>VZTX01001047.1:251-36212 GCA_013400915.1 Pardalotus punctatus | reverse complement strand
CACGCCATTGGCCGCCCCCCGCGCGGCGCCGCTTACCTGTGAGGGCGGGCCCGGCCAGCCCCGCGCCCCTGGCGGGGCCTGAGGGGCGGCGGGGTCCGCAGCCCAGTGCCAGCAGTTCTGTGCAAAGACACAACCGCGCTGACAGCGTGCTAATCCCCGCGCCCAGTCACATCCTTACATCCATTCCAGCTGGGGTGGGCGGGGGAAGATTGATAACCCTCCTGCTTGAGGCAGCGTTGGCTTGGCCACCTGCGGGCCCTTTGCCGCTACCTACTCCTTCCCTGGGGGCAGAGCTGGAGGCCAGACGGTTCATCTGGGTGAACAAAGGAAGAATATCCCATGACAAGGGCAGTTCCAAATACAAATCCTAAGGAAATAAGCCCAGCCTAATCTCTTGTCTTTCTGCAGGGCACTCACCGGCAGAGCGTGGCCATCTGTTCCCATGCCTTTACACTCTCAAGGTTTCCATTCTGTGGGGTAGGAGGGACACCGGTGTTCTGCTCCACCTGTGCCTCAGGGACTGAAACAAGGAGGATTTCCCACACTTTTCTCTAAAACAAGCACTTATCTCCCCCGGTTTCATTTCCCGCAGGTTTTACCCTGACTGAAGCTTACCCTGGAGGAGGGCCAGCCCTTGCCAGAGCACATCTCTGTCTCCCAGGCGGATGAGGCTTTGTGCCAGACCTCGCGCCATAGGCAGCACCCACAGCGCCAGTCCTCAGTCGTACTGCTCATGCTTCCAAGCCTCCCATGTATCTCCAGGGTCTGTGCTCACCAGAGCAGACAGGAAGACAGGAGGAATATGAATTTTCCTTCCAGTTCTGCTTTTACTGGCAAGGCTTTTTCGAGTGTCCCTCTGGTCATGGGGGGGACCTCACCAACACATATCTCTGTGTTCCTCCTTCAGTGCTCAGACAAAACCCAGGCGGCTGTCTTGGCCATGCTGTCACGGGTATCTGCAAATGCTCATAATTTGGGAATGTGATTAATGAATAGCACAAAGGAAATACCAAAGGGTGTTTCTAAAATGGCAGGTCACTAGATTTTCATCTGCATTTTCCACACGTTCTCCCAATATTCTGTAAAGGCTGCTTTTACTTAATGTGCATAGGCACGGTTATTTGAATAACAGTCATTCACTGAATAATGTGCAAATATTATTTTCCTTAAACAAATGGACAGGTAATTGAGTTGCTATCATGTAGGACATTTCAAATTCTTGAAAAGCCGCTACAAGTAGTATTATACTGTCTCTGGTATAATGTGTAATCCATCCACCATCATTAAAGCCTATTTGGATTTATTACAGATTCGGGATAAGGCCATTGGCACAGTTTGATCTTCTTTTAGTTAGCATTACTTTTAGCCAGAAGAAAAAGTGCTACTATCCCGTAATTAAAATTTTGCCAGGGTTCCTACTAGAAAAGGTATTGAAAATAGTTTTCCTGTGGCCAATGGATTAGAAAGTTATAGTCAATACAGATTTTTTTTTACATCACCTTATGAATTTGTAAGTGATGATAACTTTTAGATCTCCCTGAAATTACAGGATATGAGGTGATGCTACGCTTTGATCTCGTACGCACATGACATGCTTACTGGGACAGTGAGGCTTGCCCCAGAGGGTATCACCAGCCCAGCTCAGGTGGCCACAGCTGCTCCCTGGGAGGTATCACTGGTCAGGTATCACTTCTGACAGCTTCTCAATACCTTTATGGGAGACAAGGCTGGAGAAAGGAGAATCTCTTTGTAAGATACGGTGCTATGAGACCGTGTGTGCTGTGCACACAATTGTGTGTTGGAAATACACGTTGTTAGCTGTTTAAACAAGGTTTCAGAACTAATGACTACAGTAAAAAAAGTAATCTGTGTTCCCATAAATGTATAAAATTGCGCTGTTTAAATAAAAATTAAAATCTGTTTTCAGATTGTGATTATTGTTCTATTATTTATGGTGAATAGAAAGGCATCATTAACAATCTAGGAACAGATGCACCTAGAGCAATATTGTACATATTTATAATAAGATTATTAAAATATCAGTTTACTCACAAATTAACGTCACAAAATAGAATGTGTTCACATAGTCATATGGGAGTGATGTTAAAATTCATCATATGCAGTAATGCAAAATAGGTCAGCTACAGGCATCAACATAGTATTTAAATATTCTCTACCTTATTCAATATCCATTATTTTCCTATTACTATGTCCTGCTGGAGAGACTAGTATAAAAGAGCAAAGCTGCCCCCCAGCAAAGAAATAAGCTTTGTCACACTATGGAAGTCATGCAGAGCAATGAAAACTATGCTCCTAATAGAATATGGACTGAAGACTGCTTAAGCAGTGTCACAGAAAGCTGTATTTGGAAAGGAGAAAATGCTTCATACAGAGAAGGATGCAAATCCAGGTGTTTTGTGACTGATGCTGCACAGAGTCATCTGCTGGCAGTGACAGTAAGAAGAAAATTGCTTTGCAAGATGTACTTGAGGATGCATATGTGAACAGTGCGTTCGCTTTCAGGAGAAAAGAACAAATATTGAAACAGGAAATATGGTTTAAAAGTTATGACAAAAAAGTACTGATACCCAGAGTGAAATTTTATCCATTTAACAAAAAAAAAAAAAGTAGCATATCAATAAGATTTTTGTTATTTTTCACAGCCGCAACTTGAGAACAGTCTGCAGCTGAGTAAAAAATTTCTACAAAGGTGATGTGAGTAATTTCCACAAGGTAGAAGGCAAGCAAGAGACTTAAATTGTAACAAGGAAAAGTACAGAAAACTTTCTAACAATAAAGAGCAAAGAAAAAGATTGCCTGGTAAAAATGTGCAGCCTCTATACCAGGTATTTTTAAGTCAAAGAAATATCTGCCAGGAGCGGAAAGCCAGAGATGGGGAAGAAGGATAGATAAGGAGAGATCCCTTCCAGTCCTATGGTCCAATTATTATTTTTACACTAAATACTATTGTTTTAGTGAAAACAACTATATAATGATGAGTCTAATGTGCCCAGCAGTGAATGCACAACCTTTATGTGGGTCACGGAAGGTCAGAGATGGCCACTGCTGTTGAATAGTTTGTGTGACCATGACAAAGGAGAATTTGGATCACTGCTGAATACAAATGCATACCACACAGGAGATTGCTCAGGCGTGATAGGCAGCTGCAAAGTTGGAAAACATTTCCCATTGCTTGAAAATGCTGGAACATCACCACTGTCCCTAAAGCCTTGATGGACATCTCTCACAGTGTTAAGGAAATGCTGCTTGAAACTTCAGAGAGTGAAAAGCCAGGACAAGACAACAACTGAACCATTCAGTCACCAGTGCATCCCTCTATGGCAAAGGGAATCTGCACCAGAAAGATGGAGAACACTGAATTTCACTTTTGAAAAGGAATACAAGTTTAAGTGATTTCTTCAGCTCGATAGAAAACTGCAACTACTGCACAGCAAAGTGCCATTATCAACACTAATCTGCTGGAAAGGCTCTGAGTACGATCAATGGATCATTCTCTTAGAAGAGGTACATGATCACGTCTTACTCACAGCCATCGAAGAGAAAAATAGTACTTTTATCATGTCTTAGATACACAAACAGTGACTCAAAAGAGTTTTCACCCAGATAGTTGTCAGAAGTTTTCTCTTTCTGCTCTTCTACTGTAAAGTAAAAAACCACAGTGACTCAGTAAAGCAGTATTTTTACTAAATAATTAAGAGTCTGGGCTCTTCATTTAGATGAGCTGCAGACATTAAGCAACAAGTCACTTCACTGCAGTGCATGGACAAGCTCCCAAGTGCTTTTACATTTTCCAAATGCTGAACAGATTTTGTTCACCATCTATTCTTTACATAACAGGTTGCTTCTGGAAGAAGAGACCAACTTCTTTTGGATGGGATAAATCAACAGTGCATCTACCAGCCTGTAGAGAAATTCTTTTGGGGAGCAGCATTTCCCTTTGCCTGACATGAACCTGTGCTATCCCAGAGTCTTACCAGGGTCAGATAAATTCTATATATAGCTGGTTTGGGGAAACACAATATTTGTTTTGTCCGCTATGGGACAATGATCTGGGTGTTTCCTCAGCTGGCATTTTGCATCCTGCAGAGAAGGAGGAATTCCCGTGAACTGACAGCTACGCAGTTGTTGGGAGACAAAGCTGTCAAAGGGTGATTCTTTGCAAGTCAGCTTTGGCAGCATTGTTGCTGTGACACATGGCACCAAGCAGCCTGGACAACGTGCAGAGGCACAGGGCATTCCTCACATTTATAATCTTCCCACGTGTTTCATTACAATAGATTGCAGTATTGTGTACAACCAGGACCAACTTCTGGATTTACTTGGCTGAGCAAACAGATCACTGAGGCAAGAGCTGCGGAATTCTGACTGTTTACCTTCTGTGCTCCTATCTCCTCACCTTCACCATGCCTTTTAGCCTTCTTTCTCTGCAGGAGAAAGTCACTTGTTGAATTTTTTTTAAAAGCATGAGTTAGGTGCTACAGGCATGACCATGATGAAAAAGAAGTTAGTAGTCTGTGGAAATTTATGATGAATTACACAAGTTAACATATCTCTTACAGAAAGTAATAGAAATGCACCATTTGTGTCCCTGATGGACAGACTTCCCAGAAATACGCCAGAAATGCTACTGCAGCTAAGACGAGAAGACAGAGCTAGGATAAGTGCCTTGCAAATGGTTCTTGTTGTGACTGCAACACAACAATAGAACTATTTCTGCTATCAGACAGCATTTTTAATAAAGTATGCTGTTTTATAAACTTGGCAAGAAAGCATCACCTCTAGCAGTAGAAGGGGGAATGGCTCACGGCATTCATACTTATGCAGCTGCGGTTCAATTGTCTCATGAATCCAAACCAGCTGCTGTGAGGTGCTGTAGGTGCACTCTGTGGGGCTTCCTGAGGGAAGGGTGGGATAAAGTCTTTGGTAAATCGTGGCTGCAGAACTGGGCTGCCCTGATACAAGAGCAAAAGTGCATGTGCTGCATTCTCCCCTTCACGTCTACTATTAAAACTATGTCTTGATTGCCTAAAAAAGCAAAAGCTTAAAAATGCTGATGGATGCAAGTTAATATTTTTGAAAGGACCTAAGCCCTTTGCAATGTAACTTGAGTTACCTTTTAATGTTTATCCTTAGTCTCCATTTCCCTTTTCTAGGGAGGCAGCTGACCAGCTGGCAGCACCCTGCAGGTGTGGCAGGCTGTCCTTCCCTCGCATTGCCTGAAAAGCCCTCGCAAGCTCAGCTGTAAGAGACAGTGACATTTGGCTGTAGCATTTCTTGCTTTTCATGGTTTGCATTTCCCATTCCTTCGAGGAGCCTGCTGCCTGAGAATTAATTCACAGCCTTTCTTATCACTTAGGCATCTTTTGCTGTGGTTTAAACAAGTTTTGTGCACTTTTGGTGTTGACTTAGTCACTAACTTGCAAATGCAACTAGGAGGCTTTATATTTACATGAAGCTTGGAATTAGCTTTTTTATCCACATGAAACAGAATATATGTATGCATATATATGTATATGTATACAGATTTGTAAATGTATATGTGTGCACACAAGCCAACAACTTTGTGGTTTTCTTTGTGTGTCTGCAAAGGGCAAGCAGTTTTCTTTCCAGATTCCTCAGCACTGAGATTAGTGCTAGAGACAAACAAACAGATTTGTATATCACAAATCAAGCTAAGAAAGTGAAAGATTTCCAATAGGCTTTTCTACCGAGTTTGTTAACACGCTGTTCTAAGTGTCAGTGTTAAGAAGTTATAAAACCATGAAAGATACACAGATCAGCTACAGCATTAGTGTATCCAGGTGGCAGTAACTCTTGCTATAATTCATCGCAGAATAGGCATGAAATGATCTTGTCTTCTTCAAAGGCACCTGTGCCTAGTTACACCAGTAAAAGATCTCAATCACATTTTCTTGTGCTGTCTTGAAACTGATGGCTACGAGTCTTTTTTCCCCCAAAAATCCTGAGGACTTGTGATGACCTGTAAATTACTGTTTGCCATGTGCTGCACGTGTTCTGCACCAATGCTTACTCGTCTGTCTGATATGTTGATATTTAGATTTCTCTGTCCTTCAGCATTTGATTGCAACTTAGTATTTTGTGGAAATCCAACTGGTTTAGTTTTAGATAGACATACAAATGTTCCTACCATGTTATTGGAAAGGAATGAATGGTGTCTTAATAAACTGCTAGGAGAAGTCAATTCACATAGTGAATATGTCTCCCAATAACTTTGCTGACCACATAAATTCAGTTCTGTTTGCAAAGTGTTTGTGAAATCAAATTAAAAGAGCCAGTTATGCCTTTTACAGTATAACTGCAAAGACAAAATCAGCACTGAAAGCAGAGACCTCTCACTGATTTCTCTGAAAGCTGTAACAGAAAATTTCATGCATTTTGGCAGTTCTACTCCTTACTGCTATAAATACATATAGACTAGTGCCTCAAAATGATCATATTCTTATTCCTTTCAGGATCAGGGAAGAAATACCATATGGTAATAGGTACAGTAAGTGGGGATGGAAGAAATTTTATTGTGCATCTAGATAAAATATAATTATTTAATGATTATGATCATAGTTTTAGAGTATAGATAGACCTAAAGTATAATTATCTGCTCACATTAACAGATGCATTAACAGCAGGAATGGAACTATATACTTACTTATTATTTTCAGTTACAAATAATATAAACCAGCTTTTTAATAGCACAAGGAAAAGTATTCTTTCATTTATTTTTCACAGCAGAAAGACATATTTTTAAGGATAATTAATGGTTTCAGGCACTTCCACTTCTGAGTAGTTCTCTTTCAAGACCTGAAAGTCAAAGGCTTGGGGAAGAACCTTGGAAAAAGCAACATCTGAAGTATCCTAAGTAGGACATACCACACCATGACTCATTTCTCAAAATCTCTCCAGAAACAGTGAAGATGATAAGACAGTGTCATGTGGGAAGCATTTTGTAACCAACAGTAGAACTGCTCTGTGTATAAAATGAGACTATAACCCAACTCTGAATAGCAAAGGGGATAGATCAATAACTGTTGTGTTTTAACAGCTGTGTGAGGTACCGGGTGACTTTTGCTGTTTATATAGTCACTTCCTTATTAGAAAGGGAGATGTATACACACACTCAAAAGTAACACAGCAATAGCATCATGATTCTAAAATACTCTGATATGCAAGACATAATTCAAGATCTAACCAACCAACAGAAAAGACATCATTTTCCTATGTTAAATTTGGCAAATATGAATCTAAAACTCACCATTTTTATCTCTATTATCTTGTTCACAGATAAAGTTTGCTTTCCACTACAGGCTACTTTAACGAGATTAGTTACTAGAGTCAACAGGAAATGAATCACTCTTTCCAATAGGGCCTATTTGAATTTGATTTGCTTTTCCCCCTACACATCAAGTTAAATTTTTCTTAAAGTAAGACAAAAAAAAATCAAGATATGACTAGTCAATAACCATATTAATCCGTGTTAGACGTTCCATAGATTGACAGCAAGGGACCTGGAAGGTCCTTGCCTGGAAGAGACCTTAAAGATCCTCTAATTCCAGCTCCTCTGCCATGGGTAGGAACACTGCTCAAATCCCCATCCAACCTTAAACACGTCCAAGGACGGGGCACCCACAACTGCTCTGCACAACCTCTTCCAGGGACTCACCATCCTTCAGTAAAGAATTTCTTCCAAACATCTAATCTAAGTCTCTCCTTTTTTAGCTTAAAACAATTCCTTCTTGCCCTCTATCTTGCCTGTGTAAAAAGTTGCTCTCTCTCTTTCTTTATAAGCCCCCTTTAAGTGCTGGAAGGCCGCAGTGAGGTCTCCCTGGAGCCTTCTCTTCTGCAGGCTGAGCAACCTCAGTTCTCTCAGCCTGTCTTCATAGGAAAGGTGCTCTCTCCTGGTAAATCAGGAAAAGCTGTACACGCATCTGCCTTGCATGGGCACACCAATCTCCATTACATGCACAGTGTTAGATTGAGTAGCTGTATAAAAATGTTTGTGCCTAATGATGCTATTTGCATATTGTAAACTGCAGTGTGTGGGTTTTTTGATTGCTTTGCAAAAATAATTCTTCCTCCTCTCTCTCTCCTCCACCTTTCCTTCCAAAATATCCCATTTATTTTTTTCCTAGTGACATTACTGCATTTGTCCCTACATAATAGTTTTTTCTTTGTATCTTTCTTTTAAGATTATGACCTGCACTGGCTACATGCCCCTGGAACAATGAAACTGTCAAGGACAGGAAAATAATGTGGCATTTAGCCCATGAAATTTGGAAGCCTCCCCCAAAAGTGATCATGTTGACTTTGGACATCTGTGTCTTCAAAGTAAAATGCAAAATCCACTTCTTTGATCTAATTCTCTGCTCAGCAACACCACATTTATAAACAAACATGCATCATATAAAATCAACATTAACTTTCCCCTGTTGAGCAGAGAGAGAAGAAGGCTCCTTCTATGCCCATTTTATTTTTGGGAGGCAACTGGACATTACAGCAAAGAGATGCTTTGTATAAGGACCTAGATATGTGGAGATTTTTCAAAACTAACAGCACATTTTGCACTGCCAGTGCAGTCAGTGAGGCAGCTTTTACCATTAACGCCTTGCAATTCTAACCACATATTCAGCTGAAATACCACCTGAAATCTGCCGATGAAAGCAGCTTTAGCTTGCATACAGCAGTGACAGGGAATGAAGATACACATCAGGCTGATGAGCACTAAAAAGTAAATTGTTTGTCCAGATGGAAATCAATAGCTCTCTTCACTCTCTTCATTCTTTGGCAAGATCAGGAGCTTTGGATGGCAATTAAAGTTTTCCCATCTGCCAAGCATCCTAATTATACAAACAAGAGATCCCGCATTTCTCCTTCTACCTGAAACATCCCTTGTGCCACGTTCATTAAGCTCATTACAGTCAGACCTCCTGCTGTTGTTAGCACTGATGTATATTTGAACACAAAATCCCCGAACAAATCCTTGCTTGCACCCGGCCCCAGCAGTGAGCGATCCTCTCAAAGCCCTACAGATGCTCTGGGGTGGCCACCAGCCCCTGTGCCACGCAGGGAGTTTCACAAGGGCCTTCCAGGCAGCGTTTTCACTCATGCACCCCATTTTCAGTGTGTTTTGCCTCCTATTGAATTTTTCAGCCCACCCTCCCTTGCTCAGGGCACTTCCCATTCATCATTGCCCTCCTAACTACCCATTCATTGGCCGCTTGTTTCTTTTGCTCACACGGAGCTTCCCCACCTCCCTTCCAGCCTCACCCTGACCGCACAGGATCTGCGTCGCTGGCCACCCTGGGGCCGTGTCCGAGGGGCAACGCTGACAAACTGAGCATGGACTGTGCATGGACTGTGCATGCAGGGCACCCACTGGTGCTGCCTTTGGTCGCTCACCTGCCCGAGCAGGTAACTGTCTGCCCCGGCAGTGGCTGTGCACAGCACTGAGAGCCTGCAAAAGGCAGAGCAGAACGATTTCATTTTGGTGGACTCATCTGATTCTCTTGGAAATTAAGCCCA
Source organism: Pardalotus punctatus (assembly GCA_013400915.1). NCBI lineage: Eukaryota > Metazoa > Chordata > Aves > Passeriformes > Pardalotidae > Pardalotus > Pardalotus punctatus. The sequence continues at coordinate 26,657 of VZTX01001047.1, read as the reverse complement.
ATCTTTTACATATTTTGTAATTACAGTGTTCATCCATCCTTTGTGAACTGAGGCAGGTCTGAATTCTGAGGAATGAACAGATTTTACTTCCCTTGTAAGGAGCAATGTAGCAAAATTTTCTCATAGAATTATATAATTACTTTAATTTTCCTGGCACGTTTTTCGTGCTGTATAAACAAAAGTAACTAACGGACAGCTGAGGCTGAGCAGTGCAAACAGTTTCCAGGAATTCCTCCTCAATGTCCTTGACCAAAATATGTGTTTTTTCCAGAAGTTTTCAATAAATTAGGTCTAAATCTAATGCAATTAGTAAAGCTGTGCAAGACATGCTAAAGAAAAGAACCACTAAATCTCAGGCCTCTTATTTTATCATCATGATTAACATTTTATTATTAATTAAATGGGGAAAACCCACTTAGTACCCATGGATCCAAGAGCAAGGGCTCTAAAAAACTCTAAAAACCCAAAGGTAATACAGCATTCCAGTCAGCCTGACAGCTCCATACCACATTGCCCAAAACATTCTGTTGTATAAATCACTTTGTTTATGCACAAAATGGTTAGATTTTATTAAATAAGACTAGCAGAACAGGGTTCAACAATATTTACTAAGTATCAACTAAGCTATGGGATACATCAAGGGAGAAAAGAAAGGGCCAGAGGGAATCCATCAGTCCCTGTAAGTCATCCATAACCTTTTAATTTACATCTAAGGAAGAGGAAGGTTAAAAAGAGTATTGTGAAGACTAAAGAGTATTAGCATGTGTTATGCTTTTTTCTGGTCCCTGTAATACCATTTTGGTTGTTATTTATTCTCAGCCTCTGGTGCACTGCTCTGGAAGGGCAGAGAGGGCTTAAAGGCAGGCATAAATAAATTTATACTGCCAAAGAAGCACAGGGGCACCTTAGAGCAAATGAAAATGGTCTCCACTATCAGAGAAAGAAAAAATATTGAACAGCTGGTACTATTGTTGGTGCAAAAAATAGTTAAAAATTTCACTTCATCTCCATGTGTTATAGCTCACCAATAAATGCCATATTAATTCTCTTTTAACACAAATAATTCACATGAACATAAACCATTGCAAATAAAGCCTGATGGGAATCCTCCTTGAAGGAGGAAAAGACCATCTGTCCTTCATCAGTTCGGCACCAAAGGGACGCCTTGCTATTTTATAAAAGCTGCCAGTCAGTTCTAGGTGTGGGATCATCGATCACAACGGGCAATGCGCCATCCCCCACACTGGTGAAGTGCTGTGTAATTTGCAGTGCTGTGAATGTAGTTTGTAGTTATATTTGATAGGGCCACAGGATGTAAACTACATAGTTTTTACATTTAGCTGGTACTGCAAATTCTTAACTGACATTAGCTCCTAGGGGGAGAAAGAAGAGGGAGGGAAAAAAAGACATGTTCCGGACTTTTTAGGAGACTTTAAGAAAATAGGTTTAGGAAAAAGGATTAATAATGTCTATATAGGAATGTTTTATTATTATTATGCTTGTTTTGTTGTCAGTTCAACTGGACAACATCCCAATAGGACTAGTGTGTCAAAAGACACAATTTTTCATTTTTTATTTTTCTTTTTTTGTAGTCTAAGGCTGGCAGTATCTGTCTAGATATGTCACAGCAAGATCAGTTTTCTTCTCCTATTTGCAATGATTTGCAAGCACTGCTGTCAGGAAGTATTTGGGTCTGGAAACCAGCTCCATAACAAAGATATCTCATAACCTGTTACAAACATTTTGGGTGCAATATTGATCATCCTTGCTGACTATTGTGACAGATACTCTCCAGGACACAAAGCAAGAAGGCCCTTCCTGCAGAGACCTTCACAATGGAATTTGAGGAGAGAAATCCTAATCACAGTGCAAGAGTACATACTCTGAGATTCCCTGGGGTTTACTGTCATTAAGGAACCGGAGGCTGAAATGTCAGCATGCCAATGCCATCCTCAAACTCTGATCCCAGGGAAATGTTGAATGATTGAAGATTAGCAACTATTTAATCCATTTTGGCCTGGAAAGAATTTAAGAAGAATGAGAAGCTTGAATCAAAACTTGAGTAAGCCTGAAGCTATCTTGACATGTTTGTGAAATAAATTCCCTCCCGACACTTTTCTATTATTTCAGTTCTTGGATCATCATTCTTTGCATGCTGGGACCAACAATGCCTTTTATTGTAGCCTGCCCAATTTTCCTCTTGCACACAAAGGGAAAGCTCCCTTGGTGAATGCCAGAGGCAAATACTGCTTTCTCAAAAAGTTACATGGGAGAAGTATGCTTTGGCTTTTGTTTGCATACTGTAATCTTCAGCCACACTGAGAGCAGGCTGAGTCATTCATAAATATGGCCTTTGGACTTTAAAGGTCATCCATGCTTTTCATAATAAAAACCTGTTAACGCAGAATCATCCTGGCAAACACAAACAGCAGTTTTAAGTAAGGTATCACAAAGGACCCACCAGGATAAACACCCCACCCATAAACTGTTGCTCTGTGCTCTACAACAAGCAGTACCAAAAGAAAAAGTGTTTGAGTGACAGTGGTCTTGGAAAGGTCTAGGAAAACCTACAATATTTTTCACTTAGCATAGCTTGGGGAAGAAGTTTACAGAAATGTCTGACACAGCTGAATTTGAGAATATGTAGTATTCTGTCTACAGGTGGCCAGCTGAGGAAAGAGGTGGCATGCAAAGGACCAGCTCATGGATGAGAAGACTTACAAAGAAACGACAAGGGCTGGTTGCAAATACGAGAATAACATTTGAGGCCTAGAAAAGAAGCACAAGCTATTTTCCAAACATAATGAAAAACTCGAACTCTTTCAGGGGCTTAAGGGTATTTAAATGCAAATGAACTTCCTTCACTCAACCCAGAATCAAGACCTGCTTAGAAATTGTTGCATTATTTTCTGTTGAGTAATCATAATGTTTGAGCATCCAACATACTTTGGGAAAGGGCTGTGAGCATGGTGGCTGGGTGTGCACAGGATTGTCACCTGTTGAATAACACAGATGTCTGTCCTAAATGTCACAGCACCTTTGCAGCTGGCTTTTGTGTACATCTGTTTAGTGGAAACCAACTCCCTTAAACACGCACCTGAACCATAGTATTCACTGTAAACCTGCTATTTTAATGAAAATTAGTAATGTGTAGAAAGAGTAGCATGGAGTTACTTTTATAAAGGAGCCATAATGTATTTTAAAATTTATGACTGGAATTTGAGTTGATGAAAGGCTGTAGGATGACAGACAGACACCAAAGCCCTCCAAGCTCATGCAAGCAGTAGTGGGAAGCAGCTGTGCCTTGTACTGCTCTCTGGTTGTGGCCACAGCAGCCTCTGCCCCTGGGCAGGCAGCTGCTCACATCCCTAACAGCCTCATTCCTCCCCAGCCAGCTGCCAGCAGGGATGAAGTGTGGTGCCAAAAGTCACGAAGGTGTCTCTGTCCTGGAGGGGTTCCCAGTGAGATGGCAGGAGTGAGAGCAGGCAGGCAGTGCTGCAGTGCCCGCAGCACTCATGTACTGTGGACTGAATCCCCACCTGCCTCCTAAGCCCCTTCCTCCTGCCCCATTCATGCCAGTAGTCTCACCACCTCCCTTCTATTCAAACTCTCTGAGTTGGGTAACTTCACACCTCCATTTCCTTACCCTTTTTGTCCTCCCAAAATGTGTCTAGGCTCCAATATTTCTCTGCAGCTCTACTGAGAAGTCTGGGCTGGCCTGGTCATGACTGCAGCATGGCTCCCCTCCTGCCACCCTGGCACCAGGCCACCCCACTGGCTTGTAATGTTTCTTTTGAAATCGCCCAACTCTGGCATCCCTCAAAGCCACAGCTCCTCGTGATTCATCCATTCTTCATCAGGTCTGGGCTTTTTGGAGCAAGCCTGAAGTCAGTGGGATCTGCCCTAGGTCCCTCTGGCATCAGTATAAATGCTTTTACCATTTTCAGATCTACTTGCTTCTCCTTTGAAAATCCAGCCCTGGCCTCACCAGACTCTAACACCATCTCTGATATACACACACCCCTGGTGCTCCTTCCAGGCTCGCACAGACTGATGTTCTCTTTCTTCTGTACCACCTCTCCATAAGGAAATGTTTTGCTAATTCTGCTCAGTTTATCACATCTTGTCTTTTAAATCCCTCCTCAAACTCCCTCTCCCCAGCCTGCTCACAATGCAAACACAGTAATGCCCACTTATTTGCTTTAGCTTACCAAGAAGCGATGTCACGTTGTGATATGACTTAACTCTTTTCTGCTGGGGTACCAAAGGAGCAAGCCGGGGGCAGGACAGGTTCCTGAACATGGGGGAATGCTTAGGAGGAACCAAACACTTCTCCCACCTACCCAAATCAGTTAGTGGCCACCACAGTCCCCATCCCCAGGCTCTTTCTCCCCACTTCTGTCAGAAACACTCAGCTCTTGGTCTTGCTTAAATTTCCGGTATTAAACTCTCTGGCCAGGAAACTTGTGCCATCTCCAATAAGAGAATTTCTCTGAAAACACCTAGCAAATTTCTGGGCACTGCCAATTTACCAAAAGGAAGGCTGTTTCTATTTCCAAATAACATGAAAATTAATTGATTTGGCAATATTTGTTTATATTGATAACTGTTTACCCATGCTGATTAGGAGCAGCACTATTCCTATGCCCAGCTTATTTTGCAGAGTGTGATTAATATTATGTACCATTTCAGCTGACTGTCTCTTAGACCAACTTAAAAAGCTAATGCGGGAAACCTTCAAGTGAGCATGTGAAGATAGAGAATAAAACAATAAACTAGCTACATTTTAGAAGATTTGGGCTACTGGATTTCTATTGCAGGTATCTAAATGCTGAAATTCCTCACACTGTACTGCTTCCCTATTTCTACATCCAAAAAGACATCAGAGCCATTGTTGTAGATTCTGTATTTGAGCTTGTCAAAGCTTGAGCCTGTAGCCTCTGCAAATTATGACAAGATCTATCCCTAGTGAAATACGTATTTAATTTTTATTTTAAATAATTTTTTGTTTAAACTAGACCCAGATTCATTTTATACAGAAGAGTGCAAAGCCTCACAGATGACATTTTCTAAGCTTCAAATTGTACTCCAATGAGTAAGATCTTATTTTAACTTGCTTTTAAGGATTTCTCTTGGCAAGTGGCTGCAACGTGCTATTTTATTTGCAGTTAATGTCCTGAAAATCAAGGCATCACAGACATTGTTTTCTCCTCTGGTATTAGAGCAGTAGTGAGGAGATGTGCCAGTGATGCCTGAGTGAATTTATGAGACAAGCTGTCATGAAGATGGAAAACAAGGGAGGAAGTCACTGTGGATGGAAGATGAGTGAGCCCATGCGGGAAGAGCGATCGGCGTCCATGCAAGACACGCCATGGGGTTGCTGTGACCTGGGTGTTGAGAGACATTTATTGCCTCAGTAATGAAGAGCAAGATGAGTATCCCAGCCAGGCAGCAAATGGGCTGAAAATGAAGAGCAAAGACTGGATACAAATAAAATTTGTAAAATCATGCTGTAAAGCTAGGCAGAGAGATACTGATATCATTTAGAGACCCAGCCTAGGCAAGTGACCCAGACTAGAAACTCCTCTGAAAGCATAAGTCTCTCTCTGTATTTTAATGCACCAAAGAAGAATTCTGATTTAGGCAATCACCTAAGTGTGCATGCTTGTATCTTTAGGCAATATTTTAAACTTGCAAAACAACAGTGACAGCCCAAGGATATGTCATTCCCCACAGTGAAAAACTGAGCTTAGGAAGAGCAGATCACCTTTCTGCCCCGAGTTTACACATCCTGGTGCTGAGTCAAGGGAGACTTTCCTAGGAAAAACTGAGAAGGAAGATGGGAATAAAATATCAGCTGGAAGAAAAACTGTAGAGACAGGGTGGGTATGTTTTGGTTGCCATTAGGAGAATCAGGTTAGGGATGGGTATCTTCTCAAGTGTTAATATCTTTGCAAGAATCTGACCTGAAACACAGATCTTAGCATTGCAGCAATGCATTTTCTGTGTCTGGATCTAGGGAGGAAAGAAGTCAAATCCATTTCTGCAACAGAGCCAGGGGTCTTTAGCTGGGACAGCCTTCCCACCCCTCCTGCCCAGTACGCAGGCAGCCACCTCACAGCTCACCACACACAGGTACAGGATGGAACTTATTTTTAAAAGTCAGATGTCAAAAGGACACCTTTTTCCTCTCAAAATGGAAAACTCCTTGTTCTAGAATCAAATAATTGAAAAGTTGCTGAAACAAGAGAGTAACAGTTAATCCTGCCCAAAGGGTAGATCTAAATTCTCCCTGGACAGGCTACTGCATTTGGGATTATATATAGTGGTTAACCAAATATTCAAGGGACATTAGTAATTACCATAACATCCCACCACTTACTCTGTCAAATGCACAATTTATGCAACAAACCCGTCACTTCAAAAGGAATTTGTTTACTTTGAAAATAATTGGAAATACATTTCCAACCCACAGTTTTTTCCCCAATGCCTTCCTGTCCCCACCTCAAAAAATACGTGAAAGGCTTTTTGGTGTTTTGTGCAAATACCTTTCCCAGGGAATTTTCCCTCAGTGCCATTCATTTCTAACGCATGCTGTGCCAGGGCACACAGCTCCTTCCTTTCCCTGGTCTCCTGGCAGAGGTGTCTGCTGGCTGCCAGGAGGAGATGGCTGCTCCTGCCCCGGGGTCCCAAGTCCAGAGCCCTCCTGCTGCCCCTTGCATCCACCGTGGGGAAAGCCAATTGCCATTCAAGCTCATTGGGGCAGGGAAGAGGGTCACGAAGAAGGTTGCTGAATAGAAATCAAGCTTTATGCTGCCATTTCTAGAAGTCCAAGATTTATGAAAAAATACAACTGGAAGGAGAAATACATCAGGGAGTTGTAGATGGGTGTCAGAAGCCAGCAGTTCCCACTCTTCTGCAAAACCAGCACCAGCAACCCAGGCATCAGAGGTGTGCTGGGGTGCAGGAGAGTTCATGCTTCTCTTCACTGCTCGACTCTGGACTCGAAACAAGCTGCAGCCCTGGCAGGACAGCCCCTGCCTGTGGGGAGCAGCCCCTCTCCGTGGCAAGCAGCCAGCTCTTCCACCAGGAGCCTGCAGCTGCCAGTGGGAAATCAGCCAGCCTTATCGTTTGAGGCCACACTGACTTGGGACCCTAAAAATAAGAGCAGCTGGTCCCAACCCCTGTGCTCTTTGATCTCATGGCCCCGATGCTGAGCTGACCCACAGCTCCTGGAGCACTTTGCCAGCCGGGTGCTGGCCTGCCTAGACGTTTTGTAACCCACAGCTCTGCCATTTCGGTGAGGTGTCGCACTGCTACCTGAAAGCTTGCTCTTTAAATCTGACCCATGTTTGGTAACTTGTTTCTTACCTACACTCTGGGAACAACAGATACTTTTAGGGACAAGGGATCAGGATTGGTGCCGAATAATGCCGTATTTTTATAGAAGCACTTCAGTTTATGATGGAATTTATTTAAGACTGTGGAATATTTATAGACAAATGGAGCAAAGCAGTGGAATAAAAATAGACTTTATAAGTTAAGCTTATGCTGTTAACTGACAGTACCAGTAACCAAAAAAGTAGTGCTGGGTAACATAATTTTGCTTGATCAGTCCAGCTTAACATCTTGAGCTGAACTTAACTGGTCCCCTGATCTTGTGCCCCCTGCCTCCACCTGGGCCTAGGACGTGGTTGCTGGACTGTTCCCTCCCTCAGCACAGGCACAGAGCTGGCTGCTCCTTGCAGCAGGGCACGCTGGCCTGAGAGAGCCCTGGCTGCACGGGCGGCAGCTGCCATGCCTGGCACGGATTGTGTCCATCTGTCCCCCTGCCCAGTCCCTGGGCACAGCATCACCTGCAGAGCTCTCCTGCCCTGCTTTCTGCTCAGCTTTGCCTCTGCCCTTGGTGGCTTTGCAGCTGAACCTGCATTGGCACAAGCTCATTACTAAAATAACTCTGTAAGGCTTAAAGAAAAGATCTTGCAAAGATATGGGAACTGAAAACTCCACTTTGTTCATATTTGTCTTCCCTTGGCAGTGTGCATGCCACAGGGCTATCATCTTGCTTCCAGGCTGAAATAGAAATTCAGTAATGCATACTTGGGGAGTTCTGTCACTGCAGTAATCATTTAATAGTGACAAATAAGACAGGGAATAAAACAAACAGATGGAAAATAGTCATCCCCATCCATGAGCACCTGCTCTGGGATGCAGTCTGTAATGATCTATATACACTTTAGAGACAAAATTACTTTACCACATGTTGGAGAATATCTGTTCGGATCTGGGAATCAACAGTCTAAAAAGTACCTAGTTCTAGTTTTGAAAATAACAGATTATCTCATTCACAAAAACAGCTCTTGAATTGGGAAACAAAACAAGGGTAAAAATAACCCTTAAAGAAAACCAGTGTGAGCCCCAGCATTATTCTCCCCACAAGACAAGTCAGTGGCATCATAAGATTCCAGGACTTTTTCGAATGTGTGTTATTGAACCTGATTTTGTTCTAAAGAGGCATTCCTCTGACTACAAACAAGGTGGAGCCTTCCATACATTTAATCTCCAGGCTCAGGTCCTAAGGCATTTAAGCAGAAGTTAAGAATTTTAATGATTTTTAAGGCCATATTGAATTTGGGAAACCTACGTACTCAATACTTCCAAAAGGCAAGGCCAACCCAATGGTATGGCTAAGCAAGGTTTTAGGAGCATAATAATACTGGCAAGCATCCCAGTCTGAGTATGGTTTACAGTAAAAAAGAACCTTTGCAAGAAGACCTTGTATCCGTTCCCTCAGAAAAATTAGCTGTGTTTATTAGATTTTTCCGAAGAAGTGGAGAAATGAAGCAAAGAAAACATGCCTCTATTCAACAGCACCCTCCCAGCAAAAGATTCCAGTCTCCATCCTTCTACCAGATTATGTTTTCATTCCTGCATTTTGACAGTATCTCAAAATGCAGATGGTCAGAGTGCTCTTACGTAATTCTGGTGTGGCCTTGTGCTATGAAGTCACTGTCCAGTAAAATTTCAGCTGTTTCTGTACATGAGGATTTTAAGACTGGGATTTCTGGTCTTTATTTGTAAGAAGGACAAATTTAGGTTTCCGAAAACTGAGTAGAAAGAATTCTCCTTCCCCACTCTACCCTCCCTCCTGGTGTTTAAGGGAGAAGCAGAATAGGTCCTGAACATGCACTGATTCATTCTCTTATGTTTGCATATAAACACATTAAACAGCCTCACTAGCTTTCCCCCAGACAAAAAGGCCCGGTAGATGACATCATGTGACAATTAATTTACTAAGGTAGCAATACTTGTGCACAAACAGAACTGACATTACTGCAGCTCTGGACTTTGAACTGAATCCCTGATATCCAACAATGTGTTTGAAAAAAATAACGAGAAGGAAACAAGAGCAGATGTAAATATGGGAAGAAAATTGAAAGCAAGTGGGTTGAATTTTGGTGGTGATTACATAAAACAAGTGTGAGCACACAAAATATATATAAATGCCTTACTACATGCTTCAATATCAATTATAAACCATCATTCCAAAAATAACTTTCCTGGCAAAAATATATCCGCAGAAGGAACAGAAGACTGTTATATAAAGGGATTCAGGGTCAAAAAAGAAGGTCCAGGAACAGTGATCTATTCACAAACTCTGAATTACTTCACCTCTTTGATGGAAAAATACAGGGCAAGCATAAGGCTCTCTCGCTTCATGTGGTTAAATCTATAAATACATCTTCTGCTGACCTGCAGGTAGTCACTGATGCCAGGCAGACTAAAACAGAATACTTGCCAGCCTTTCACTCTTTTTTTTTTTTTTTGATAACAGGTACATGTTCACAGGCCTTAGCCACAGCATGGTTCAAAAATTACTTTGGGACTTTTAGCAGTAATGGTGGCTATTTTTGCAATCCTCTTTCCTAGATCTGTGGGATTTTCCCCATTAGATAATTGCTATTTTAAGAGTAACTTGTCAGCCAACACAAGAAAGATGAGATCCAAACTTTGCACTGTTTGTATCACCATCTTGAGTCAGTAATTGGTAATGCTGTAAAACAAATCATTGTAGGCATCTGAGGCACATCAACAACCTCTGACCAAACCAGGCACTTTGAGTAGACCTGGCCCCAACAGAAAACCATTTTGTGTGTTTCAGATGCTGCCTACTGCTTTTTGGCAGGCAAAGGTAATTAACCCTGTATCGAGATGCAGCCAATATTGCTTCTAACCCTCTGTATCAGCCACAGGGTCATGGAGAGCTTGGCAGTGTCCCACTGGACTTTCCTGGCAAAGGGCATCCCAACAGGCACATGCCCTGCTGCTGCCGGCCAGTATCGAGCTTAGAGCAATGCACATTGTGAAAAAGTTCAGCTATATGGGAAATAAATTGTTATTTTTCTTCCTGCACAGAAAGGAATGGAATCAGCATGTGTCAGACTTGCCTCCTTTTTTTTCCCCTTGACAACTTGCAGCCCATTGTTTATCAAATGGCACCCTGAACCTTCTGCGTCACATTTGCTTTGACTTAAATACTTCTCTTTAACTAACACAATGTGTATGATGGCAAACAAAAAATTTTAAAAAGCAGGACTTCTGTGGAAACAGAGTTTACTATTTCCCACACAGATTAGATGCTAATTTTCCTAATGAAATAAAACATTTGCATATAACTCTGCTGCTCTCTATTCCGGATGAACCCAGAGTCTCATGCTGGCTCTTTTCAGTGTGACAGCTGATTACACATATGGTGCAATCACCCTCACCTTCTTGCCTTTCAACCTTTCTTGTCTCCTCTAACTGAAACAAAACTGTTCCAAAAATACCTGTGTCATCCTCTGCACCAGGGAGTTTTGGGGCAGGCCAAAACAGATGAACTGTGCCTCTGGCCCATACTGGGGCGATACTCTACTGCACACAATCCTGTGCCATCACCAGGCAGAGAACCTGCCAGCAACTCAGTGGACACAAGAAGATTTTGGCTGGACCCCAGTGCACTCCAGGATAACAACTCCCACAATTTGTCAATAGCTTGAATAATTTAGAGCAATCTTAGCACTGTTCCAAATCCCTCTGAGGCTGCTTAACCCCTCCCTGCTGCACTGCTGTGGCTATCAGAATCTACCTCCTCAGTCCTCTCCAGTGAAATCGTTTTAATTTTTGCCTTCAAACAGGCAAACTAAATAAATTCCACTAAATAAATAATGCAGTTCATGAGGACAGCTGGAGACACGTGCAAGTGCCTGCCAAAGACAGGCAGCTCCACCATGCCCTGCTGGCACCACCACCTTCTGTGCATCTTTCTCATCCAACTGCCACTCATCCTCATTTGCAATAAAAAATTTTTTAAAATATCACCCCTTAAAGTCCCTACGTGTGAACTATCAGACCATCCCATGGGGTTACAGATGGCTGCAGCCCTTCCAGAACAATAGCTTTGCTGTAAAGGATTAATGCATCAAAGGGTTCAAATATTTACAATCATGAAATGAGACCAGGAGACCCACAAAGGGCACTCATACTGTAACCGCCATTTAGCATTTTTAAATGGTACTACCTTCTCCTAAAGACAATATTAATGTTTGGGGTTTTTTAAAAAACAGACAAACAACATTGTTTTGAACTTACTTAAAATTTTCTTTGGAGATTTTTTCTTCAAGTAGCCACATGATCTGTACTTACTTACAGAAGGTCTACAGTGCTTTTGCTTTGGGTCTTTTTTAAGCAAGCTATAGTTGTAAATAAGGCCTCTGATGACTAAAATGGCATGGGATTAACGTGTAAAGCTTTTTCAGGCTGTTATTAGAACATCTAAGAAAACCTGGTTCACTTTTTCCTCTGCACAGGCAAGTTTCCTCTGTCTCTGTGTACAGCAACAGAAGAGAGAAAAACACTGGGAAGATGTTGGAAAATATGATAGTAAAACTGCAAACACTGACAGGTAGGCTCAGAGGAGGTAAATCTCTCCATCATTTTGTTTTTAATGGACTAGATTTGATAGTGAAGCACTGCCTTCCCCTCCTGTTCGAGAAGGAGCCTATTTACAAAGGCAGAAGGAAAGGTTACAGGGCTGGAGCATCAGAGGATAACTAGCATTTCGCTGGAATTCCTTAGCTCTGCAGAGCCACTCCAATCATCTTTGCCCGTCTGCCTCTCAAACCCTCCCAGAGACCCCTCCTGCAAGCAGGGGTGAGCTGGCTCAGGCCAGGCTGCCCATGGGTTCATCCCCAGGAGCAGCTCACACGCCCTGTCCAGATGTGTGATCGCTGGGCTGCCCCTGGCCCCGAGCTGCTGCCTGCCTGCTTCAGCTGGGCACAGCGCTCGCAGCAGCAGCGAGCTGGCCAGGGGGCCAGGACAGCTCGGGCAGTGGCAGGAGGGCACTGATGGCACCTTGCCAGCCATAACCTGCCTTTTGGGGATGCTGTGTTTGTGATGGCTGGGAGCTCCCTCTGCCCATGGCAGGGCTGTACCCACAGCTTTGCTGTGCTCACCCACGCTGCTGGCAGCCATGTGGCACCACGGGCAAAATGAGTAGCACAGTTTCTTGCTAGGAACATTTGAAAGCAATTTTAGAAAAATGTATCACATTTGGAAAACTCTGTGTCACAGAGCTGTTGTGTTTCTGGAGGGGGGAGACAGGAGGTGGAAGTGCAGATTTACCCAAGCAGGAGGAAAAAGCTTGGTAGTGCTGTCAGCTCCACAAAATCTGAGCTGCTGTTAGCATGGACAGAACAGTGGCTGCCTAAGAATTCAGGTAATTTTTCCCAAGCGATTCTTCTGAAGGGTTTTTTTTCCCCTCTTGTCTTTGCTGCACAGCATCTCCCAGGTGCTGTGGTACCACCTCCCATCGCTTTCCTGAGGACAGCAGGACTGAGCGGCAGGAAATATCCCAATAGGAGCCAAACCCCAAGAGGCAGCACCACCACCCAGAGCACCCCTGACCCTCTTCCCTGCCGAGCCCTGCTGCCTCTATTCCCAGTGTTGATGCTCACCCTCCCACCATGACATTAACATCACCCACTGTTTCTCTGCATCACAAATGAGCTGCAAAGCTGCCAGCGAGGGATCCTTTTTTTTCACCTTCAGGCTCCTGCCCCAGTCTCTTTTCTCTGGCAGCCGAAAGCAGGGCAAAACCTTCTTCCCTCAAGCGCAGCAGCAAAGAATCACCCAGGGGTGCTGGAAGGCACTGGGGGTGGATCCAGCCACGTCTCTGTGCCTGGGCAGCATGGCCAAGCTAACCAGCTGGAGTGTGGAGGAACAAGGACTGCTCAGTGGTTTTAAAAGGGGAAATTATTTTTCTGCCAGACCATCCCAGGCTTCCAGCACTCGCCACACCATCTGACCATGGGCTACATTTAAAACATGCCTTCTGGCTCTTTCTTGCCAGGGAAAGCATATGAATAACAAGCTGGTACAGCCTTCTTATAATGTCACATTTTTCTGGTTAGTAAAATCTCTGGCAAAAACATGAAGATCCGGATGGATTGCAATGTGCCAGCATACCAGAGGCAGGCTGGACGCCTGTGTGACAACAGACAGCTGGACATCACCTTCTCTAGCAGCACCCTGGCCTGTGAAACACCCTGACCCTGGGGAGGGTGTCTCAGAGAAGACATGTGCCCATTTTCCAGTAGCCCTTCTACCAAACCAAACACTTAGAAGCACTGGTGGAGCCATGAGCAAGCTGTGGGCAGTAGAACTAATGCGACTTCATTTCCTATGGATTTGCATCTTGTGGTTGGACTTTCCAGTGTCTGAAGACCATATGAGCACCGAGGAGACACTTTCTGTGGTCAGGGTGTTCACGGCCTCTCCCTCTGCATTCCCATTCTGGATTCCTCCTCCAGCCTCTGACTGGAGTTGGGCTCAAGCCATCAGCTCTCCCAGGGCATTAGCAACACCCTCTTCCCCTCAGCTCCTCACCTTCCTGGGCTCTGCCTCTGGCTTAATTTCTTGGAAATAAATACTTTCATTGCGTGGTTGGCTGAAATAAATCCAGTGGACTCAAAAATAGAGGGCAAACCAGCAGGCAGAAGTGACTAACAAAAATGCCTATAGTAAGAGAGCTAGCATAACAACCGTACATAAACATTAAATATAAAGCAGGAGCAGCCTGCATCCTTCAGTCTAGAAGCCACAAGATAAAACTTTCTCAGGGCCAGGAGATGCTGGGCATGTACCACACACCCCTGAGTGCTCATGGCAGCAAGGGTGTTGTGATGAGGGCTTCCAGTTACCTCCCTGGCCATCAACACTGTTACCTTCCCAAGCTCCCCCTGCATCCCCGGAAAGCTCAGCAGTGTAGTCCCTGCTGTTCCACCTCCTGCTGTGGGTGTGAGGATCAGTGAGCATCCCAACCACTGCACCATCCTGCCACAGGTCACCCAGCACAGCAGCACAGGGCGAGTGGAAAAAAGGCTGGTAAACTCATCTGTTTGGTACACACAGCTGGACAGGCACACGCTGCATTTCCCACATTAAAAGTGGATCTGTTTTGCATGTGGTGCTTACCCTCCGTGAAACTAATCATGTAGTGCCAGCAAGGAAACACTGAGCTTTGCTGACCTGCACGCAGTTCAGTGCCACAGGCTGGCTGCTGCTGCACTAAACACTGCTTCACATTCATCTCTTGCAAGGGCACTGAGACTAATGTTTCACCTTGAAGATACACGGCAAAATAAACGGAACAGATCAGATGCAGGAATGAGAGGCTATCCAGCTCGATTTACAACACTGGAGGTGTCATATGCCCAAAGCTATACAGTTTTTAAAATAGACTGAAAATTAGGTCAGGCACTTTCTAGTGACCATGGCCGTCTTTGCTGTCAAAGGCAGTGGCAGGAGCGCAGCACAGCCCCAGCACGGCATCACGGTGCCCGCTGGAGGGGACAGCGATTCCCCTGCCGCTCCAGGGCTGCAGGAGGGGTGAGGAGCGATGCAGACACGGCTCCCTGCATGCACACCGGGCTGGGCTAAGGGAAGGGGGCTTGTTGCCCCCAGAGCAGGCCCTGGCACCTCTGGAGTGCTATCCACAAGGCAGACACATGCTGATCACAGTGGCGCACACAAGAGAGATGCTACGCATAGACAGGAACGAGAGAGGTTCAGGCTGGGTTTGGAATTCCAGCCTGAATTTTCCGGTGATTTTCTGTTTTCCCTATGGCTTGGCTTCCCATGTGTGAAATGCAGAGGTACATGTAGATAGCTTTTCCCACTGACAGTAGAACACATGCACTAAGACTGCACAGCACCAGAGACCACAGAGGTTTAAAAATAAATACCTTTTTAAGACAATGAAGAATAAATACCCATCACATGAACGAGTGCAAAATTAGCTGGGACCATGTTGTCTGTGGGACAGAAATTCACTTTGCTGTCAAGCTGGTTTGTGGCAGAGCTGACTGGCCACAGGGAGTGATCCAACGGCACATCCCCTGCTGCTGGAGACGACCAGGACAGCAGGACATGGCCTTGGTCTGCATTTACAGCTTACTCCATGCATCCCACACCTTCTCCCTTTGTGTGATAATCTGCTTCCCACAATATTTTTCTTCCTAAAACTAACATGAAAATGAGAGCAGAAGAAACATGGCCCCAAACTGCTGTTTAAACAGCACTGGGTCACTAAAAAATAAAAAAAAAAAAAAAAAAAGGGCAAGCTGAAGATGCTATCATCTGGAGTGGAAGATAATAGACAGAGACAGCAAAAGGCTTCCAGACAAGCTGAGGGAAAGATGGTTCTCCTTCACATCAATAGCAAAATGTCATTCAGCAATCAAATCAGGTCCCCTCTGCACTGGATATCAGCTTTTGGATGGGGCCAGCTGCTCTTTCATATTGGCCTGTCTGTGCCACAGTGACACTGCCACTAACACCTAATTTATATTGTGCATTTAGGAGACATCTAGTTATCTCAATTATTTAACAATGTGTAAAATTACAAACATATTCAACTACAATATGTTCCTCTTGCGTAAACCTCTCCTCTTGGCCACATACATAATGAAAACCCTGTTGAGTCAGTAATAAAATCCAGAAAGCTTTCAAGTCTCAGAACTGAATGTTCAAATTTTGTAGCTCACTTCCTTTTCTAACCAGACAGCAGGGCTGCCAAGAGAATTTCTGGGCATTCAGCCCCTTTTGATATACATACACACACAAATATATATATATATACACACACACATATATACATATATATATATATATAGCACTCTACTGGGACTGGCAAAGCGCAGGCACTAATTGTTTTAAATGCAGTTATGAACAAATACATTTTAAAAATAAATCAGAATACTACTTGTTTTCATCTGACAGAACAGACATCTCAGACCTGGACAGGGAAAATGATCAGCTCCAGCTCTGTCAATAAATAAATATTTGCATTTCACTCCAGCAGAGGAAAAATGCAGCACTAATTTTGGGAACCAACCTCAAAAATTCATGTGTGGAAATACCATGGTTCTTTATGCAAATAGAGTGGCTACACATGCAAATGCATGATTGGCATGATTGAGGTACTATGTACACGTACAGGTCAGATGTGATCTAGCACACCACAGGTTTGGAGGCCAAGCCCTGCTCCCATGAAGAGCAGAGCATCCTCACACCATACTGGAGCCAAACAGTAATGAGGGAACTGGACAAATCACAACTGGGAAAACTTCGATAGCTAAATACAAGAGCTTTAGGGTTATAATACACAGAACACTTGTGGATCCTGCCCAAAAGACTAAATAGCTTCTGAATCCTTTGCACTATTTATAACAACAACCACCACCACAATTAGATTTATTTCTCTTCAGAAGCACTGCCTGCTTTTGTATTTATACTGTAAGCAGCATATTAAAAGGGGGACCAAATAGATTTCACATATGTCTGTGCAATCCAAGAGCAGCAGCCATGTGAAGGGACAGACAAACATTCAATGAGTTTCATATGGCATGGAAATACAAAGTGAAGTTCAAGTCTGAGAGTTTTCCCACACTTTGGCTAAGTACATTACCAACAGCCACTGTACGGGAGCGGGAGGATCCAGGGCATGGTACAGCATCCCCCACAACGTTTTGAGGTGCTGATACTGGTGTGGGAGCAAAGAAGCACTGAATGTGAGATAAACTGGCAAATAAGCAGTGGCTGAGGAATTAGACTTTGTGGCTCTTCACTTGACAGGCGGAGCGAGGTCATCCTAACCTACCCTGCACTCTAAACTGGGAGATTTTTGCATCACTTTCATGATGAAATTTTTCCACTGTCAGTGGGCAGTGAGTCAGAAGGGAGAGGGATGCTGTTTACTGAAAAGCTCTTGGCTCTAGAGGGAGGAAAAGGAAAATATATAGGAGAGGCTAAGGATGGGTTCCAAGAAGATAAGAAAAGTAAAACACAGACAAATAGTGGAAGTGAGAATGGAGGTGGAAGAAGAAACACAAAAAAAAAAGCAGAAGGGAAGACACATCTAGAAGAACTCACACAGAAAGCTGGATACAGGTGAAGAATAGCAGAAGGATGTAAATAGGAAACAGAGAGATGAAAAATGGGGGGGTAAAAGTGGTGGGTTCCCAAATTCTGTGCTATTGATGCACACGTGCCCTCTTTAAAAATAATTCCATAGCCAAGATGATTCTGATATCATCAGGATACCATTGACCCTTATTAGAACAGCCAGCTTGCTCCAGCAGAGGGTATAAAATAAAGGTGGAACTCGTGAAAATCATGGCATTGACTAAAACAAATGGGATGAAAGGGAAGACCCACTGCTCCCCACAAAAATACCATTCCTCCCCTTGACAGGGGTCAACCTGTGCATTGTAGCTGCTCTGCATGTGCTCCTATCATTCGCAAGCACCCATAGCATTCTCACTTCTGCTTCAGGGACCCAGTCCTTAGCACACCCTCCTGACCCCCAGGAGCAGGGAAATAACATTTATCTCCTTCTGCAGAGAGACATTGAAGCAGAGGGAGATGAATGACTTGTCCAAGACCATGCTGGCAGACTCCGGAAACCCAGAGCTTGAACCCAGCTCTCCCAAGGTGCAGATCAGAACTGCAGCTGCTAATGAGAACCAAGAAAATTCAAAAAATGCAAATGAACCATCTTGAAAGTTTTATAAGTGAAACTCCTGCTGCAGGCATGAATGGAGGAAGTGCAGACTCCAACAGGCAAATTCTTTGCCATCCCATCTCCTGAGTCCCAGAAATCCTGTTGATCTGGGCTAATAAATTTCCCTGAGCCCTAGACATTCTCTTGGCCCTCATCCCAAGCTCACATAAGAAGCTATTTCATAGGTGAAGTTCTTATTTACAGTTACTCTACTCCCATAATATTTTATCAGAGGTGGCATTTTTAACACTCCCCTCCCCAATACTGGATGAACTGTCTCTTTCTTTGCTTTATAGGTTTGTAACTAATCTAGTTAAAATCCCATAAATATTGGGATGTTTCTGTGCTCCCCATTCAGACAGGAGGCTGGCTGAGGAAAAAATCCATTCACGTTAAAATGATGGTGACATCCAGACTGGAGCTGACAATTAGCTCATTTTCTGAGGCTGCTGTCACCGTGCCAGCTGCCCTTCAGGAGCTGACTGTGCATCAGCTCTGTAGCCTCCTGAACGTGTGATACTTGGGCACAAGCGTCCATCAAACCCCTTGAGAGTCACCAGCCCTTGCCAGGTCGCACAGGGGGTTAATGTCCTGTTTGCTACCCCTGGGGGGCCCGGGCAGGAGCCTTTGCTTTACCGCAGCCCTGTGTGCCACTCCAGCATCAAGGGAGGTGTGTGGGGGTCATAAATGCAGGGAATGGGGCTCCAGGGAGCAGCCAGCAGGGTGCCTCAGGCCAGCAGGACTGCTGGAATCAGCGACTCTCAGTTCGGGTCCAGGATGGCCGGTTCCGTGCTCACAACTGATGCGCAGCAAAGAAGTGCAAGAGAGCCACAGCGAGAAACGGGCTGTAGTTCAGCTTGCAAAGAAAATGTTGTGCTGTTCCACCCCTTCACCTGGGCGTGCAATGGCCCTGAGTGCTGCTGTGTCCCAGTGCCTAGGACCCCCTTCTCTTGGCACCCTCCTTTCCTGATGTTCCCTGGGCACTGGGGTGGTCTGTGCATCGTCCTTGTCCCAGCAGGAGCTGCAGCCAGGGCTCGAAGGTGAAGGCAGCCCCTCAGCCCTGGGCTGGAAGGCCCCAGGGAGGAGAGGTTCTGAGCTGCTTTCACCAGGATGATGCGTCCCTGCACTGAGCAGGTACCCATGGGATGGCGCCATCCCCATGTGCCACCAGCATGGCACATGTCACCTGCAGAGAGGGAAAGGTGTCCTTGGCAGGTGAAGCTGGGGAGAAAGCAAAACCATGTCACCAGGACTCCTGGCTTTCACCCACACCCGAGATGACTACTACATTTTTTATACAAATATATCTGTATATATATATTTTTTAAGTACTCAGCCAGCCCTAAGACAGGCTTCTGCTTCCTAACTCTACTTTTCTTCAACAGAAAACATTTCTGAGAAGTTAATCAGCCCAAGATCCCCTTTTAAAAGGTAATTTTTATTTTTTTTTAAGAGCTACCAACTATTTAATCAGATTATTGAAATAATCACTTCTCTTCTCAACCAAGGATAACTTCTGAGGAAGTCAGAGAGAGGCAGATGCAGCTACCCATTCTTTGGGAACTTTCCAGAACCCCAAATGTCAGTTGTTTCAGCTAATTAATATGTGCTAATTAATTGATGCCATTAATTCTGACCAGATAAATCAGCCTTAAGGTCAATATAACTGGAGAGAAGCTACTCCTCAGGAAAGACCTCAACCAATGTCAAAACTAACAAAAAAAAAANGAAACAACCCCCCAAGAAAAACCCCAAACAAAAGTAAAAAAAAAAAAAAAAAAAAAAAAAACAAAAAAACAACCTCCAAAAAACCTCCCTGAATGTGGAAGTGGGTTCCCCACCATTCCTGTCAGCATCCCATGTGTGTAGGAGGTGTGTCCGTCCCATTGGGTGGGGAGGGCTCTGCACATTTTGCTTTCCCCGCAGCACCTGGATCCTCTCACCCTTTAGAAACACGCCTTCTGATAAACATCCAGGATTTCAGACGCGGTCCTGAGCACCACCTCCTTGTCTGTTGAAAACCACAAGCACTGCGTGCTGGCCTCCCCACGCTTCCCCATGCACAGGGTTTGCTGCCCTGCTCTGCTCTCTCCTGAACTCTTCATTTCACACCCCACCCTCATCAGGGGCATTTCAGCAACAGCCATCTTCTCCTGCAGGAAGAGCTGCCACCACAGCTGACTCTCACCCTGGCTACGTAAACGAGGAAACTCTTCTTACCCCATGGCCCCACCATCCAGTCCTCTATTTTTGAAGTATGTAAGGCCTGAAATGTAGAATTTAGGATTTTACACCAGCTAATATTAATAGAAACATTCTCAGGATTTTTTTTGCCCCAATGTAAATGGAACATTTTTATTTTTTTAAAAGCATGTCCCTGCAGAGCTCGCAGGCCAAACACTGCAGCATTGTGCCTGCCCGGGGAGCGCACTATAAACACATCTGTCTAGCTGCTCTGTCAGGCCCACTGAGCTCTCTATAAACCAGGAAAAGTAAACCTGTACATTAAATATTTACTGTTTTCAGTGTGTATAATCTAGAAGTGTTTTTAGCAGCACAAGCAAGGCACACTTTTAATCAATGATTTTTATTTTGACATGGCACTGTTAAAGGCTGCATGGGTATATCCTTGAAACCAGAGGCCCTCCTCTCACAACCAGTTACAAATATTATCATATTATCACACACTGCTCACCTGAAAGGCCCATCCTATCCACCATTTTTCTGCTCTGATCCTAAATTATCCTGTAAGTCTGTAATCTGAGCTCACGGGGGGTTTCAGAAGCAGACTGCAGGTTAGGCAGTGAGAGAGGACAGTCGCAAACATGTAGCTGACTGCATACAAAGGAATAGAGATGGATGCAAAGTGTTAAAAGAATTAAAATACAAAAGCAAACTTCCCTGAAAGTAAATAGCTGGTGTCTAGCACTCATTTTCTTTTACAATTAATGTATCAGCTAGCTTTTAATGCTTGCTCCATGCAGAAGAGCTTCTGCTTTCATCTCAACACTGATACTAGGAGCCATAATTTATGTACAACAACAGGAAAAGTGATGCTAATGCAATCATAAAAAATTTTCTGCACCAAAATAGTCTGCTGATAGCCCCTGCTAACCTTTTACTTCCTGAGGATGTGGGTCCCTGTAAAAACTGGGCAGTAGCCGGGTTTGCTGGCTGGCTCAGAGGTGTCGTTCTCCCTGAGGCACCGCACCCAGCTGCTGGATGGAGCCCAGGTGTGGACCCTTCCTCAGAGCAGCCCACCAGCCCTCACCAGCCGGCTCCCTCCAGTTTGATTTTAGTCCCCAGCAGAGAGAAGGTAAAGAAAAGATTCCATGCATGTAGTTCCCTCTTTGCTCACCTAGAAAAATCACCCCAACCAGCTTCACATAACAAGACAAATCTTTCGTGTATGGATGCTAATCAAGTCTGGAGATGGTTTAGCACTTCTTCCCAATCACAGGCACGTAACAGTGGGATGGGCAGCTATTTGCACATTCTTGGATCATAACTCCGTCTCCACAAGCATTCTTAAGGCACATACATGATCTGCTGGCTGCCTGCAAGTCCTCCCTATCTGCAAGGATGACATCGTGTCTAATTATTTGTCTGTTATTGATTTTTCCACTGCACTATCACAGCCTAGAAGCAAGAGGCAGAAGCAACTGATTTCCAGCAGTGGAGTATCCCTGGAAGAGGTTGTGGCTGGCTTCCTTGCATCACTGAACTCATGTGTGCCATGAAATAAGCATGCCCAAGGGAAGAACACAGCTAGCTGCCACTGCAGGGTGCTCACATAACAGAGTGGGGGCAGAGGGTGGGAGTCCAGATGGAGCAGGAGAGAAATGAACAGTAATGCAGCAAACACAACTAAAGTCTCACTGTGTTTTAGTAACAGAGAATGAGTATGTAGCAGAGAATGAGTAATGATTTTGGACAAAGCCAACAGGCATCTCAGGGGATTCTGAAATTAATCCTGTGACATTTCCAGCAGCTAGCCTGGAAAGCGCAGTAAGTGACAGAAAGCACTGTGTGGCAGAGCATGTTCACCATCCTACTAGAGCAGGCCTCTCCTCCCATTTGCATGCAAAGAAAAAAAAAAATTAATCAATACTCATTTAAAAAAGAAAAAAGCTATGGAAAACCTGTTATTAAAACCAAAGACTAGGCAATTCCTTTGAATGTCCACAGATCAGTGAAAACAAACTATTCTGTCAGGTCATAAACAGCAGGGAGAGAGGGAGGGAAAGCATCAGCAGGAAGGCAAAGGGTTCCCATGCCTTTGACACAAACTAACCTTAAAGAAATATAGCCATGATTATTAATTATAACGAAATAAAGCACCTTCAGGAAAAGAAGCATTTGCTATATATTTCAAATGTAGAAAAAGAAAACAAACAGACCTGAACCTACCAAAGAGAGCATGTTCGGGGCAGACAGTCCACAACGCAGATACAAGCAGGAGGTGGCTGTCTCTGAGGTGCAGTTAAGCTCTAGACTAAGGCAGACAGCAGCTGACAACCATTATGGATCATGGCCTGGATGTCTGCTTTGATCAAGGATTTCTTGGGCACAGCCCAATTGACTGCAATCTCAGGTTCAGCTGGCTCCAGTAACTCCTTGCAGTCAGGAGCAACTTTCTTCTGAGCTTGGTTATTTTGTCTCAGCAGACGTCAGTTCACATGCATTGCTCCACTGGGAAATCCTAAACTTTGGGACTAAAGTTTAAAGTTGTCTCTACTGAGGTCACTTGGGATCATTAATTCTCTGCAGTGAAATCTCTCTCTGAGACCTTTATCTCAGCAGACGCTGGGAAAGAACCTGTGTATGCCCCTGACACCTCAGCCTCCTTCATGAAAGTCATGAGACACAGCTGTGAATTCTTTTCTGGAATTTATAAAGAGGTTACAGGCTATATTGCTACCTTCTGCAAGCTTCATGACTGCATGGGATGAAAACAATAGGCATAAACAGGAAATCCATGTGCAGCCAGGTGCCAGCTAGGACCCCCTGATTAATTTTATTTTGTAGCATGGAGAGACACAGCTCAATAGAAGGAGTCTTTCCATTGCAAAGTTCAGCTATAAGGGATGCGCTGGATGCAAACTGCATCTCCTGGGTGTAACCCAGTGTTGAAGTACACCAGCATGAGAGTAGGTGAATGTGTGTAAGTAATTCACCCTCTCACTGAGGTCATGGTAATTGCTGGTGCTGAAATAAAGTGTATGTCAGATTCTTGAGTGACCATGACAAAGGCATTTTGAGTCTCTGACTGGGCAGGAGGAACTAAGCAGCAGCTGGCTGAAACTGCTCCAGGTTTCTGCATCCAGCTCTGTGTGAGGAAGCCATGCAGTGCATACACACTGCCTGTCAGGGGTTCAACAGGAGCATGCTGACCGTGACCATCAGCAGGGATGCTTCCTGCCTCTGTCATATTGCTATGTCCCTTATGTCCATGTAAGTTGCAGGTATCCTTGTATTCATGTAAGCTGCAAGTGTAGCCACGCAGTTCACACACTGAAGCAGCAATAAGGCAAACTGAATGCGACATTAAGTTTTCCTTCTCTGTTTCCCTGCTGGATGAGGAGGCTCACAAGTTCCCCCTTGCACTTCCATACAATGGGAATGTCCACGACACCTCAACAGCAGCCAGAGGAAAATGCAGCACACTTAAAAAGCACAGAGTCTCTCAGGGCACAAATACTGAAAGCAAACCTCCCAAATATTAGAAACCACAGGCAAGGCACAGACTGTACAAAAACTGACAGGCATGAGCATAGCTGAAGGGAGGGCAGTCGGGAAGAGGAAGAAAACAAATAGGAAATGCCATACTCAAAAGAATTCAGCATAAACTCTGAGCAAATCAAAGCAAGGAAAAACTTCTGAACCCACTTGAATTTTAGCTGCTGAAGCCTCCTGGCTACTTGGCTGCTCTGCCTGTGCAATGCTATGCTTAATTTGCCCCACTGGATTTGCACCTCCTGTGAGTGACTGAGAGGAGCCATTGACTCCGGGAGGACTGATTTAGTGCAGCAGGAACCAGCGGCCTGGCAGAGGCTGCGGGAGAGGCCCAGCCCAAGGTAGGTAAACACTGTCGTGGTTTAACCCGGCAGGCAGCTAAACACCACAGAGCCGCGCACGGACTGCAGCGGGGTGGGGGAGGGAATTGGGAAAAACAGCACAATTCATGGCTTTAGCTAGAGACAGTTTAATAGAACAGAAAAGGATGGAATAATAATAGCGATAAAAGAATTGGAACATACAAAACTAGTGATGCCCAATGTGATTTCCTACCACCCCCTGACCAGTGTCCAGCCAGTTCCCAAGCTGTGGCCCCTGGCCAGCTTTCCCCCAGTTTATATACTGACCATGTGTTATACGATATGGAATGTCCCTTTGGCCATTTGGGATCAGCTGTCCCTGCTCTGTCTTCTCCCAGCTTCTTCTGCTTCCCAGCCTCATTGGTGGGGCGGGAGCAGGAGCTGAAAAGTCCTCAACTTAGTGTAAGCACTGCTCAGCAACCACTGAAACAGGGTGCTATCAACATTCTTCTCATCCTAAATCCAAAACACAGCAATGTACCAACTACTAGGAAGAAAATTAACTTTATCCCAGCCAAAACCAGGACATACCAGAAGATGGAAAAGACTGGAACAGGAAAAAAGAGAAGAAAGAGTAGGAGAGATGGAAGAAAGGCACAGCAATGGATCGGCAAACAAAAAAGAGAACCCAAAAGAGGAAATTAAGCACAATAGCAAAAAAGGGCTGGATTCTGGATTTAATAAGATCTTTTTCCAGAGTCCACATGGTTGTAAACCTCTGCTGTGCTCCACTTTGGGGCTGGATACTTACTGCCAGTGGAAGCACCAGCACCTGGGGGAGCCTCTGCCCCACACAGCCTTTCATGCTGCTCCATGGTCACGACGTACAGCTGTGAAAAACCGATGCTGGGAGGAGGGAAATCAGGCCAGTTATTTTCCCTTGATTTGTTTCTCCGTAAAGTCCTTTAGCTGGAGAGACACAGGCCTGTGAAAATGACAGGATATACTCAGTAAATTTGTAATAGCTACTATATAAGCCAACTGTTTCAAATTTCTTCTTTGCATTAGCCAAGGTCTCAGTGATTGCCTACAGCACAAAAAGTGAGAAACCAGTAAAATACTCTTCATGACATGAAGCAGGGGGTATTTCCCAGTTCACTTAGGCCAACATAGGTCTGGAACAGTACATTACACTGAACAAAATCTAAAAAAGGAAGATACTCCAAACTTCTTCCTGTTTCCTGATGTACATCCAGGATATGTAGGCACAGCCTGGAGTGTAAATGCTGGGTCATGGTTTAAGACAGGGAAGTGTGTGCAGGGAAAGGGTCACAGTCTAATATAATCTCCAAAGAAACTCAACCTATCTCAAGTGTTGACAACTACTTGAAATTCAGGACAGGTTTGTTAAAAGGTTCTTCAAAGCTTTCGAAGTGACCTTTCCTTGAGCAAATGTAGGTTCAGTTACAGTTTCTCATCGAAGTTCTGTGAATGTGTGGTAAGACATGAAACCAAGTGAGAAAAGGTGCTATTCATTGACTTTTCCTGTGGCATTTGCTGAATGTTGTGAATAGTCATAGATCAAAGGAAAATGCTCAGTGCATGTCCTTAAATTAGATGTAATTAAACAAACAAGTGTTTGCATAAATCCTTGAAAAGCAAAACTAGCTAATTTACCCATGCAATGGTGTGTTAGCTTATTCTTTTTCAAAATTTTTTTTAATTTTGGGAAAATTTTCATTAATCAAGATGTTGAATCACAAATGTTTTCCTCCTCATCATAACGCTGCTGTGTTAAGAGTCATCCTGGGAGAAGAGTACCAGTCAGATTCCCCATCTAAAAAGTACTTTGGATTTTTAAAACCAGCTGGGGCTCAGCTAAATCAGTAGGGACGGGAAGTCATTACTGCCATTACTGGCAACCATCAAAGCTTACTGGTGGTCTCTCTCCAATTCTTGATGGACACACAAAATAAGTCCTGTCATCAGAAATGGCACTACATGGTACATATTGGCAGTCTCCAGAGACAGCTGCATATCACTAAGGACTGTCACAAAACCACTGTTGCTTTCTGAAGCACAAGTTCTGGGAAAAGAGTGGCTGGAGCTTTCATCCCCTCACCTTTCCCAGCTCCCCCAAACCATGACAAAGTAAAACGTCAATCCAATTTACTCGAATGAAAAGAAAACCATGAAGACAAGAAAATTGAGGAGGGAAGACACCCTACAACAGGAGCTCTCCATCAGGCCCGGCCCGGGCAGGGG
>VZTX01001045.1:56239-77786 GCA_013400915.1 Pardalotus punctatus | reverse complement strand
CCGCAACGGAGGCGTCTACCCGGGGCCCGCCGCCGAGAAGAAGCTCAAGGTGGGCTTCGTGGGGTTGGACCCGGGCGCCCCGGACTCCAGCCGGGACGGAGCACTCCTCATCGCCGGTTCCGAGAGCTCCAAGCGGGGCAGCATCCTCAGCAAGCCCCGCTCCGGGGTCTCGGGCAGCGGGAAGCCCCCCAAAAGGAATGCTTTTTACCGCAAGCTGCAGAATTTCCTCTACAATGTGCTGGAGAGACCGCGGGGATGGGCTTTCATTTACCATGCATACGTGTGAGTAAAAGGGTGGGGGGCAAAGCTGATGGCAGAGACCCCCAGCCCGGTTCGGCGTGCCCTCCTCCGCCCCCTCAGCCCCCCAAATGCGCCGGAGAGGAAGGATGCTCCAGCTGCAGAGCGGGTGCGGGGAAGGGATGCCGGGTGCCAGGGCTGGTTGGGGAGCCCCGGGGGATGCTGCGGGGGGCGGAGGCTGAGCCGCTCCCCCCCATCCTCTCCGAGAGCAGTCGGGCCGCCCGGCCGGGCCGCCGCTGCATCCCGCATCCCGCATCCCTCGCCCCAGCCCAGGCGGTGCCCGGGGACGGGGCGGTGATGGCCATCCGGGGAAGGGGGCGGGGGTGAAGCAGCTGCCCCTGCAGAGCTGGGGGGTGGCTCCCGGGAGAGGTGCGATGCACTGAGCCGCCGTCTCCCCCTGCCCGCTCCTGCTTGCGGGGGAAGGGGCTGCTCATGCGGTCGGTGCAGGGGGCTGGAGCAGCGGGAGTGATGGGTAGCGACTGTTCCTCCGTCTTGCTTGAAATCACCATAGCAATGCTATGAGCAGAGGAACAAAAAGCTCTGCTCAGGCACCGTCTCTCCTCCCCCCCACCCCCCAGCATCCTTCCCTCCCCGGCCCCATCTTTGCCTGCTGGGTGGCTGCAGTCGGTTTGGGGCCGGGGTTGGTTCTGGGGCTCTGCTCAGGGTTCTGGAGGTATTTCTCGTCCACCGAGGGAAGCGTCTGAACGGGAGATGTGTCTAGAAAGAAATGCCGATCAGTGTCTGGGGCTCCCTGCCTGTACAGCCAAGCGGTAAACAAAGGAGCATCCCTGGGTGCACATCTCCCCCCTGGTACCCGGGTTCTGGGCAGAAATGGCCCGGCTGACCCAGGTTTGGCAGAAGGATTCCCATCTCTGAAGGATTGCTGCATAGGAGAGCAGATGACTTCCCGTTGTTCCCAGGATTGCAAAGGGAGGGTCAAGATAAATCTCGGTGTTACTGCAACTCCCTTCCCTCTGGGACTTTCCACAGTCCCACTGGGCTCTTCAGCAGGCCTGGGCTCAGGCTGAGGTGTTCCTACCCTTGGCTCCAATGGGTTTTTTGTTTCGTTTTTGTGTTTTTCCTCGTTGCCAGGGCCTCTGTCAACCACGGCAAAAGGATTTTTGGGGCCTTTTCTGGCTTTTTCTTCCCCTCCATCCTTTGCTGTTATGCTGCTGTAAGATAAGGAATTGGGATGTGCTTTCTGTTCCTCAGCCATTTTGTACATTGAGGCCTTCCTTGGAGGTGTTGGTGGGACCAGTCAGAGAGGGGAGATGCTGGCTGGGTGGAAGGGGGAGCTTTGCCGTGCACTGCAGCGAGTTGGGGTCCTTGGGAAAGCTCATCCCCCCAGGGAAATGGGAGAGGAGAAGAGAGAGCATCTGTAGAGCGCAGTTGCTGCTATGAGGAGAGTGAAGTCCGGTGCTGGGCATCCTGAGCACCCTTCATGCTCCCGTCCATCCTCTGGAGTTGTGGGTGGTTTGTGTCACAAAACCTTCCAGAACTGTGTGGAGGTGCCAAGTGCTCCCGTCGTGCGCTTGTTTATTGCCTGTGAGTGTGCTGAGGGTGGGGATGCTGTGTGCAAGGTGCACTGTGTGCTGTTAAATACAGGTGAGACCCCAGCCGGGGGGCACTGCGGTGACAGTGACAGAGATGGAAGGGGCTGAAAGCCAAATGACAAACAGCCCTGACGGTGAGGGCTTTACAAACAGCTTTGGCTTGTTCAGCCACTCTGTCTTAACTTCTAACCTGTTTGGCTCTCTGCAGTGGCATTGGCTTGGGGCAGCCAGGAATGCTCCCAGGGCGGGAGCAGGGTCACTCCAAACTGCCCGGCTCCCAGTCCCAGGGTCACTCCAAACTGCCCTGCTCCCAGTCCCAGGCTGTTCCCAGTGCCCCTTGGCTCTCACCACATAGCTGCACCCCCCCCAGCCCAAGCAGCTGCATTCGTTCT
The DNA here is from genome assembly GCA_013400915.1 of Pardalotus punctatus. Classification (NCBI taxonomy): domain Eukaryota; kingdom Metazoa; phylum Chordata; class Aves; order Passeriformes; family Pardalotidae; genus Pardalotus; species Pardalotus punctatus. The sequence continues at coordinate 75,544 of VZTX01001045.1, read as the reverse complement.
GGGCTTGTGACTCCACTTGTATCTGCTGTGACACCACAGGGAGCTGTGCAAAACCAGCCTCTGTCCCCACCCATGCACCTGCTGGGAAATGGAGGCTGGATTCAGGGCTCAACTGGTAATTGCACCAATGTCTGTGAAGCATCAGTGATATCATTACATTTTTACAGTGTATTAGGAAGTTCTATGAACTCCAGTTTTCTGTACTCTACACATGACAGGTTTAGCTTTGGCTGTCTACAGTGCTTGAAGAGCTGAAGGATATGGGAAACTTCATAGAAAGTTACCAGGATAAGCTCATGCATTGATTGTCCCCCCTTGCTGCCTGGGTAAGCCTGGCATGGCCTGTGCCAGGTCTGTGAGTGCTGGAATGGGTTTCTGTAACTGGAAGTCAGTACTGCAGACAGACAGGACAGATAAAAAGCTTATTCAAAGATGTGGGAGGATGACAAGACTGTCTCAAGGTCACAAAGTTTGTATGGAAAAGCTGGAGCCGTTCCTGTGTCCCAGTGGCCAGTGCAGCACCCTACCTGTGCTATTGGGGTCACTCTGTCTCCTCCTGCCCCAGACCCCATTTTGTGCCAAAGCCTGGAGCACAAAAGCACCTTTAGCCGTCATCCTGCAGGAATGGGGGTCCTGAAGGAGACTGTGGATAAGGGTGCCCTGTCCTGCTGCTGTCTTGGGCTTGGTCAGCCCCCCCTACTACCAACACCCCTATTTCCCTGCTCCTGCTGCTCATAAGGACTTTATTGCATGAAGATTTATTTCCAGCGTGAGTGAGTTTGTGATGCTGCAGGGCTGGGTTTAGCTTGTAGAGATGCTCACAGACCCAGCTGCCTCTCCAGGGGTGGATGTGATCCAGGGCTGCTCAGGCAGCTCCCTGCACCCAAAGCCAAGGCAAAAATGATAGAGACTCTCAGCAGAGAGATGTTTTAAGAAATATGAGATCTGCCTTTGAGTAAACACCTCTGATAAATTCCTGCCTGCAGAGGCCCATCGGGCCACTGGTGCTCTGCCTTGAGATGCCTGTGCAGGTTGCATTTATTTCCAGAGCTGCATCCTAGATCTAATCCATCTGATTTCATTCCCCATTTATTTTCAGGGCTGCATCCTAGATCTAATCCATCTGATTACATTCCCCACCTCTTCCTGCTGTCGATCATTCCCTTTCGCACCATTTCATGCATAAGAAATCAGGGAAATTCAAACCAGGGAATCTCTCACTCCCCCAAGCCGGTCTCATCTCAGATGTTGCCTCTCTAAAAGCGCTGTTACCTCTGTGAGCAAAAGCACGGTTTTATATTTCTGTGTTATGATTCATTTTTGTACTTAATAGCTCTTCCTACACTGACACAACTGGGTGACCTGCTCCTGGGAGCTGTGTGTGTGATATATATGATATATAATTCATACTTTGCACAACCCCATGGACAGCTGAGCCTGGTGTGCCCCATTTTTGAGTGTGGCTAGAGGTGGACTGGCTCCCAGGGGTCTGAGTCTCCCCTATCTCTCACCTTCTCCCAGTATTTCTCTCAGCATCTTTCTTTTCTATTCCCGCCCCCCAATCCCGCATAGCTTTTTTTCTTTTTTTTCCTGACAGATCCTTAAGGATGCAGTACATGGCTTCATTCTGTTTAAGGCTGAGCTGAAACTTGAGAAGTTGAGCTGTGTCTAAAGAGCATGTCAGACTTTTTGAGGGGTGCAGCAGCACTTAGATCTCAAGTTAGTTCTCTGTACAGGTGGGGATTTGGGTTCAGAAATGTTTTCATTTTATTTCTCCAAAGAATTTTTTTTCTTCTAGTCCTTTTGCCTTGGTTTCTGTAACTTGTCCTGTGCTCAGGAAGGGCTAGAATACTTTTAAGTGATTTCTTGTCCCTACCTGCCATCTTATTTCAGGAGGGATCACTGTGTTTTGTGCCAGCCTCAGCAAGGGACTTGCACTGGGCACCCCCATGGTCTGATGTGTCTGGAGACACATTTGCTGATCCCTGGGTGAGCTGCTCAGGTTTGGTCCCTGAACTGAAGGAAGAGCTGCCTTTGGAGCAACAAAACAGCCTGGATTCAGGCACTTTTAAAGCTGTGTGCTCAGGAACCAACATAATTCTTGCATTTCCTACTTAGAATTTACAACCCTAATGCGTCTCTTTAACTGTGTTAAAAATAGTTTGGGTGCATTTTTCATCCGCATACTGTGCACCATACATTTAGTTAATTAAGCAAGTGCATGGACTTAAATTATAATGAGGAACATTTCCTCCCTGTCTAATTCTATTAAAATTTCCTTGTACCATCCCCATCCCATTTGTTCTTCCCTTTTCACCCAGACAAGGCACCTCTCTCTCCAGTGTCCTGCCTGCACCGCCTGCATCCTGGCATGGCATGGAGGGAGCATGGAGAGTGGATGAGGTGCTTCCCTGGAGTTCCAGGGTTTCTCAGCACAGAGGTGGCCTCTTTTGTGACTCCTTTCACTCCTCAGGGACCGATAAAAACATGGCTATTTCACATAGATCCATTCCCAGATAATCCCTTACCCCAGAATTCGGGGTACATGTGGTCTGACCATCTCAATTGTCCATCCCCAAGCCCTGAGGGGTGGTGGTTCATGGCCAGACCTCACCCACAGACAGGCTTGGTGTGGGCAGGTACGGTGCCACCAAACTCAGCCCATCCACCAGTGACATCTCCTGAGTTCTCCTTCCCACCTCCAGGTTGGGTGGGATGGAAGGGCCCCTGCAGATCCTTCACATGTGCTGGGCTTCATGGACCTGCTGGGCCCTGGGCCATGGGGTTGTGTCCACCCCAGGGACCAGGGGGACCTTCCCAGTGGGATCGTGTCCACCCCAGGGACCAGGGTTACCTTCCCAGTAGGATTTCTCATGAGCTCCTCTCCAGCTGCTTACTCAGAGCTTGGTGGGAGCATCCTGATTTCAGTCGCTTTAATGTGTCACGTTCCAGCCGTCACGTTCACCCCACACTGACATTAAGGAAATGAAAAACAAGCTGATCTCCTGGGTGACCTCCTTTCTGTGCTGCAACACACCTCAACCAGATGAGTCTTGCTATGGCTCAATGTGTTAAAAAAGGGAATAACCGAAAAAGCAAGCCCCAAATCCTGTGCTAAAGGGAAGATGGGCATAGCTCAAAGATGTATAGTTAGAAAAAATCAGGTTTCTTGATTTTTTTTTTGTTTTTTTTATTGCAGCAGAAGGAAGGGATGACAGGGTGAGACACTGTCATTCCTTTGGCAGAGCGGGATGAGCAGGGCAGAGGGTTTGCCTGCCAGGCATCAATGGTGCTTACAAGGATAAAAAACATGTAAATTTAGTGTTTGGCTTCTAGGAGTTAAGTAGCAAACACTTAGCCCTGCATAACCCTTTTTAAGGTAGCCCAAATTCTCAGCTGGTTTCTTAGTTCCTGAGGAACAGATTCTTCTTTAAATTGTGGTGACAGGGAGACGTGCCAGTCCCTTTTCCTGCCCTGTAATCTCCTGTGGAACAGACCTAGCAGAGCTGAGAAAGGTGGAGAGTGGTTCCTGCAAAGGATTAAACTTTGTCTGTGGCCTGTCCCTGTTGGTGTGATGTCCCTGTACATCAGAGAGGGGAGTCTCCAGCACTGAGATACACATTTCTTTAGAATAACACGATGAATTTTAGCCCCTGATGGTCCAAAAGGAACCGCATTGCAAAACCAGGTTGTTGTGATGGTCTAAACGGAGTTTCATGAATGTATTTAGAATGCATTTAGAGTGCGTTTAGATATACTTGACTAGTGAGCACATGATGGCAAAACCAGGTAGAGCAGAAGGGCAGTGGGCACTGGGTCTTCCACCACTTTGTATTTAAATGGTTCCTAATCAGCTTGCAAGGCAAAAAGACTTGGGCTATTCTGACAATCACCTGTGACAAAAGATGACTCCACCAGGAGTAGATATTTCAGTGTAAATTTTTTCTAGTGAGAGCAAGCTGTGTGATGAGCAAGTTGTGTGAACTTGCCCTTCTCTCCGAAGCTGCGGTGACCTGGCTTCCCCATGTGATTCTTGTGGCCTTATCCTGGGTGAGCCACAAACGCAGCCTCCTGTGACACTGGCAGTGGAGGTGTTTTGGGGGCGTCATGTGCATTTATTGTGAGGCGCTGAAATAATTACTTAGAGTGTTTGATGGGGAGTATCTCGCACAAGGCACTGGCTGGGATGGCAGAAGCTGCTTCGTTACAGCCTCGGGGCTTCTTGGCTGTACAACTGCCAATAAATGAGGGAAAGCAGAGAGTTCCTCTAGAACTCTCTGGTCTCTCTTTGGCATCGCTCCAACCTCTTAATGTGCTTTTAAGATGTGTGGAAAAGTTTTGGTGTTGGTAAGCATCCATACAGTGATTTTTTTGAGTGGATTGGATGTCAAAGAGCCGCCTTTTCCAAGAAAGAAAGCAAGGAGACCTCTGGAATCTTCTCACCTCTCCCTCTGGCTGCTGTAGGGAGGTGACTTAAAGCTACATCAGAATCACTGGGGCTGCTGGGTGCAAGCTCTGTGACTGAGCAGCCGCTTCATTTGTCTTGGGTCTGACAATGTCCAGATGTTTGAGATGGAGTGGGGCTTTCATTGTGCATTTGATATGCTCAGATATGGGCTGGATTCCTCGTGGAAATCCCACAGGAGCCTCAGTGCAGGCTTAGATGGGCAGGTTTGCCTTCTGGAGGTGCCTGTTTCTCTCTGCTGATGGCAGAGGGAGCCTGAGTTTCCTTGCACACCTCAGTGGGAGCTGGGTGGGACCAGTTCAGGCAAGGAGGGGAGAAGACAGAGCCTGGCATGATTTCAAACTGAAAACTGGAGTGAGTTGAGGCATCTCCCACCTCCTGCCACGGCCTGTGGGAACTGGGGTGTTCAAAGCCAGAACTACACTGTGGATACCCCAGCAGGTAAGGTCAGGGGGAGAGATGGTGCTGATCCACACTGAAATGGGATGTCCTGGATCCATGTTTACTCAGCCACCTTCGAGAAGTGGTTTTGAGAATGGAACCTTTGTAGCAAACCCTGATCAACTCTTGTGGTCTGAAGCCCAAGACTGGGGGGACATCAGAAAGTAATCAAGCCTTGTTGTGTTGATACTGCTTGTCGTTCTTAAGCAGCTCCAGTTGTGTTTTGGAGGGAAGTGCCCAATTATCGTCTTCATTCAGAGATCCTCCTGTTTTCACTGCCTCCCCTGGGAGGGTGGGACAGTGAAAAGAAACAAGAGGACTGGCAAAGGCAGAAGGAATGACCGGGTTAGGAGGCAGCCACTCTCCATATGCGCTTCCTGGCAGCCCGTTGTGGCTGGTGCTTGGTCTCTTCAGGACAGATTTTGCCTTCCGGAGGGTCTTTCCCAGGAATTCTCAAATTCCTCATTTGTAAACAAACTCTGATCTGCCTGGAAGTCCTGCTCTCTCGTTTAGAGCTCTGCCAGCCCTGGGGAGGTGACAGTGTGGGAGCAAATTAGGGCTGGGGTGGCAGTGGAGCTGCTGTCACGCACTGTAAGGGATGAGCACAGCAGGGCAGACACTCCTAACACAGCTTCCACAGTGAGCCTGTCACGCTCCATGAAGTTATCATGATGCCCAGGAAAAAAATAAACCATCAGAAATCCTGACTCAAGGGTGACTCGTGTACTCCTCGTGTGTCTCTTGTGTGAGGGCAGTAGGTTTTGTCTGGGTACCTGCTGTGGGTGTTTCTTGCAGCTTTGGCTTGATGTGGTAGGAAAAACAAATATGGGGTGCAAAAGAAAAATAAAAAAATCAGCCAAAGAATAGTTAAAATGAATAGAAAGGGGAAAAATATTATTCTGTTAGTATTACAGCAGTGTGCAAGCACCCCTAATGGAAGTAGAAGTCTACAAGCTTCTGTTCTGTACATCAAGTCAAAAGGAGCCAGTCCCTGCTGGAAGACTTGGTGTATTGAGCCGTCAAGACACAGAAAAGGCATAAAATAGTTGTTGGGGCACTGCTGATAAATATTCCCTTTGCTTCACTTTTTAACAGCATTTCCTGTCGCCTGATTGGCTTTTGGATTGGTGGGTTGGTTTCTGTCCGTGCTCCTTGGGTTTGCAAAGGAAGGTGGGGTTGGCTTTGTCTGTGGAGAATCCAATCCTTGGTCTGAGGACCTCAGCAGGGATCATGCTGGGCTGGGAGCGTGAAGGTGGCACATCTTCCCAGGGACACGGATCACCCCCAGAGGGACAGTTTGCTGTGATCTCACTGTTCATTGCAGATGCAGCACGTGAAGGGCTGTGAATGGCTCTTATTGACTTTCTCCCGTCAGAGTGTTATATGTGGCAGTGAAATCACAGCTCTGGGAGACGTTCTCCTGCATGTTTATGGGTTTGTGCTCAACTCAGAGTCTCAAAGTGGCCATTAATTGAGTTTATGCATGCTGGGAGGTTCGTTACCTGATCTGAAGAACGTAATAAGGGATGTAAGAGCACTCCATCTTTCACTCAAGAGGAGAGCAAAAGAGGCAAATATAAATATCTGTATATTATAGCTGGACAAACAGGGAGTGAGGCTCTGTTGCCACTTCAAGCCATATGGTGGCTAAGCCTGAGTGCTTCCAGGAGAGGCAGTGAAAAACAAAACCTCTCCTCAATAACAACTCATTGGTCTTGAAGCAGATAAGACTGTAGGGAGGACTTAGGCTGGTGTGACCATTGCTTCAACGTCGGACATTGTTATTTTTCAGTGGTTACTCATCCTTCCTCTTCCTTTATGTCTGGCAAGGCTGGAAATGCCAAGTCTTGCCCAGTTGACCTCTTGCTAGGCCTTCCTCCAAGTTTTCTGGGGTTTATTAGCAATGATTTGTGCTTTAAGGACTAGTGAGATTCCTGAGTCATCCCCTTCGGCAGGGAGCTATTTATTTCAGTGTGTGTGTTACACTCCCTGGGAGTGGGTGTCTCTCTTCCGCTTTTGGATCCTGCCCTGACACTATATAAAGACTCCAGGCTTGAATGAGCAACAAAACCAACCCTCAAACTGGCTCCATCCTTGGGAAGATTCGTGCTGCTGATCCCATCTCTCCTGGCTGAAGGAGCTTGGCCATTTGGAGCATGGGTAGGAGCTTGCATGGGATGTTTGTCCATCTCGGGGTGCGGAGCTGCTGGGACAGCTCATGGGGACTCGAGCGCGCTCTTTGTCCTTGTCCAGGAGCAGCTCTTGCTCTGCAGTAGTTCATGGCTGAGGGGGGAGTGGGATTTGTACTTTCTTTTCTCCCCAGAGGTTGATTTGCTGGTGCTGTTGGGTTTTTGATCAGTGGGAAGAGGAGAGATGAGGTATTGAGTGCCTGTAAGTCAATGCTGGTTTTAGAGCAGGGACTGGAGGTGCCATGGGCAGATATGGATGGGCTCCTCTGAGACTGCCGGTGCTGGAGTTTCATTGTGTCATTTTTCCCAGGATGGGCCTTTTCAAACACACCCCATGGCCTTGCAGAAAGCTGCCCTGCTGTGAATTTGGGGCTGAAGGAGAGCCCCTCACAGAGCACCTCCAGGAGCTGCACAGAAGCCGTGCTAATGGCAGTGTTCATCCAAAAGCTGACTTCACACCCAATTAAGCATCACCCTGAGCCAGAGGGACAAGTCCTCATGTCATTATGTCTTGAACTCAATTGCTGGCACTTCATGAGGGCTGTGTCTCCATAGCCTGAGGGAACGAAGCATTTAATCCGTTTTAGCACAAAACAAACTTGGTTAATGTAATCTCGTGGTTTGGTTCTTGTGGGTAGGGGATGCACATCTCTGTTGTGGTCTTTTTCTTTGATAGGGCTATTCCTGTAAGGAAGGAAACAGACCTGGAGAGAAGGAGAATTTCCTGAGCTCTTTGTCTGTAATTTATCAGAATTTTGCACTGAATTGTTCTTCTCCACCTTTTTTTTTTCTTTTAACATCTAGATGTTTTTAATGCTATTCTTAATTAGCAGCTTCTCACTCACTGTGCCAGCTAATGAGGGGTATGAAGAATTTCTGCACTGACCTTTTGTAGCTGCTGTTTGTCTTCTCTGCAGCAGAAAACAGATGTAATTTGAAACCTTCTCTGAGCTGCCCCTTCAAGCCCAGAACCTGCGCTCCCCCAATGCAGTTGTGGGTGGTGGGAGCATCTCAAGTCATGTTAAATGGCACAGAGAGAGCTGCTGAGGCTTAGAATGGGAATCAGTAGATTAATGGGATAAATAGAATTGTAGAATTGGGTTGGAAGGGACCTTAAAGCTCATCTCGTTCCACCCCCTGCCATGGGCAGGGACACCTTCTGCTAGACCAGGTTGTTCCAAGGCCCATCCAACCTGGCCTTGAGCATTTCCAGGGGTGAGGTATCCACAGCTTGTCTGGGCAACCTGTGCCAGTGCCTCACCACCCTCACAGGGAAGAATTTCTTCCTAATATCCTATCTAACCCTGCCCTTTGTCAGTTTAGATAACGCCATGTAGATACGAAACTTGTTTTTAAATTGGTGATGGTTTTAATCAATCTTAGTATGGGGAGAATGATTTGGAGTTGTAAGTATAGGAAAAGGTAATGAAAGCATCTGAATAAGACAAGAGAATGGCACTCTAAAGTGGTTTCTATCCTACGGTTTTACCAGGAGGTAGGGATGTAAATATCTGCAAGTAGGTGGGACATATCCCAACCTCAGATCTCCATCCAAGCTTTGGAATAGCCAAACCTAGGACACCTGCTAATAATTCAGGGCTTGATCTTGCCTGGGCTTGACCCATCCATGTGCAGGAACCTGGGGAGCACCTCCATCAAACCTGCCATTTTTGCTGCCCTTTTTTGCAGAGCCTTCTATGGGTGTGTGTTTGTCAGGGAGCACCTGCCCAAACCCCAAGCCCCTGTAGAGAAATGGGCTGAACCTCCATGAAGAAATTAATGAATCTGTTTCTGGGGAAGCCCATCTACCCTGCAGCCGTGTTGAGAAGAGTAGCCAGAGTCAAACCTGACCCTGTGATGGCATTCCCTGCTGGTTGCAGCAGGCTGGTGGGATGTGCATCCCATCTGGGAAACACAAGGGCTCTTAGAGCCCAGGGAGGCAGCACAGGCCTGATGGGCTTGCTCACTTATTTTCCATTCGCTAAAAGATGGCAGAAATTAAATGAAGATTAATTAAACTTTTTTTTTTTTCCCCTCCTTCCTGCTTCCTCTTGCTCTTTGCTGTTTCCAGGGAAGACTGAAAATATGTGCTGGAGAGGAAGCTCAGCTCTGAGCATCCTTTCATGAGTGCAGCATATGGCCCCCATGGGACTGCAGGGAAAGGCCCTCTAATTATGGGGAATGTCCTGTGAGGCTGGGTTACACAACCAGGACAGAGCTGCTCCTGCTTTGCTTTAGCCTTAGCAGGCTGAGGATGCTCTGACTCCAAATACTACCTGGCTGTTATCCATTCATTGCTTTGTATCACTGTCGGTGTCCTGAGCGCACGGCACAGAGCACGCACGCGGCTCCGAGCCAAGCGGGAGGTGGAAGGAGCGTGCGGGATCATGAAAGGGCCATTGGATATTTACAGTGCCCGCTGACATAATTCCCAGACAGCCCGAGCATATCTCGGAGCCGGCTGATGAGTCGCCAGGGAGATCTGGCTCCGGTGCCACCGAGTGAAGGTGACTCCTGGCCGGCTCTGGCAGGAGCAGGATGCCCTGATGGGGGATTCGTGCTGCGGCGTCAGCTCGCGGGCTCCGCACCGGCTGCTGCCGCTGGCTCCAGAGCCGAGTCAGCGTCCGGGAAAAGGATTTAGGACTGTTGCAACTGCCTTGAGCTGTTACTTAGGGGCGGAACAGCCCCTTGGCTGTGGTGCTGGGCATGCCCTGGGGTCATGTGCTGGAGGACACTGCTCCTGTGAGCTCCCGGGTGGCTTTGTGCTGTCGTTGAAGATGCTGTGTTGGCTCTGGTCCATGTCAGCCCTGGCTGCTGGTGTGCTTTGCAGTGGTTTTGTGCCAGGCTTTGTGCTATTCCAGAAGGATTTATTGCTTGCTGAGGGCCACGGACATGTCTTGAGCTAGCCCTGGGCTTAACCTCAGCTGTGCCCCTTTGTGCTGGGGGGCACATCACCCCATTTTCCAGTTTGGGAGCTGAGCTACGGAGGAATTCAGTAGCACAGGATGCCTGCAATGTAAAAATCCAGCATCCCTGCTCCCCAGGCTGTAACCCTAGCCTCTCCCTCCTCCAGCTGCAATAACCATTTCCCATACAGACAAGGAGCCTTCCGCATGTATCCTTGTCCCATCAGACCTTCCTAGGTTTTGAATTATTAAATATTGTCTCTGATCTCCATTATAAATGTTTTTAAGGCATAGTTACTTATCAGAATAGAAAATGCTCTGTTTTTTGCTTCATCTGCTTATGGGATTTACAATAAATGAGAACAGTTTGTTTTTTTTTTTAAAACGGGCTGGAAGTGTTTAAGGCCAGGTTGGATGGGGCCTGGAGCAAAGTGGTCTGGTGGAAGTTGTCCCCATCCGTGGCAGGAGGATTGGAATGAGATGATCTTTAAGGTCCCCCTCCAACCCAAATAATTCTGTAATTCTATGAAAAAGAAATCATGAGAGCCTTAGGTGACAGGTAAACACAGAGAGGTAACATCTTTGCTAGAGGATGTCCAGTTTTGTCTCAGTGGGCACTGGTTTGTGTCTTCTGTTTAAAACAAAATCCCATGCAAATTCAGTAGTGTTAATAGGCTGAAGAGTGTTTGCTGCTGTGACTTCCAGGGTGCCAGATTATAAACTGTGCTCTGGGAGTGCTCTTTCCCACATCCCTACCACCTCCTCCTCCTGCAGCTGACAGAGACCCCGGCAAACCAGCCTGGCTGGGTTAGAGCAAGGACTGTACCTCCGGCTCAGAGGGAGTAAGGAGAAGGTGCAGATGCAGAGCAGGAGACCCAGGGCCAGCTGCAGCCTCCAGCCAGCTGCTGAGCTCAGTGCTGGTTTACTGTGGCTCCTGGGAGCCTGCAGTCCTGGCTGCGGATTGCCGTAATTCCCAAGGTCAGATCCGTGCTCGCTGCTTGTGAGGAATGGGTGGTACCTGCAGCTCTGCAGGAGATGGATTGAGCAGCAGAAATCCAGCCATGGTCCTGCTGTTGGTCATTCCCTTGCTGCAGCAGGGTCTTGCCCCACAGCTGGGCACATCTGTGTGTCTGTCCCAGGCACCTGCAACATCCCTGAGTGGAGCTGCTGGATGTGACCCAGGCAGGTGATGCCCTGTTTTTCCAGAGGAATGAACCGTGGCAGCTGCCTTGGGAGTAAGCTGGGAATTTGATGTGGGATCTCACTGCTCTCAGGCTGGCTTTGATTTCCTCTGGACCCCTCAGCATCTCCTTCTCCTGTTCCCAGGCTAAGCTGCAGCAGCTCTCCCAGGCAGCAGTACAACTCAGCGCTGCAGGGCTGGGGGAGCTGCTGGGGGACTTGGATCATGCCTGAGAAAAGGGGGTTAAAAGCAGGTTTTTGCAAGCCTTTGCCTGCCATTTTAAACGGGAAGGATGTTTCCCTGGCAACGAGATGGATGCTTCCCAGCAGAGCATATGGCTTCCATCGACTTTGATTTACCAGCGTGTTGAAATGGCAGCTAGATAATCTCTCTTCAGCTTTAATGTGTCCATGCCCTGTGTCCCTGTTCCTTAGGAGTTTTTAAAGGGTCCAGCCCCTGCAGTGCTGCCCCTGCTCCTGTCCCAGGGCTGGGGCTGCCGGGGGTCCCATGCCAGGGCTATGCCTGGGGACCTTTGCAAAGAGGGACCTGTAGAGAGGACCTGAGCATCACCTGGAGCAAGGAGCTGCAGGGTGGGGAGGAAACCTTCCCTGCCTCTGCTGCCTTTCCCCAGCCAAACAGCTCCTCCTCCTCCTCAGAGATTATAATCCACAGCCCTCTCTTCCTATTCTCCTCCCTGCTTTAAATCATTTTTAGATGTTTTCCACCTTTCACCACACAATCATCTGCCTCCTGCAGCTTGCTATTTATTGTTGTGTTTACTGGCACAGGGAAATAAGTAGAGGGAACAAACCTGTCATTTGCTGTGCGGGGGAACATGGGGGAGCTGCTTTCTGGGAGCTCGTGGCTTTCCCAGGCGGGCTCATGTGTGCCAGCCCCACAGAGCTCACACGGCAGGCTCCTCTGAGGGGCAGAAACAGAGGAGAAGAGGTGCTTATCCTCACTGCTGCCCATCATTTTCGCAAACTTGATGAAAATTAGCCAACAGGTCCAATTTTTATGTAGAGATGGGGAGGCAGCCAGACAGAGCAATTATGTGAGGCTCATCCATTGCCTTAGGAGTCAGGAGATCCACAGAGGTTCGGTCACCACCTGATTGGTGCTATCTGAGCCTAATTCTCAGCCGGGTGGTTCACAGCAATGAGAAGCAGTGAGGGACAGGTGTAGAGTTTGGGAACTGGCTGGGTAATGTAGCCCGAAGTGGCATGCAAAGGTTGTGCTGACCTGTGAACTGCTGCATTGCAGGGACAGCTGGGGGGGACACACCTCGTTCCTCCCGCTTTCCATTGATGGAGGTTTTGGGGGAACTGTGGATGGGGTGATGTCACCTCCTTTGCAAGTTTCCCGGTGAGCACAAAAACCCCAATCTGCATGTGCTGGCTGCCAGCCCCCAGCCCTACTTGCAGCAGCCCCCAAAGCTGCACAGTTCAGACGAGGCTCCCTCACTAACTGAGGCTGCCTTGATGTCCTGGGGCAGGATCGTGGCTTTCCTGCCCTTCCTGGGGTGTTCAGCTCTGTGGGCAGCCTCTCCCTCTGCAGAAGGTTCTCAGTGTGTGAGCCATGCTCATGTGCTCTCCCATCCCCACCTGGCCATTCACCTGCAGAATCTGGGCCAGGAAGGAAGTGAGAGATGATAGAAGTGATTAATTGTCCTTTAGTGCTGGGGATTAATTTGCCAGGTGCAAAGAGAGGCTGTGCTGTGGCAGACCCGGCAGTGGCTGTGCAGGTGTCACGAGCTGGCTGTCCTCTGCCACGAGCCAAGGAGGTGCCAGTGTGGGTGGTGGCAGGATGATGTCCCCATCGCTCTGGGGGAGCACACAGCTGGGACAAATCTTGCTGCTGCTCCAGGAAACTTTGCTGATGGAGAGAAAAAGGTGGAAAAGGGCTTTGAATTCAGAGTTTCAGCTCCTGGGAGGCCCAAAATAGTTCTATTAGTGGTGAAGTTAAGCAGGGATTGACTGGCAGCTGGTGTGATGTTCTCCCCTCCCTGCGGCATAACTGGGCTGGTTCAGCAATTTTTTAGGGCTAAAGAGCACTGCCTTCTTAATGCTGAGCTCTCCAGAGATCCAAATTTGTTTTGCAACCATTCACCCTGGACAGCTCCTCTGGGCTGCCTGCCTGCACGGCCCAGGAGCTACTCCTGGAAAAATGTTCCCATCCTGACAGGAGCAGCTGCACAGACGTGGAAAACACCAGGGCTGTGTTCTGCCACCTCTGCTGTGGAGGATCATGATACCCTACCAATATGGGGAAGGGATGCAGAGCTCCAAAACTGACCACTGGCCTTTTATTTCTGGTTGTTGGACCTAATCCTGCATTTTTTCTTGTGCAGGGTTTAGACCCAGCTGAGCTGGACCCTCTCTCATGGCAGCGCAGCCCCCTTGGCTTTCAGGGGATTATTCCTGATTTGTGCTGGAATGAGTGAGAGGGAACATCAATCCTGATTATTGCGGCATTCCTGTTATTCCTTGGGTTGCAATTTTTTTACCCAGCTTGGGGTCATAATCTTTTGGGGACTGAAATCAAAAGTCTGTGAGCCAATTCTTTTGCATCTTGGCTGTGAGTTCCTGCTCACTACCTGGGACAAGAGAGGTAAAATTAAACAGATGTTGAAATTACCAACTCAGACATGTTATATGGGCAGTTTGCAAATGCTTCCTTATTTTCCCCAAGATTCCGTTAATTAAACAAATGAATGAGCAAATGAAATTAGCAGGGCTTTGTTAATCCTTGCACTTTACACTTTGGTGTTATCCATTAGCCTCTGCTTCTCAGAAACCACATTGTTGTCTTTTAATTATCAGAGAATGAAGCTGGGGATGGATCCTGGGAAGTGGCTGGGGCATCCAAGTACCTTCATCATGGCCAGCATCTCTCTTATCTGGGGGGGAGCCTGAGAGCAACAGCTCTGAGGTCCTGCCTTTACAGGAGCACAACCAAGGGCCTCACCCATGGGGAAACCGAGGTTTTTAAAGGCAACACAACGATTTGGAGCTATTTAGTTGCTTTCTGTGGGTTTGGGACAGTTTATGTGGCTGCTGAGAGCTGCCCTGTGCCAGCAGCTCCCTGCTGATGCTCTCAGCAAGTGTGTTTGTTTGTGAGGTGCTGGGATTTGTAGTGCTGTAGAACTTGTGCAAAGACAGAGATGGAGTAGTGAAGCTGAAGGAGCTCAGGGGGATGGAGCTCGTCCTTTGTGGGCAGGAAACCTCGGGCTCCAGCTGAATCGCTGCTTCTGGGACAGACCTTTGAAAAACTGGCTACTATTCCTGTCTGCCACGGGAACCAGCCCGATTGGAGGCAATCTTCCTATCTGCAATTAGACCAGAACCTATTTTTGTATATCACATTCCCTCGAGGAATGTTTAGATGAGATGCAGCATTACATTTTATAGGGACAGCTTTCTTTTAACCCAGTTTTAGAGCTCACTTAAGTCAGGTCGAGTGACTTGCCCAGGTCAGTCAGAGGAGCTTGACCTCAGCAAGAGGAATTTTAATTCCCGCATGCTCCAACCATGCAGCATTTCCTTGGCACCTGAAATTTATTTTTCTTGAGATGTTGCAGAAAAGCAAGGCTTAAGAAACAGAAATAACTTGATCTTCATATAGGGATAAAGATTAGATTAGGAAGGTTTGTATTCCTGTGCTCACTAGCAATGATTTCTCAGGGGTGAGGAGGAAGCGGAGGCTTTTTTGGGGGAATACCCTGTGGGATGAAAGAGAGGCAGTGCTCAGATTTCAATCTGAATTATACGGGTATTGCATGAGACAGCAACTTTCCCTCACATTAAAATCAATGAACATGATCTGAATAAATGCCTGCACAGACATTTTACGAATTACTTAAATGTCCAATATTTTATACTCTTAATTTACCTCCCAATGCACTGTAATTGCACTGTGGGCTTTAGGATTCTCTCCCATGAACCATTTCTGCAGCTGCATGAATGTATTTCTCCCCACCAAATTTTTTGAAAGAAACCCTCAGCCCGGCAGAGCTGAATCCCAGCAGGAACAGACTCTTCTGGCAGGTGCACGGGCTTGATTAATACTTTGGGTTTTCCTCCAGACATCTGGCTCCTCTGAGGATGCGTGTGCAGGGCGAGGAGAATACGCAGACAAGCATTTCCAAGTGATTCATTCTGGATGAGGACAAAGCGGAACATTGGAGCTAGAACTTTGCATGCAGTCATTATTATTAATAAGGCTTTTATTCAGCCTAAGTTAAATGATTAGAGCCAGCCTGTAAAAAACCCAAGCAATTCCTTACATTTAACTCCTTTTCCCACTGTAAGCGTTCAGATCTTGATCTCCATTCCCTGGCACTTCCAGACGGCTTTTGTTCTCTGAGGCTTCAATCCAGAAAAGCTCTTAAGCTCACTCTTACTCCTGAGTGTGAAGATACACAGTCCTCTGCTGGACTAGGGACAAGTTATGTCATGCAAACCCCATTTCTGTTCAAATTCCTGCAGTCCCTGGGTTTGGATCAGGACTCTGGCACTCAGGGTAAATGATACCACTTCTGCTCTCTGACTGTTACAAGCAAGGGCAAAAGGCTGGAGGAGCTCTTGGAGTGGAAACTGATTTCGGAAGTGGTGGATGTTGAAGGAGAAAATGCATTTGAACCTATGCCCTGCTCTTCTTTCTGAGAAATGTGCTGCCTAAATAAGGGGGAAGGCAGGGCAAGAGGGTTTCTTGTGACTTAGTTGTGCCACTTTGCTGTGCTCGTACAGGGGAATTTCACAGACGTGTAGATGCGGCACTTGGGGACACAGTTTAGTGGTGGCCTTGGCAGTGCTGGGGAAGAGTTGGACTCACTGATCTTGGATGGTTTTCTCAACCTAAATCATTCTGTGATTTTCCTTCTGATCCCAGTGCCATGGGATCAGAAGGATCCCTAACACAGATCTCTAAAAGATTTCTTTCTCTGTAGCCTGATGAATTCTCACCTCCCAGCCTACCATTTAAAGCCTCGCTGGCCACACCACAGCCTTCCCTGGAACACTGCTTTGGTCCTCTGGAGATGCTCTGGTGCTCATTTTAGACCACCTGCTCCAGTGGAAGGTGTCAGCCCCAAGGCAGGGGGTTGGAATTAGGTGATTTTTCAGGTCACTTCCAACCAAACCACTCCACAGTTCACACTGCAGTCCTTAGTGCTCTTTATGGCTTTTTACAAGCAGGGGGGTCTTCTCAAGGCTGCTCAGGCATCACCTGAGTGCACTGAGAATGCACAGGAGCTGTTAATGTTGTCCCAGACAGGCTTTTGATAATGATTTATTAAAAAGTTTACAAACCATGACAATCCCTGCCTTGGAGCCAGCCAGTGTGTTTACCATAAACAGCATTTCCTACCCGCATGGATGCTCAGGGATCCTCTAGGCTCGTCCAAGGAGCAAGATATCAGGACAGAGGATGGGGCTGGGCATGGCCAGACCTGAGGGGATTGAGACACCAGCAGGAGTTATTTCTGGGAAGGAGAACATTTATTAAGGCACAAAACCAAAAGACAGGACTCTCTACTTCTATTTCCAGCTCTTCTAATGACAGAATTTGCCTTGGGAGATGATTTTGGCTGAGGCCGAGGGATGTGGGAACCCGGAGTGAGGCATTTAGGCTTCTATTCAGCCTTGTAAATGAGCAGCCAGGTTGCAAGTCACAGCAGGATTGCTTACATGAATAAAGATGATGGATGCTCCTGGCTAAGAGTAGGTGCCATACGACAAATTCTTTATCCCTGGAAAAGTCATGGCTTTCTCAGCGTTTTGCTTCTGACTCAATGGAGGTTTAAATTGAGCTGAAAATACTCCCATTCTGATTTCGAGGCTCTCTGAGCACTAAAAGGCATTTGCCAATATCTGTTTCTCTTTGCTGGGGATGCTCTTTCACCTTCACTTATTGTCATTTCTGTATTTTCCTGGCCTTTGATTTACATCAAAGTTTTAGGTACTTGAACTGCAGTGTTTTACAGAGCCCGCAGAGAATGGATTTACTGGGATGGCAGCTGGGTTGCATATAAGCACGTTGGTTTTATTTTAGCACAATTATCAACGCCTTGTTTACATCCTCAAAGCAATTTTCAAGTGTTTTAAATGTTTTAAGTTGCTTTTCATTGTGCAGCTCTCGAATGCCTGTAGTAAAATACTCCTTCCTTTCCAGCTTTGTCTCTTCTAATTAAACAAACTATTAATGTCCTTTCCCAATTCCAGGGAAAACCATCAAAGTGGTCAACAAGCACAGTGGCTTCTTACGAGCTTCTGTCACCTCCTTGTGTTGTATCCATCTCCATCACATCCAGGAATCCAGTTGCTAATTAGTGGTGCTCCATCAGAGGAACCCCAACGTTTCTGAATATCAGTAAATGTTATTTGGATAGTTATTTGAATATTATTCCTGAGTATTTCAGGAATAAATTTAGAGGCCTTTTAAAATTCTTATGTAAATGGGTGTGTAGATTCCAAGGGGGTTTCTTTTGGAAGGCAAATTAGATGATTAACCTGAGAAGCTTTATGATGATTCCATCATGTGCTTTCAGTGAGGAGAAAAAAAAAAAAAGAGAAGGACAATCTTTCCTGTTTCATGCCATTTTAAGTATTTTTACTTCCAAGGGGGAGTTCAGTCATTTCTTTTTCTGTTGCTAACCTGAAGCACAGTGGATATGAAATCTGGATATGCAGATTTTGTGCTGGGATTTAAAAATTGTAATAAGAAGCTTGCATGGGTGTTTTAAGTCAACATAACCTTTGGATGTAAAGTCAGACTTTGGAGGTCTTTGGATTTACTGGCATTAGCAGCAGTCAGATTTGCACAGCTGAGTCTTGGCTGAGCTTAAAGGTCTCAGCAACAGGCGTGGGGGATATCGGAGCAGCAGAAGGTGCTGGGGGCCTGCAGGAATGGGTGGTGGGTGAGAAAATGCAATGTGGTGCCCTTCTCCAGCAGGCTGGAGACAGTTTTCTCCTTCCCATCTCTGTGTGGAGGAGACAGTGGTCCCAAAACCCCTTGAATCCTGCGTGGAATTTGGGGGATGCTGCTGCTGACTCCAGCCATGCATCGGGCAGGACCTGTCTGCTCAGGAGGAGGATATTGTCTTCTCCAATGCTCTAAGCAGAATTGGCATCTTTAATGTAAAAATCATTAGATGGGGCCTAATTAATGTTCCTTATTGCACATTAACATTTCCCAGAGTCAGGCTGCAGACGTAGTTTGCTTTCATTAGATATTTAGCTTTAAAAATTAGATTCATCCCAACTGCTACACTATTTATTGGCTTGTTTCCCTTTTCTTAGCTATCCATTATTATCTGAAGCCCTTTCCTGATCTGTCTGGGTAGATTAGGTGGAACTAAAGCAGACTCCAGCTTCCTGTTCCGCACTGCCCTCCCTCTGTGACAGCTCAGAGGATACATGCCCCGATGTGCACGTACCTCTCAGCTTCCCTCTTCCACTCCTCTACCCAAAGGGATCCCCCAGGAGCCATACAGACCTCCACCCCCAAAATTTGGTTTCCTTGCAGAAAGGTGTCATTCTCTGATTCTCCTTTTCCAGCCCTGCAGAGGTTTGTGGGCCACGCGGTCGAGCAGAGCAGCTGAGCATCACCGTATTTTGGGATGCTCATGCATCTCACCCTGTGCTGAGCCAGAGCCTGCATCCCTTGCTGCCAGGACTGTTCCTTACCTGGTGGCTGGGACAGGGAGATTCCTTACCCGTTGGGACTGAGCCAGGGGGAGGTTTTTATCCCTGTGGGATTTGGCCATGGATCTGCCATGCTTCGCTGGAGAAGCTGGTGCATTCCCTGCTGCCTCCCATGCTCGGCGGTGCTGTAATTAATGCTGGCCCTGCCAGCTTGATCTGCATCAGGTCTCCCTGGCAATGGAAGCCCTGGGGAGCCCAGAGTGGAAATTACAGCAGCACTGAGCTGGCCCAGGGGAGCTGAGGAAGTGGAGAGGCTGGGGATGAAGCTGCAGGGATGTGCTGGAAGGGGGAGAAGCAGCACCCAGGAGTGTCCGACTGCCCCAGCAGCACCTGGAGCTGCCCCAACTCTCCCCATAACCACAGCTTGCACAGTCCATCCTTGGGTTTTGGAGTGATAAAACAATTTCTGTTCTTCCCCCCC
>VZTX01001045.1:0-56172 GCA_013400915.1 Pardalotus punctatus | reverse complement strand
TTTTTTTTTGTGGTGTGTGTCCCTGCCAGGATTCATCATTTGAGAGTGGCTTCATTCTGGATCTATCCAAGGTGAACAACTGAGCAAACACAATGTTCAAACCTGCTCTGATATTGGCATTTTGCTTTCAGCTCTTCCCTCAGACACTTTACCAAGATGTTTGGTCACAAAAATAAATACAACTCACATTCTTCTTTAATCAGCAAATGTAGCATTCTCTTTTCCCTTGATCCCTTTCCATTATCTTTTTTTTTGTTGGGTTTTTTTTCCTCCCTCTTTCTTCTCTCATTGATTATTCATTTGTTTCTCACTTCAGTGTAGAAGTTTGCAGCAAAATCTGGGCCATCCCAGGAGTGGGGCTGTGTGACCCAGTTGCAGCTCCTTCCCTCCTGGAATGTGGGATTCTGCTCCCCCTCTCCATTATCTGGCAGCAGTGTGGGCAGCAGTGTGGTCCCTTCTCCAGCTCCCAGGGCATAGCCCCAGCAATTTGGAGGATTTTGGGATGGATGGAGTCCATTTGACTGCAGGGCAGGATGTGTGAGGGTTGTTTATGGCAGAGGTTTTAAAAGACAACCTACGGGAGAAAAGATATTGAAGTGGGACCTAGACAAGATGTTGAGGGACATCATGCGTGGGATTGAAGAGGAGGCTTTCTTACTCTCCTGAGGTTGTTTCAAGTGTTTGCACACCAAACTTGGTGTGAGAAGGGGAAATTTGCAGTGAGAAACCTGGCAATTATCCTTATCTGCTCAGGGCTGGATTCATCTTGTGGCTGATAAAGCTCAGCCTTGGCTGAGATGGCTCTGAAGGTCCCTTACCTCCAGTAGTCCCTACCTCAGCACCACGTTTCAGCCTGTGGTTCGAATAAATACTGCAAATCTCCCTATTTTTACTTGTTACTGTGACATTAATGGTCGCTGCAAAGCCACAAGCACGACCTGGTGGTGTGAAACTCCTTTTCTTTATTCACCAAAAAGCAATAGCCCCCACCAGCCGAACCAAACCTTATAAATATTCACAATGCAGTTTGTAGGAATGTGAGACAAAGTCAGACAGATGAATTATTTAATGCTCTTAAAGAATGCAGCTTTTAGTTTCTCCTTGCGCTGGCCTACTTTATTGTATTAGTAAATCGATCCCTTGTAAATTAATTTCCCTGCTTTTGTTGGAGCAAGCAGTGGGCAGGGGTGGAAGCCTCCATCCTTGAGCAGATGCCAGGACACCTCGGCAGCTGCGGACTCGGGCGCTGAGTGTCAGAAGAGAGTCGAGCCCCTGTCACTCATCTGGTGCCCTTTGATTTGCATCAGAACACCCAGCACTGGGCAGCCTTGATGGGGCAGGCAGTGAGTGACAGGCTGGGGTGGCACTGCTCAGGCTATTTTTGGGAGGCTGCCTGTGGATGCAGATGTCAGTGAGACCTGGATGCGTGCTGGGGTTTGGGAATCTCCCCAGTTTTGTGGTAAATCAGAGACTGAGAGAGCTGATATTAAAGTTGGGTGCCCCCCACCTCGTGACAGCTTTGGTCCCTGAAGGGCTGGGACAGAGACCAGCCCAGCTCCCTCCCCCTGCCAACTGTGATGCCTTATCTGGGCTTACCTGAGACAGAGGCCAGACAAAGTTAGGAGAATAAAAAGCAGACAAATTTATTGAAGGCTTTCAGATGCATTCAGGCCAGACAGAGCCCACTCGTGAGGCTACACCCAAAATGGACCCCGAGACATGAGTTCTTCCCATTTTATAAGTTCTGTCCATTAACATATCCAGCCTCAATTCTCCAATCACACCTTCAGGTGATGGTGTCAACCACCCCAAGCCTGCTCCCCGCAGTTCACTGTTGTTTACATATTTTGGGGCTCTGAGGCAGCAAAGTGTCCTTGGATTTGCCAGTTGAGAGCAATGTCTTGTCTGAAACGCTGGGAACAGAGGTTTTTAGCACTTTATGCAGCCTAGATCTACACACCAAAGCTACAGATACATGAAGAATAGAAGCTAAAAATTCTTGAGGCATCAACAGCACCAAGATCACATTCCATTGGGCTGGGTCAAACCCCTCTTATGTCCCATGTCTGGCCACAGAAGAGCAGAGTAACAACCACCCACCTCCCAGGGATGCTGCAACAAACCCAGAAAGTCACCAGCTTTGCCAAGCAGCGAGGAGTTAATGTGGAGTACCTGCCTAAGAAAGGAACATTAAATCCACCCAAAAATGTCCTACTCTGGCAAAAATTGCAGCACCACTTCTGCGTGAGCTTTTGTGGATGCAAATGCATAAGTAGAGCATGAGTGGAGCTCATGCTCAGCCCATGCTCCCGCTCCTCAGCCAGTCTGCTCCCCTCTTATCCCAGCTGGAAATGTCATTTGGATGCTTTTGGAAGCATGTTGCTGAAAGAGCTGACACTTGCTTGGGGAAAAAATGTCAGATGTGATCAGAGCTGGAAGGGGAACTGGATTGGCACTGGCCAAACTGGGGCCACCCACACATAACCCTTCCAGTTACCAAAACCGGGCACTTTACTTAACCTTTTTACATGGTGGTGTAGCAGCAGTGCAGTACTCAGAAATATACCCAAAACTGCTCTCTGAGTTACTTTGATGAGTATAAAAATTTACTGCTCTTAAGACTGACCTTTTCTCTGTCTCCCTTTTTGTGTTCTGTAGTTTTCTACTAGTGTTCTCCTGCCTGGTGCTGTCTGTCTTTTCCACCATTGATGAGTACCAGAACAGCTCAGAAGGGGCCCTTTACATCCTGGTAAGTGGGGACTGACAGGGAGATATTAAAATAGAGTCAGAACCACACAAAGCCCTGATACCTGGGGTGTTTGAGGCAAGAATTTAAGCTGTCAGTTGTGAGAGCGGGACCACTGGGGCCTGTGCATCAGAAATAGGAAAAATTTAAAAAAACTCCAGGGCTGCCGGATTCATCCGTCTCCTTTCCTTTTGTCTGTTTTCCTCTTCCCCGTCCCTGCTCTACATCAAATCAAAAGGTGCTGCAGACTAATTAGGGCTTCACCAGGTTTGACACACAGAAAAGGTGACACAAGATCTCAGAGGGAAGGGAGCATGCAGAGGATATTTGGGTGGAGATGGAAATAGATGGAAGGAGCTCACGTGGCATCAAGGGATGGAGGATCTGCATCACTCCTGCACAAGATTGCCCAGCACACACAGGCAACCAGGCCAGTTTTCTAGGGAAAAAGCTGAAATCCCCTTTCATCATCCTCTAGGATTATTCCCATTCAGGATTTCCTTCTCTGCTCTTCCCTGAGCTGCTCAGCATTAACTGAGTTGGGTCCTGGAGACTGATAGCAGGGAGACAGCGAGGTGTTCATCAGTCCTGTGATGGGGGAACAAACACAATACGAGGAGGTGTAAAACTCCAGGTCATGGCTGCAGCGTGCAGCACCTCTCACCACCCTGGGGAGGAGAAGAAGACACAAAAGCGGAGATCTGATGATCTTTCAAGCCTGGGCTCTCTGTTGAATGGTGCGGACATCTCGATGATGTATTTTCTGAGGTGTATTTTTCTGAGGTCGTGGGTTTGTCCTTGATTCTGGAGGATGCTCTCCATCATCCTTCTTTCCTGACTAATGGCGTTGTCCCCCTGACAGGAAATCGTCACCATTGTGGTGTTTGGGGTGGAATATTTTGTGCGGATCTGGGCCGCTGGCTGCTGCTGCCGATACCGGGGCTGGAGGGGAAGGTTGAAATTTGCCCGCAAGCCTTTCTGTGTCATCGGTAAGACCTGAGTCCCTGCGTGAGGTTTCCCAGTCCAGGATGGCCATTCCAAGCCATTCCTTGCATGGTGCTCCGAGTGTCTTACATGTATTTTTGGGGTTAAACTTCAGCTGCTTCGTGGTCACCTTGAGAAAGGAAAAAAACCCAAAGGCAGAAGTCCTAATCCATGGGCATGTTTTTTGTTATTCATCACAGGGCTCTCCCTGTTTTCTGCTGACCTGGGAGCCGTCCCAGTGCTCCGCGAACCTCAGGCACCACTGACAGCTGTGCACAGCCACAGAAAGGGGTTTAGCCAGGAGAAGATGAGCACAGGAACGGGAATCCTTCAATCCTGTATCCAACCTCCACACTGAATTGTTCCCAAGTCATTGAGGCTCTGTGTCTCACTATGCCTTCCCTGGTGCTGATGAGCTACCTCACAAGGGAGTAGTGAGACTTAATTAATTCTTGTTTGTGAAGTGCTCAGCAAGTCTCCTGTGAGAGGGGGCATCTGGGCACAGCAGTGATTTTTACTGGGTTTGGAAATGGACAGTGTGGCCATGCCCTTCACTATGGACACTGCCTTCGACTGTGCGGGAGCGGGCAATCGGCATATGCATGATTTTAGTTTATTCCACAGAAAAACACCTCTATAAAATTTGCGTAGCAAATCAGGGAAGAGCGAGGTTTATAGGATCTTTGATATATATTGAGCAAGACCTTTTTTTCTTGGCCTATTTCTTGGACTTTCTTTGTCCATAAGCACCTTAGGATTACTATGGAGGGCATTCAGATTTTCATTCCCAGTTTAGATAGGGGAATTCCCTGCTCTGTGTAAGAGGCAGCTATGGCTGATGAAGGAAGGGGCATGCCTTTGGCGAGGATTTAATCCAGTGCTAACACTGAACCATTTCAAAATTCAGTCTTTGCGACATTTGACACATTTCCTACGGGAACGATGAGTGTGGAGAAGGAAACTAGGATGTTTCCACAAGGTGTGCAGTGGCTCCTTTGATCCAGTTTCAGATCCGTGCTCTGTCCTTCCAGCATGGGATACAAGTGCGGGAGATCCCTGTTGTTATCCCACATTCCCGGGGCAGCGGGAATGCCGCACCCTTCGGGCAGCACTCGCTCAGCTTTCCCTGCCCTGTGTTCCCGCAGACATCATGGTGCTGATCGCATCCATTGCCGTGCTGGCGGCGGGGTCCCAAGGGAACGTCTTTGCCACCTCGGCACTCAGGAGTTTGAGGTTCCTGCAGATCCTGCGCATGATCCGCATGGACCGGCGTGGCGGCACCTGGAAGCTCCTGGGCTCTGTGGTCTACGCACACAGCAAGGTGAGCAAGGTCATGGAACTGCCCTGTGTGTTCTCCCCACCAGAGACGCTGCTTGGGTTCAGCTCTCCACCCCAAAGCTCTCCTGGGCCTGGGGAGATTGGAAAAACACTGTAGGGAGCACAGGGAGCAACGCAGTCAGAGACACAAGGTCTGACGGAGTGCTCCGGTCAGTCAAGGAGGGAAGGGAGAGAGAGATTCCTGTCATGGAACCAGTCCCTGGTGTAAGGGGATTAGTTTGGGGGGAGTTTGTTGGTAATTTTTGTTTTCTGCTGCTGTATTTATGAATTTAACATGTCTCCTCCTTCCTTCACTTTCCTTTCCCCAGAGAAGCTTAGCCAGCTTACTCAGCACCATGTAAAAGTCATATAAAATTTGTGTCTCTTTAGTCCACCCTTGCACTAACCTAATCCAAAAATAATCACTCCTGTGAATTCTGAATTAAAACTGCCCTGAAAGTGGGGGATATTGCATCCAGACCCAAACTTTGCAGCTGCTCCTTGTTTAGTGGAAGGGACCTAACATAAGTAGAATTTCAAGGGGCTTTGGGATTCCTATTTAGTTTCAACATGACTTGCCTGTTTGAACTGGGGAAGTATTAGAGTTTTTAAAATCTCAGTTCCATATCTTGCAATAATGGAGCTCTTAACACTCCTTTCTGCATTTGCTGTGTATGTTTAGATGATTTGGTCTTCAGGTCTGGCAGAGCCACCACCTCATGGTCCCATCTCAAAAAGTGCCGTTACTGATCTCCAGCCAAAGCCCCAGAACTTAAATGCAGGAAAAGTTCAAATCCAGCAGCAAGCAAGAAACTCAGCATTTGGAGATGCGCACCAGGACTGCAATTATTCTCTTCTTTCTTTTAATGATCTCGCAGGAGCTGATTACTGCCTGGTATATTGGCTTCCTGTGCCTCATCCTGGCCTCTTTCCTGGTGTACTTGGCCGAGAAGGGAGAAAATGAGCACTTTGATACATACGCAGATGCACTCTGGTGGGGTCTGGTAAGTAATTTCCATAGAACAGCTGCTGGTTATTAAAATAAAATGTCCATTAACCCTCCATCTTCTATCACTTACGTGAGGTATCGACTTCGAGAGTGCTTAGTTAACATTTTTATTAAATGGCTTCAGGCTGCTCCATTTAGCTCTTTTTCTTATATAAACCTCATAGAAATTGTTAGGGGATCACATTTCTGAATTAGCTGGAGCTGCAGGGGAACCAAGAGCTCTTGTGCTCCCACTCATGGGCTTGAGCTCTGTCGTGACAGAGGCAGGTCGCAGAGAGATCCCACGCCACGGGTGCTTTGATCATTGTTTTGACAAGTATTGCTGCCCTTTAATTATTTAAATTGCACTTGGGCAAGGCGCTGTTGAACATGCTGGAATAAATTTTGTAAAATTAATAGGGCCTAAGTAGCAGAAAGACTCCAGCGGGGCGAGCACTCCCCGTCACATCTCTGCTGAAAGGGCAGTGCTTGTGGTTTGCTCGGCGTGTGCGTGTGCATGTGAATTATTGGATTACCCGATTAACAAAGAGAGAATTAATGACGTTCTAATCTTCTTGCGTTATTGTTCTTCTTCTCCATCACTAGTTTGGCCTTGATTACAAAGCATGTAATGAAAATCCCCGATCTGATCAAATCCCAATAACAGGCTTGGGGAGGAATCGGCTGACCAAGCAGCTCCTCCATTCCAACAAAGGGAAAGAGGCAGTAAATTGCTTTTCAAGCCCCTTAGTTAGGCCAGAAAAATAAAAACAAAGCCCAATTTGACATAACGAGAAAATAAACAATGAGGGGAAAGTGGCAGCCCAGATTAGAGCTCAGTCTGGGGAGATCCATGGGCAGATTTATCCCTTCTGCTTCTGAGACTGTTTTGCCACTGAGAAGCTCAGAAAAAAAATTGAGTTTCATTAAAATAGATAGTTTTTGTCATTATCCAACTCATGGGTCCAATACAGGCAGATGTTGAGAGATGGGATAAATCAAATTTCAAGTTCAGAAACTCATCCTTTGGTTGATCTTAGTGGATCCAGTCCTTGTTGTTGTCTATAGAAATTACAGAAATATTGTAAACCAGCTTTGCAGTGATTATGGAGAGAGCCTTGCTCTGACTTTGTGTTTCAGTAAGGACTTGACATGTAGATGTAATTTTTAACCACTTGGTCAAAATAGCATCTAATTGATAGGGCTTTTAGTGGGCCCAATTGAAAGGAGCTTTGGGATCGTACTTCCATTTCTGTAAAAGTGATTTTTTTATTCTAAATGGAATACTTGTTTTCAATGCCACATCAGCATGGTGTCAGCTCCCATCCCTGGCGTCAGCTCTGTCCATGGAGGCTGTGGGACAAGGACAGCCTTTGGGATCAGAAGTCCCAGAGATCATTCTAACCAGACCATCCTTCTCTGCCTTGGCCTGCTGGTCCCAGGATCTCTAAATCCTCTTGGAAGCCTTGGGGGAATACCCAGTATTTCCCACTAGTGATGTCCTTGGACTGAAGTGGGAAAAAGTGTCTTCTTCTGTAGTTTGAAATTCAGAGGTTTCTGTCTTCAACAAAGCTCTCAGGTCCTTCCCCAAAATACAGACAGCAACTCACCAGCTCTCTCTTGGTGCATTGCAATAACACAACATGCATCCCTAAAGGAGGTGGTGTGAAGGAGCCATAATTCTCTCAGCCTAAAACTCTGTTTTTAAACAGGGGAGGGGAGACCAGTTAATAGGCACTGCTGGGAAGATTGGGAATAAACAGCAGCAGATCTCTGTGCATGCAAATGGCTTTCCTGAGCTGCCGAGGAGTTTGGGGGAACGGTGCCGGTTCGCTTCCCCTGCCGAAGGCACAACCCCTCCTGGGGGAGGTTCTGAGCTGCCGCCAGCCTCTGCACCAGATGGCAGCTCTCTCTGTGACAGCAAAAGGCACGAAAACGGTCCCTACTGGTGTGAAAGCCCAGCACGTGAGCAGGGCAGGTGTCGGGATGTCCCTGCATCCCGTGGAGCTGCCCATCCCTGCTGGTGCCCCAGGTCCCTGAGCTGCACCGTGCCTCAGACAGCTCAGGGCGTGTGGTGACCCGGCTCCTCCATGTCCCAGTCAGGTGTGGCAGGAGTTTTGGCCTTGTTATTTTAGTTTTAAGTCTGTCTGACCAAGGGCTGGGCACTGCTCTCCCCACTGCAGATCACTCTCACCACCATCGGCTACGGGGACAAGTATCCACAGACCTGGAATGGGCGGCTGCTGGCGGCAACCTTCACACTCATTGGCGTCTCCTTCTTCGCCCTTCCTGCCGTAAGTGGGAGGTGCTGGGGGGCTGAGCTCACCTGGGCCTTGTCCCCATTCCCTGGAGCAGGTGGCACTGTGACAGCTACAATGGGATGCACTCAGAGACCTCCAGACTGTGAGGCTCTGTGGCTTTTGAATCAAAGAATTAAGGAGAAAAGGGGAAAACCTATTTGAATATCCACAATTGGCCTCTATGGGTATGAGCAAATGGGATGGAAACTCTAGATTTGGCTCTGCACTAATATTTGTGGAAGCAATAAAAAGCATTTTTTCCCCCAGAAGGCTGTTCCTTGGGGTAATTAATGGGTTTAAGCTGAAGGAGGGTAGATTTAGATTGGGTATTAGGAAAAAATCTTTCCCCATGAGGGTGGTGAGACTCTGGCACAGGTTTCCCAGTGAAGCTGTGTCTGCCTCATCAAGTCCAGGTTGGAAGGGGCTCTGAGCAACCTGGCCTAGAGGAAGGTGTCCGTGCCCATGGCAGGGGGTTGGAATGAGATGGGCTTTAAGGTCCTTTCCAACCCAACCCAGTCTGTTATTCTGTGATTACACCATTTCAGCAAATTCCCCCAGTGCATTTCAGTGTGTTGCATAGATCTGGATTCCTATGGGGATAATCTGCTGAATGCCAGCACGCTGGGGTTCTTTTGTATTCTATCAGTTGGCTGGAGGTAGTTTGGGAAAATTTGCAATTCCAGTGAGTGCCAGCAAAGTCTGCTGCCCCTTGGAGAGTGTCTGCCATAGCTGCTGGGATGGAGGCTCCTTCCTTCCTCTATGTTTCAATCAAAAAATGAGCCAGAAAAAAACCTTTGGAGGGAAAGCTGGCCACAGTTTTTAAGTGGAAGCTTAACTAAACCCCTGCTTGTAGCAAATTTTTGTTCTCTTCCCCAGGGTATCTTGGGTTCGGGATTTGCTCTGAAAGTTCAAGAGCAGCATCGACAAAAACACTTTGAGAAGAGGCGAAACCCAGCAGCGGGCCTGATCCAGGTGAGGGTCACATCCAAAGTTTGCATCATCCAGGTTCTGGGGGGCTTCATAGACTTTTAGAAGTTGGGGAGGAGGTGGGCAGGTGAAAAATGAGGCCATGTGTGTAGGGTGTGAGACAGCAGCTGGTGACTGGTTTTGTCTGGGAATAAATGCCAGGAAATCAACCATGGGAAAATAGCATATGTGGTAGGGAATCTAGAGAGAAAAGGGATGAAATTCAGCCCAGCTCAGCAAGACAAATGCATTAGGACAGTCTGTTTTCACCCTTTTTTTCTCCCCAAAGAGAATATTTATACTGATAAAAAGGTACAGTTGGGAGCATTTTCTTCACAAGAACAGATGTCCGTGCAGAAGGCTGGCCTTGGTGTACGTCTTGGAGGATGGAAATTAGTCATTTTGCATTCCCCTGCTACTGTCTCTCCACATTTTTCACTCCTTAATGGGAAACAACACCCATTTCATCCCTGACCTCAGCCTGGCAGTGAATGCCTGGGACTCACAGCACTTTTAACCGGGCTCACACGGTCAGGGGTATCATGGTACCACCCCAAATTTTTCACATATCAAATCGTGGAGAAGGCAAGATGCTGGATCCATCCCATAGGGCTTGGTGTTGGTTGAGTTTTACAAACCCAGGGGTGGTTCTGGCCGTGCCTGGGTCCACCATCCCACTGGATTTTCTCCTGCACAGGCGGCTTGGAGATTTTATGCCACCAACCTGTCCCGGACGGACCTGCACTCCACCTGGCAGTACTACGAACGCACCGTCACCGTCCCCATGTACAGGTACCTCCTCCTCCAGCTTCCTCCTCCACTGCCTTCCTCGTGATGCCACTGTCTCCATAGTTATTTTTGTTATCTGAATATATAATTTTGCTTATTTATTTACCTTTTTTTTTTTTTTTTTAAATTGAAAAAGTTGATTTCAAGAGCTCCTAAGAGCTGGTATATGCTTTTTCTTTTGGAGTTTTTTTGCTTTGTATTTTTTCATTGTTTTTCGTTTTGACTTGATTTTAATTTCTCTGTTGCTTTGTGTTTTGTTTTGTTTTTTTTTTTCTTCTCATGTCTTTGTGTGTGTACATGCTCTTCTTTTCACCTTTATTTCTCCACGCCTGCTGGTAGTTGCATTGTGTTGTGACAGTTGCCGTGCCCAGGTGTGAAGACCTCCCTCCAAGCTGCCCTGGATCATAGGTAAACACCACCCTCACCCTCCCTGCAGCTCCTCGTGCGCTCTCAGGCTCTCCTTGCTGGTCCAACTGGTCTCTAATGGTCCTTCTGCCTTTCAGCAAACTTCTCTCCCTCCCTTGACCAGCCTGACACTCTCCCAGGTGCATTTTCCTTGGGTCCTCCTTTCCTTTCTTTCCCTTTTTGTTTCTCTAAGAGGAGGAAAATAACTCGGGATTCAGGGAGCGTTTTCCCATTTCTTGTATCTCATTTATCCATCCCAGTGTGTTGACACGAGCAGGGAATGATGCTGGAGCTGTGATGGATGAGGCTGCTGAGCACCACCATGTTTTAGCAGCACCCATCTGCCTTGCCCTACCTGCAGTAAAACCAGGCAGGTTTTTAAGGTGAAACCACACAGGTTAGAGCAGTGCTGTGGGAATCCACAGCCCTCTGGGATCTGGAGCTTCATGGAGCTGGGGACAGAGTCCCCTGCCATGTGTCCCAGCCCCCCAGGACATGGGGAAGCACTGCGTCCTTCATGTCCCTTTTGGGCTTGGTGGCTCCCTCAGAAGCTAAAATGAACAATGTTCTGTTCATTTTCACCCCACAGTTCCCTGTGTCCTTGGCAGGGCCATGCATCCCTTTCTGATGTATTTTTAGGGGCTATCCGTGACTCCCTGGGTTTGTAGAATGGTTGGACATGTTTGGTAGATATCCCTGTAGCTCTGTGGGGTTTTGTTGGGCATGATGGGGCTCCCTGTGCCCCATCTCCCTGCTCCCACACAGGGCTGTGGTCCAGCACTGGGCTGTGCCACTGCAGGAATAATCCCTTCCTGTTTTCCTGTATTATTGGTGCCTTTTAGCCCTCAGGCAGACAGCCTGGATGTATTTCCTGGGGTAAGCTTTAGCCTGTGTTTCAAACACAGCAGCCAGCCTCTTAATCCATCACAAAAACCTGTTGGAAGTCACATTGTTGTGGTCAGTAAGTTCTCATTGGATTCATTCCCAGTGTGTGTCTGATTGGTTGCTTTTCCCCTAGATATTGATGAACAAACTACAAGATTTTGTCTAAAATACCCGAAACAACAACAAGAACCCAACAGAACAGAACAAAGCTGTTTTCCAATAGCATTAAACCCACCCATTGAAGCTCTCCCTCCCAGTACCTGACCTTCTGGCTGTACCTTTGCAGCACTGCCTGGGATCAGCTACTGGAGAGGATGAGGATGGAGCTTGGCCCAAAGTCCACTGCAAAAAGCAGGCACTCAGGTCTTGTTTTCAGTGGACTTTGCTGGATTTTAGTGCTCTTTGAAACACTGAACTTACCATGCAGCCAGACATGCAGTGACACCCTTTTGATTACCTGTCACTCAATCCACTTATTAAAACCTGTATTTTCACAGAGCTAATACACAGGAGGAAAACTAAGCTAAAGATCTCCAGAAAGGGCTAAATAAAAACTCTGGGGAGGGGAAAGAGAAAACAAACAGTTTGAAGAGCCTGCTTGTCTTGAGTAAAAAGCCAGGACAGATTTGTAGCAGGGTTGCAACAGTTTTGCTGGCATGTCCCCATGCAGCAGTGTCACCCTGGGCTTCCTTAGGCATGGATTTCTCTGCACTCCCGGCTTCTCCCTTAAATCCCAGCTCCTGTTTGTGCAGAGATCAAGGGAACATCACCTGGGTGAGTGACCCATGGGTGCACCAATAGATTCAGCCCTTCCTGAAATTGCTTTTTTACCAAGAAAGCAGTGAACCCCTTCTGAGTATATTTTCAACACTGTCGGTTAAATTAACTGGACTTAAAAAAAAAAAAAAAAAAGAAAAAAAGAAAAAAGGGAGTAACTGTATGTTCTGGCTGCAGCTTCCATCACTCACACTGACCATCTCTCCTTGCCTCCCCACTTCCCCAAGCCAGCTGGCAGGCACGGGCAGCCCTGTGCTGCTGCTGCATCCATTGCAGCACATCAAGCCCAGCAGCCCCTTAAGGGCATGGCTGCTGACATGTGGCTGGAATGCACAGCTGGTTTGGCAGTGGGCTGGAGGAACACAAAATCCCCCTCTCTGGTGCCCGGGGATGATCTGCACTCACCACCAGCTCAGCATCCTTTCTGCTCAGCACTGAGCTGCTTATTCCTCATAGCAGGAGCCTGTGCCTTTAGCTCATCTCTCTTCCCAAGGCATCTCTGGAAAGGCTTGGCTGCTTGATATGAGAAAATCGTTACACATGCCTTGGAGGAGCTCACATGGCTCCTGAACATCACTCCAATCACTGCAGTAGAGCTACTCTGACTTGTTTGGGGAAAATATGGTGGCCTCTGAGAGAATCCCAGATTTCATCTTTAAATCCAAAATGTGGTAGAACCAAATTTGGAATACTCAAAAGGCTTCTGTGTGTCCAGACATGGTTTGGGTTGTGATGCACGAGTGGCTTGGTGCACCCAGATACCATAAATAACCTGTTCTGCATCAGCCACTGGATTTACTGGAAAAAAAAACTGCTCTCATTGTCACTCATGAGAGCAGGGCCTTTATCTTAACTAGAATCATATATTGGTCTTCACTAAAAAAAAACCAAACCCATGGGCACATCCGGGGTCAGCAGCCCAGCCCAGGGAGTCCCTGGCTGGTGGGGCCAAGGGCTGTGGATGTCCCATGGAAGGTCTCTGGGAGGCCCCCACACTTTCCCTGCTCCGTGGTGCCCATTTGCTCTCGGAGCAAGGTGCCAGCTGCCTGTCCCCGAGGGTGACACGGGCGTGCCATGGCTCCTGAGCCAGCCACAGCGGGAGCCAGCTCAGCCCACGCTCCGTGCTCACCTGCGAGCCTGGCCACAGCATCTGCTCCTGGGGACACACTTCGTTCATATGCTAATTTTCTTTATTCTGTTTCTTTCCCCCTCTCCTCCACCCCGACTTTCCCCCCTGTTTTTCTTTCTCTTACCCCTTTGGTTTTCTTTTGGTGAAAACACTTGAAAAGCACGCAAACGCAAACGTATGGTGCCTCCAGGTATGAAGTGCATGTGACTCTGAAAGTGTGTGTCATGTCACTCCTTGTTCTTCATTTGGGACTGTAACATGCAAAGCCTTGAATTTAAAAAAAAAAAAAAAAAAAGGAAACAAAAAAGAAAGAAAACTTTGAAGATGAGTCTTTTTCCAAGGAATGAGTGAAAGCCCAAAGCAGACGCGCCCTCCTGCTGCTACAGACTAACCCCCTGCACCTCCATGTAATTTTAGCTATTGGTACACACAAATGTTGGGAAACTGCCAAAATGATGGTATAAGGAAGGAGAATGGGAGCACGCTTGATAAGCTTGCTTTGTTAAGGATGATTTCTTGATGGTCTTTCCAACCTCCCCCAGTCCATGCAACGCTTAACAAGAGAACATCCCCGTTCATCTTCCATTTCCCTCTGCCCTCGCTCCCGTGTGTTCCCTCTCTCCAGCCCTCTTCTCCCTTCCTTCATTGTGTCATTTATCTGGCTCTGTGCTGCAGGAGTTGTACCCACCTGGTAATGCTGGCTTTGAGTTTGCTGGTGTGGAGGCACCACAGAGCACACCAGTGGTAGCACAGAATAAAACCTCCATGGCAGCTGTGCTGCTTTTGAGGGCAAAACCTGGAGAAGAGAAAGATGGGGGATGCTAAACTGATACGATCATTCATTTCTTTGAGTAATCCAATCTGATTTTTGGGAAAAGAATGCTTCATCTCAGCAGGACTTTTCCATTTCAGTTTTTAGTTCTAAGACCCACCTAGAGCTAAGCTGTTATTAGCCACAGTTACTCAATCTGGGACTTAACCTTTTGGGATCAATCCAAATGCAAAGACCTGGATATGGCCATGTAAGATTTATGATAAATAATATTATCTCAGGTTCTGCAGAAAGGAGTAGATTTGCAAATCACAGGCGTATTTTATATGAGATGGGTATCTGAAGGTGTAGTCAAGTTAATATTTTAAGATGGGGAATAAATGACTTTAATTTCAAGAATGCAGGCCAAGCTCTGTTCTTAGAGCAGTTTAAATCCTCACTAGATGCAGTAATGCCACTAGAGCTGACGTGATTTAATGTCTGATTTCGAAACCCAGTTCCAGTTTTCACAGATGCAAGTTTTACAGCCTTAGTAAATCACACTTACTGCTCTGTGTGCTTAATTTATAGCAAATTGCATCAATGAACTGCAAGTATAATATTAAGAATATATTTTCCTCTTGTGCTGAACAACAGCCTGTTTTGAGAACCAGACATTTTTCTACTGCTGGGAGAGGAATAAGAATGTGCCACTTCCATTCCATTTATTGTAATAAAATGTTTTACAAACTTCATAAATGTTCTCAGTTATGAAAAATAGCTTCAGTTGGAGACATAAAGTTATCGTTAGGGCAAAAATTGGCTGCTCATAGGAACTCCAGCACTGCATGGAGACTCATTTAGGTTCCCATCCCATTCCGGCATCCATCTCCTTGTCACCGTCTCCCTAATTATTCATACTGGGACTGTTCAAAAAAATCATCGTGGCGTCCGTGTGCGTGCCGTGGTGTGTCCGTGTAGCTCCCACCGTGTCGTGTGCTGCTGCCCTCCTCGTGTCGTGGGGTTCTGGTGGTGTCCTTACCCAAGGCATGATCTCCCTCCTGTCCCCTGACGCTTGGAAGTGACCTGTGCTCCCAGGAACAGCGGATCTGTCTTTCCCTGTGGATGTGGGAGCCGGCAGCCGGTGTTGGCGTGGCGTTTCTCTGTGCTGTACGGCGAGGGGTGATGGAGGCAGCTGGGGGGACCTGCAGCAGCTCACAAGTGTTGCTGTGGTGGGTGGCATGAGCTGTGTGTGTCCCGTGGTGTGCAGACTCCCTACCCGGCTCCCCCTTAACCGGAACACGCTTCCCTTGCTAACCAGTGACACACGGACCAGGAGGAGAGAGAGAAAATGTGAGGAGCCCCAGCCAGAAGTTCTTTCTGCACATCTCTGCGTCCCCTGCCCCCTGGGCACACGCCGGGGCAGGGTGCCGTGCTTCCAGCATTTTGCAGCAGAGCTCAGTTCAAGAGCTGTGCAGGGTTCTGCCTTTTTTGGTTTTTTACCGTTCTGGAGAAGTGGTGTGGTGCGGTAGCTGTTCCCCAAGCTGCTCTTGAAGTGACAGGTTAGGCTGAGCATTTAGTTGACATTAAATTTCAGGTCAAGTATATGTATAAGTTTTCACCCATTTTTAATAATAATTATTTCAGTAAAATACTGCTTATTTCCACCTCATGTACCAGGCCCGTGAACCAGCCACAGAAATGGTGAATTTCTGTGTTAGTTTTGTGTCTGTACCTTTTCATGAAAGCATCTGTGGTGGCCCAAGAGGTGGCCACCTCCAGCACAGTGCAGGCCATGGGCTGATGCAGAAGAAACAGCTCCTTTTGGAATCCTGAATTCTTTAATCTTTCAAGCTAACTCAGCTTAGTCTCACACCAGTGAGAGCCCTGGGTTTGTGATCCCAGCTGGAGAAAGTAGGGCAGCTGTCCTGTGTTCAGGTGGGTGAGGACCTCCCTGAGAAGTTAATTCACCAAAGAAGAGTTGTGCAGCCTTCGTTAAACACTGAGTACACTCTGTGCTGGGTTTTATGCACCACCTCTCCCATCTTGGAATGCATCTCCAAACCCTACGGTGTGTTTGAAGGGAGGTGACAGCCCAGCACTCATGCACAGCTCCGCCGCATCAAGGTCAGCTTCTTCCTGATGTCTGGAATGAAGAGGATCATTAATTCAGCAGATCAGGATGTGCTTTTCTCTGGATGGAAGCGACTGGGGAGCCGAGCCAAAATTTTTCAGGCCTATTTTTATTCTTTTCTCCATACTTAGAATTGGAAAATTTTCTGATTGCCTCAATCTTGTGAACGCAAAATCTCTGCTGAGCCACTGTGGTTTTGAGGATAAGTTTTTTTGCCTGCAGAGAAGAGGCTTTTCCAGTTGGATTGTTGGTTTTTTTTTTAGTTAAAGTGTGAAACTACTGGTCTCATAATGGCTGAAAATATGTGGGCATGGATATCTCTACCTTTATTTTATTAGAAGCTTCATTTCTTACAGTTTCTCCCTGATACCTCCAACCTATGTTTCTGTGGGTTGAAAACCTGACTGTGAATATCAATGTTAAATATTTATGGAGCAAGCCCTGGTCTTCCAGGGTCTCGGGGAAGAGCCCAAAAATGGATGTGGGCTAATTCCATGGCTTTTAGCACCAAAGCAGGATAGGCCACAGGGTGTTTGCTCATTGGATTTTTAATTCTTAACCAGGATTCCCATTGTCAGTTCTTTTTAAATTTTTTTTAATTGAGAAGGGAAGGAAGCCCTGTGGCCCCTGGAAGGCAGCTACATGAGATTTTGTCTCATTTTGGGGCAAAACCTGACATGGAGAATAGGGAATTGATTAAACTTGACTGTGGAGCAAACTGCTGTTTCTCCTGGGATGCTCCCAACCCCAGGTCCTTGTTTCCTCTGCTCCACAAGCTGCTCCTTCCCATGCCTTCCCACATTTCCAAAAGCAGCAGGGTTGAGTTTTCCTATTTTCCCCCAAAGCTGGAGTTTCCCTCCATTTAGCAATGCCAGCCTGCCAGACTACAGCTCTGCCAAAACACCACCGGGCTGCCCAGGAACCCTGGCAGCTGCTTGGGTTTGGGGAGGTTCAAAATCCAGTGGCGCAAACAAGTTTCTCTCTCTCTCTTGCTGTCACTTTCTCTCTCTTACCCCACTGCTCTGCCTTAGGACACTGTTGGAAGTAGCAGCCAAACCCCTCTCCATCCTTCCTGAGCTGTCCCCCAGCTGCAGTTGGTGGCTCAAAACTGGTTCTGGTTGAAAGGATGGGGCAGTGGGGGAAGTTGCCAAGACAGGAGGCTCTGGAATCAGCTCTGTCTGGATATTAATGCTCTTTGTTTTCTCCCTCTAGACTAATCCCTCCTCTGAACCAGCTGGAGCTCCTGAGGAACCTGAAGAGCAAGTCAGGACTGACATTCAGGTTAGCAGCAGAGTTAAGAGAGTTTGGAACACACACACTTTGCAATATTTTTTCCTCTTTTTTTTTTTTTTTTCTTCCTTTCCTGCTTTTTGCATATGGACATCCTTGAAGATGAAAGAGGTTTGACAGCTGGTCCCCCATGGGTCATTCAGTGACCTCCTCCCTGACCCTCTCCCGTGCTCTACATGAATTGCTTCAGCCTAACTTGGCTCTGGAGCAATGTCACAGTGCTTGACTGACAACGCAAAGTCATATTCTCAGAGGGGCCAATGGAAGTAGTGATCCCAGTTTTCCTCTGACCTTTCTGCTCCTGACCACACTCAGAGGACACTCAGGCCCATGATGTGTTAATTCATTCTCTCTTCCCTCCAGTGAGAGCAGGCAAGGTTGCAGCAGTGAGAAATTTTAGCTAAATTGGCTGTGGCAAGGTTTACATGAATCCCCCAGAAGGCCAGAAGCCCTTCACCTTCACCCTCTGCTTGGGAGGGGTAATTCTCAGGGTTTTTGAGCAGTCAAGGCTGCCCTGTTGGTGAATGGGTAGTCCGCAGACCCTGGGAGGGATGGAGAAGTGCCAGTGGGCACTGGGGCCAGCTGGGAGGTGTGGGATAGGGCCTGCCCTGGGCTGCGTGCCTCTGCAAAGAACAAACCCCTAGAAAACTTTAAAATGTGAGTATTTGAGCTAGTGCCTGAGGCTGGGCTTCCAAGCTTTTCTGAGCAAGAAGCAGATGGGGGAAAAGAGATTTTTATTAGTCTCTCCAGGCTGCTGCCTTTAGCTGAGGGAGAGGGGTCGGGGTCTGTGCAGGTCTCAGTGGTCACTGCTGAGCAGTGGCAGGGCCAGGGCTGGTGCAGCATCATGCTCAGAGGACACCTGTGTTAGGGGAGGCAGAGCTGGCTCTGCTGAGAAACAGTCTGCTCCCTCTCTGGGGGGCTGCAGGGACAGGGCTGATCGTGGCCCCCCACCAAACACCATTCCCCAGAGTGCAGGAGTTGTGAATAGGAGCAGCTGAAGGCAGAGCAGGTTTTCCTCATTGCTGGAGGGATATGCCACCACGATGCCTGGTCAGTGAAGGTGAGGTATTTTTTTCAGTGTGGCTTTAGCATGGTTTGCAGTGTCCTTTTGTAGGCATTCAGCTCACTTGTCCTCAATGATTTTTCAGGGCAATCAAGTTTTGGATCTCAATAGGAAACCGCAAACAGATTGTGGCATCCCACTCCCTCCACGTGACCTTTGCCAGCTGCTTTGGTAAAATAGCTGCCAAAGGCTCTGGAGGCTTTAATCCCCCCTGAGGTGTCATGATGCCAGGGCAGGGGTCCATGCTCCTTCCCACCCATGTCCAATCCCGGCACCCGGCGTGAATCCGTGCATTCGGATACCTGACATGAGCTCTGTCCCAATGGCCAGGGAGGAAAAGCGAATGCATCAAGGTCATGGGAGCCATTCAAGCCCTTCCTCATGTGCAGAAACATGAGGGCAGTGTGTTTCCAAAGGAAGGTGGCTGCTCTCTGAGCCCACAGAAGTCCTCCTGTGCTCACACAAATCACACGACCCTCAGGTGTCTCAGTCTTGCGTAGGCACAAGGACGGGTTGGGATAAACTCTTCAACCCTGTGCGTTGTATGTGTCTTCTCTGAGGTTGTGTGAGTCTCCAGTGATCTTCTGTCTGGGCCAGAAACTCCAGGAATTAAGCGCTCCTTTCCCTTTCTTCTGTCCACAACTTCCACTGAGTTGTATTGTTTGGTATTGTCGTTTCGTTATGTTTTAACAGTGAAGCAGCAACATCTTTGCCACCTGACACCATGCTAATGTACTATTGCTTCTGTTTAAAGGAAAGAGCAGCAGCCCGAACCATCGCCAAGGTCTGTATCACTGCCAACACACCATCCCCATGCATTCCCTGTAGATTTCTGTGTGTGTGCGTGTGTGTACCATGTCGTGGCACCACCGAGGGAAACATTCCTAGGTATTACCGTGCTTTTCCTGTGCTGTGGCAGTCTGATGTATCTCTGTGTATGCTGGACCTTAAATCATATCTTCCTTCCAGTCTGCCTCAGGCTGGAGCTGCAGGGTAGCGAGGCTGGGGGGGACAGAGAGTGGTGGCAGCACGGGCAGAGCTGGCAGATACTCACGGGGGTGACAGCAGGGCTTTGGTTTACGCTTCTTTATTTTATTTCATTGCTGGGGTTGTAGCTGAATAACTCTGTCTAACACAGGCGCAGCGTGCCCAGGGGCAGGAGATGCTTTGCCTGTGTCTCTGTCACCCGTGCTGGGCAGAGGTGACACAGGCAGCACGAAGCCATTGCCGTGTCACCGTGCCAGCATCTTCTCCTGAGCTCCTTTTGCTGCAGGGCACTGCGCGAACCTGCTGCTCCGTGGGACACAGGAGGGCTCTGTGACACGGCACGAGGTGGCATGGCAGAGACACCCTTTCTCCACCCCATTCGCTGGGGAGGAAGCACATTCCCTGCTCCATCTTCCCTCCACGCCTCGAGCCCACGGTGCAGAGCGTGCTCTGGATCGTGGCGAGCACCTTCCAAGGGCAGCTGTAAACCTCACTTGTGGTAGAGCTTTTCTCCACTCACAACTCCCAGGGAAAGCAACAGGGCTGGTATTTGGGATACATTTAGGACACTGTTCATCCACTTAGAAGTACCTAATCCTGGGATTTTTTTTTGTCCTGTATTTTCCGAGTTCTTTTAAAAAATAATTCTGGAACTGAATCTCTTTTTCTTGGGTGATGAGGCACAAACTGATGATCTATAGAGATCATCTGCTTGGCTTTCAGATCTTCCATCTCATTCCTTAAAACACAGCTCACAGCCTAAATTTTGTAAACAATGAATACATTTTTCAGAAGTCCAGCCTGACCCTGGCATTCTGCAGATGTACCTCTCTGCCATGCCTTAGGTTATAAGAGGCCAGAAACTAATTTTTCCGTGGCATAAAAGCCAACCAAAGATATCTGGGTAGATATAGTGCTGACTAAAGGGTGGAAAATTTCATCTTTCCTTCCTTCCCCCTTCCCCCCCCTTTTTTTTCCTGTCATTCATTTGAGCTTTTCTTTGCAAGCAGAACCTTTGTAGCACTCCATCTACTTTCCTGCCAAATAACCCAAATCTCCAAGATCATGTTTCAACTATCCAGATTTTTTTTTTTCTTTTTTTCTGCTCAAGGTCTCAAGTGTAGCTTGAGTGAAGGCAGCCTCCATCCAGCATTATTAAAGCAGGCAGCATTACTTTGGAAGGGCTCTCTGGGAGCAGACTAAGGCTGAAATCTTGGCCACCTGCCTGTGGCATCAGGAGGGTCAGCATTTCATCCCAGATTCTGGCTGCTCTGCTACCCTGTCTCAGCCAGTGATACCCTTTGGATGCACCAAAGGGTAAACCCATATTTCTTACAGTGCAGTGAGACAAAATCCCTCTTCAGCCCCATCAGCCCCATAGCCAAGGAAATCTGAGGTCTGACAGTCCCTTACGGGGTTACACCAGCCAGCATCCCTGCAATCACAAGCACTAGCCTTATTTCTAATTTTTGAATCTCAGTCCTGTCTTGCAGGGTTCATATTTATTTCATTGAAACATTAAGTTGTGTACAATATTTCTTCATATAGGTTTCAGGTTTTTCCTTGTTCATTTTCTACTTTCTCAATCTTATGTCACAGAAAGAAGTAAAAATAGTCCTTCCCTGTCCTTTTTCAGGGTATTTTTTACTATATATAGGTCCTTCATCAGAGTCATTTCCAAGTACTGTTTCCTGCTCCTGTGGTGCATCTGTCTCTTGTGACACCGATGGGTTTTGTTGCTAAATCCCAGCCCAGGAGGGCTTAAGCTGAGGGTCTGCAGCTGCTGTGCAGAGCTTTAGAGTTTATTCCATATCGTTCAGTTTTGCTGCCAAGGCAGCAGCAAAACTCCTTCCTTCTGTTCTGTTAGGACAATATCAATTCCACCTGCGCCCACTGTCCTTTTCCTTCCGTTCAATAATGTCTCAGACTTCAGGAAGGTATTTTGCATTCGGGGGGCCCAAGTTGCCTATTTTCCCCAATAAAATTTTCTGGGTCTTTTACATTCACATCCCAAAATCTTCCACCCACTCTAATTTCCAGCAGCCTCCCGGTGATGCTCAGTGTGTCATCCTGCCCTTAGAAAAGAGAACTCATCCTGTTTCTCTGCCCACCTGACAGTTTATCACCCACTTGCTGATGATGCTTCACTCAGGAAGCTCCTGGGGATGAATTGTCTCTCTTAGCAGACCCCAGCTCCACACTTTTGCTGCTTCAGCTGAGAAAGGATCTGCCACTTTGCATTTCCATCGCTGTGAGGAAATACAGTCTTACACCTGGAGACAGCTGGATCTTCCTCCCATTTTAGTGATGTGTAGGGAGTAGCTGATTTCCTGTATCCCTCTTTCCATAACCCATACACCACAAAGTCCTTGCAGCAAATGGAACAGAAAGAGCTCTTTCACTATTTTTCACCTCAATATATTTTAATTTAGGGATTCTGGTACCGCACATGGCATTGTGCTGTGCAGGACAAGCATTGCCTTGTGAGGGCAGGGAGCATCCTGAGCATTCTGCCAGTGCACAGGGTGGCTGTTGGGGTCCTGCCCTCTGCTTTCTGCCCACACAGCACTGGGGCAGCTGCTGCCCGGGCTGGGAGGAGGTGATGGGGTCAGCATGGCAGAGGCTCGGGGTCACCTGGGATTTCTCTTGGGTGGCTTTTGAGTTAGTCCTGGCATAAAATGGGACAGCTGATCAGAGAGACAGGTTATGTCCTTTCTCTGTGGTTTCTGTTTTGTTTTTCCACCACCACGAGCTTTTCTGCATCCACTTCTGAGTGCTGGGAACGCTCTGTGCTGACCTGCTTGGGGGCCAGGAGCTCACCTCCCCTGGAGGTGGAGCCCAGGCTGTGATGAGCAGAAGAGATGCTGGCCTTTTTCCTCCATGCTATGTACCTCTTCCCCCCTTTTTATTTTCCTCCCTTTAAAAAACCAAATGCTTTCAGAGCCTCCTGTTGCCTGTTTCTTTGGGGGTTGTGTCCACCCTGCCTCAGCTGAGCTGCCAGGGACACTCTGGGACCCATCCCACCTCTGAAACCACCCTGCTCCATGCAGGGTCCAAACACAAGTCCACTCTCCCTCATATCCCCAGGGAAAGGGGCCTGCTCTGTGCTGGGGCTTTTCTCACCCCTCCTGCTGCAGAAAGCCAACAGATCAGAGTGGTGATGGGGGGTGATTACTTTCTGTTAATCAGGCTGGAAACTAGCTGTGGCATCTCGTTTCTGTTTGTTTTGCTTTGATTGTAATGTCAAAAAGGCAGACACATGGCTAGCCAGGGCTGTGGAGGCTCCTGGATGATATGTGGGCTTCAGATGCTCTTTAACAGATGGTTTGAGAAACATCTGAAGGCATCCATGGCCACATTTCTTCCTCTTGCACTTTCCAAAACACAATTGGGTGAAAAGCTGAAAATTAATGAACCAAATGATCACAACAACACATTCATATCAGAGAAAAAGAAACAGAAGGATTCCAGGGAAGTGGGAAGCTAAAACTCAGATTACTTTGTCCAGCATGAGTTCAGTGCTGCAGGTGATGAGAGGAACCTCTTTGGAAGGTTGTTCTCAGCTGTGGTTTGTCCTCGACCCCAGTGAGCTCAGCAGGAGCTTGGCCATCGGGCAGATGCTGGCCAGGGTCCCTTGTACCGTGTGTGTATATCTGTGTGTATATCTCTCTCTCAGTGTGTGTACATGTCTGTCTGAGATACACACAACACCGAGATCTCTGCTCAGGGGTGTGATTAAGGCTTTTGTACGCACTGGAGGATGCCTTTGGTTGACTCAGTGGGCCCCTGCTCATCCAGCCAAGGATGTCCGAGGTGTCCCGAACCTCTACTGCCCGTGGGAATTGGGGTCAATCGTAGGAACCCCATGGGCCACATGAGCCTGGACTGGTGTTTGGCCTTCTAACCAATTTAACTGGTGTCAGAGACTCATGCTGGGACTGACAGTAATCTGGAAATAATCAGTTGCCTTTAGGGGAGCGGATTATTTGCACGGAAGGAACTGCATCTTTCTGGAGGGACTGCAGAGGAGACTAAGAGGAGAAAAACACATGCATCTCCCTGAGGCTCTGCATGCTCAATTTCCCACTCCCATGCCAGCTCCAGGACAGCCCTGGTAGCACCAGCAGCCCCTGGGGCTACCTGGGGATGCAGAGCCCCGTTGTGGGCACCTGAGGAGTCCCCAGGATGCCAAGGGTGGTGTTGGCTGAGCTTGCATGGGATGCTGTGCCCGTGAGCTCCTCTGATTGCTGAGCTCCAGTGTCAAATGAGATTGGGGTTTGATGCCCTTCAGCCTTCCCAGTCTGCCCACAAATTCAGCAAGAGCTGCCTGCTGGTGGTTGGAGGCCTGGCGGGGTGATGGGGCCATGACATTCCCCTTCCACAGGTAGAGGGCTGCTCCATGGCGTGGAGGACCCTGGTCCTGATCTCCTGGCAGGGCAGTGCCTGAGCAGCCATTTGGGATGGAGCTGTGGTGGTGCCTCCTCAAAGTCAGCAATTCTCCAGAAGTGGTAGGGCCTGTCTAAAAAGCATTGCCAAAACCAGATGTGTGAACACAGATGTTCAACTCCCTTCCCATAAGGGACTGCACCACACCCTGTTTTTATCTATTTTTGGTTATTTTAAAATGCCAGGCTTAATATAATGCTATTTCCTCTAAGAAAAGTGCAAATAATTCACAGATTAACTAGCTCTCTTTGTGAGTGGGATTTTTTTGGGGGAAAAAAGAAGAAATTTAAGATTTTTGGATATTGTTTGACAAAACAAGTTAAAGTTTTGGCTTTCCATGGTTTACACAATTTGAAAAAAACTTAAGGGGTTTTTTATTTATTTAGAGGAAGAACAGAGTATTTTTTTGTTTCCAATACAGATGAAAAATCTTCCTTCTAGTTAATTGTAGATAAACTGATGCCACCAACTCAAAGAGCAGAATGCCTCATTTCTAATAATTAAATTTACTGACCACAGTGAAACAAAATTCAGAAACCCTCCTGATTTTTAATTTTTTTTTTCCCCTTGCTTAACACTCAAACAGAACAATCCTGTCATGAACCCGGCCCTCAAACCACCTGTCTTTTAAACCTAGAGTCCGTAATCAAAAGTTTCCTGTCTGGCATTTGCTTCCAGGTCTAATTTTTACTCTCCCCTCATTTCCAGTAAGAGCAAACCGTGCAGAGAGTCACTATGCGGATGCTGCTCAGGAAACTCTAGGTACCACGGGAAATGCGTCGCACGAAACTAATCAAAAGCTGCACGGCTCATTCTCCCTCTACCCTGCTACCACCCGTTCTGATCACTTCTCTGCTTAATAGAGGTACTAGATGAGTAAAAAAAGGTGAAAGAGCCTCCCCACTGCCCACCCCAAAATTAGAGCCTTCCTCGGCTGCCACTTGTGCAGAGCACACGAAGCAAAGAGATGAGGATTGGGAATTTGGGCTGGGCTAGCCAAGCCAGTGTCTGCTCAGCGAGAGAGGAGGCCAGGAA
This sequence comes from Pardalotus punctatus, assembly GCA_013400915.1. NCBI lineage: Eukaryota > Metazoa > Chordata > Aves > Passeriformes > Pardalotidae > Pardalotus > Pardalotus punctatus. The sequence goes on along the minus strand of VZTX01001045.1, from coordinate 31,180 downwards.
ATGAAGCTTACCAAATGATGGAAAATTAAAAATATTTTAAAAAAGAAAATAATGAAAAATTTCGTTTTTTTAATTAAAAAAAGACCCCTTCCTCCCTATCGCTCCATCCCTCCTCAAGGTCCAGGGAATCCTTGCAAATTGACTTGCACTGTACAGCAATGTCGAGTTAGCAGCATGAGAAATACCAGCTTCCTGCCTCTGCTCAGTCACCATCCCTTTGGCTCTCTGACCATGACAAATTGACCTTTCCTAGTCTGGTGGCCTTTGGAAGCCACAGCTTGCCTATCTAGCACCTCTACTACGCAGCTAGAGAAGGACTAATCTCAGCCTGTCCCGCCAGATGCAGGGGACACGGGCTCCCCTGAGCGTTGACATTGGCCTTGTGAATGGTTCTGTTTCCAGACCCCGAGGGGGACAGCCAGCTTTAGCTCAGGGCTTCGTACGAGCAGGGTTTGCATCTTTTTCATCCAGCTGACAACTGTTAGGTGTTTTCAGGGACTTCCCAACCAGCATCCCTTAGCGCACCCACGGCCATACACACCGACACGTAGATCTGATCTTCCTCATGCCTAAATACTTCCACACCTGCACTAGAAGAGTCTCTGCCCCCACCCCAGACACTGCTCCTCGGCAGCAAACGTGCACCTTCTTGAGCTCCCCGTGCCCAGAGTTTGCATGCTGTGAATGCTGGCAGGGGGTCCCCGAGCTCCTCGCCCCGCAGCCAGGCAGGTGGACAGCCCAGGAGTGGCAGGGCACTGAGTGATGCCGCATGTTTGTGAACTCGGATTTTTGCATGCTCTTTTTTGGAGTCCGTTTTAATTCTCAAAATCACCAGTCTCTGTATCCCTCAGAAAGCCAACAAACTACAGATTTGAAAGTATAAAACTGCAGCTCTAACAGTATATGTATCTCTGATTTTCTTCATTAATTGTTTCAACTTGTATCTTTTCTTTTCTTGCTATTTTTTGACCTGCTGGCTATTTTTATTCTCTGTCACTCTAGAGGGTAGGACTCATGGCAGAGGTTTGCGTGTACCAGGTGCTCAGAAGTAGAGTGGTAAATCCCATCTCTGAATGGGTAACAAAGAGGAATGGGACATGATCTAAGGTTCATAATAAGCAGTCCTCCATGGCAGGAAATCCTTTACACCTGGATAAATAGCCTGAACCTCTGAGTCAGCCTCCTGCTACACATTTTGACAGTGCTGTGGCCTTCCTTGAAGGTTAGCCTTGAAAAATGTGGGTAAATATTGGGTGATCATCAGTTGCACAGGCAGCATTTCAAGATGAATGGCAAAGATTTGGTCGATAGTCTAGCTGAAAAAAATGCGATCCTGACTTCTGTGGTGTTTCCATTTGCCAGGTGAGGTTGTTTTGTCTGTGGAGGTGTAGTGTGAGCAGGGACTCTTCCCCAGAGAAAGCCTCCTCTCAGTTGCTTAACACTGAGGTTGTTTTTGGCAGAGATGAAAACGAGCAGTGCTATTCGTAATCTGTCCTCTCACCTGTCCATGTCGAGTTCTGTTTTTTGGAAAATCAGCCATTCTGGTCTCAATGTCTTCCTTGCATGTCTTCCTAGAGGCATGGATTTTTAATTGCTAAAGCCAGTGTAATTTTTTTTCTGTTTTCTACTGAATTCCTTCCCACTGGTCCTCATTTCATCTCCCCCGTCTTGAGTTCTGCAAGGGAAAGGGAGGATGAAACAAAGTGTTACCTCAATATCTTCTTAATCTATTGGAGACCCTGAAAAGGAGGGTTACCAGCTGTGGTTCTTCCAGTCAAAAAGGAGTCTTGAACTTTGGAGTAGCTTCAAGGACATCTTTGTTACCTTCATCCATCCTGAATGTAGTGTTTTATACACCCTGGGCTTTAGTAAAACTGTGGGTTAACTGTGAAGGGGTGTAAAAATAATTCAGATGTCTTGTCTCCCTGGACCCTTGGGTGCCTGCCAACAATCCCCACTGCACAAACTCTTGGGGCAGATGCCAGCACTTTGATGCAGCTCAGGCAGAGTGCTAAAAGCCTTCATCTAGGATGCACATAACGAAATAACAGCAAACAATGAGGCAATCATGGAAAACGCAATGTAGGTAAATTAATAGGAAACTCCTTAGAAGCTGTGGTTTCTTAATGTACTAAACCAATGATCTTTAGTCAATAAATGCAATAACGCATTCATTTTTAGACAGTAATGTAACTACACCAAGCCAGATTGTCAGCTCTATCACATTTTGCTTTGTAAGAGACTTTCCCGGCACACTCAGGGGTGAGGGCACCTCACAGTGGGAAGAAGTGACACCCAGAGCAGTGAAGGGAAGGTGTTTGCAGAGCCCTCGGCTGGCCTGTGGCTCTGGGTGGAGCAGGTTCCTTAAGGCTTGTTCAGGAATGATCAGCCAGCTCGGGGGTGCAACCTGGCTGCTTTGCTTTGCTCCTGAGATGTGGAACAGCTGAGCAGGCAAACGGCCAGGAGGAGAGGCAGGATGGGGCTGATGCAGTGTCTGACAGCACTCAGCATCAGTTTGGGAAAAGAAGGCTGTGAATTAGGGAGCGATGGGTGATTAGAACAGAATGCTGCCGAACAGCAAAGGATACAGACATGAATCTGGCTCCAGTGTCCCTTCACTCATCCGAGGCCCTGTGTGCTTGTGTGGTGGCTGCAGGGATGGTGCAACTCCAGGCTTTGCCATCACAGTATCAGTGGCTCCCATCCAAGTCTAGCACCGTGGTTGTGGATGAGGAAAGGAAGAGGGATTACTCACCATGACACAATCACTGGCTGATGTTTTGTTTCCCTTATTCTCTGCTTCTAGAAACTCCATTCTATAGGCTGAATTCACCTTTTAGCAATGGCTTTTCTGAAATCACTGGAGGCAGACCAGGCTTGAGCCTGCTCCTCTCTTGGTTTCAGTTATAGTCATGGCAAATTTTGCATACACAGCTTTATTTTCCTTTTCTTCATGTCTCTGGTAATTGGTTTCTGCCTCTTACTTTCACCAGCAAGCAGACTGGAGCCCAGTGATAGTCACAAAGGCCATCATTCACTCCTGGCACTTCTGCCTCATTTTAATGAGTTGTTCTCATTTAATGAGTTGTTCTCATATGCCATGAGCTCAGCACAAACTCCTGATTTTAAAAAAAGCCCCTCATTTACCAACAGGAGACAACCTTTTTCTCCTGGCCACAGCTTCTCAGAAGAATGAGGGCTGATACTGGTTGATTTCGATGCAGAGATGGATCTGAGTCTGTGCTAGTCAGTCTCCTGGCTAGCTGAGGAGAAAATGAAGTAATGGCTCAAGTGTAGTTTAAAATCAATGACAAGACCTCACAACTGATACTTTTTATTGATCCAAAATTACTGCTAATGTAATGAGTCCACATTTTTTCAAAAGTGCTGATTTAATACTACAGAGAACTGGAATGAACCCCAAACCAGAGGGTTTCAAACAGGAGCTCAAACCCCTGGCTTCCTAAGGAGGCTGATGGCAGCTCATTTTGAAGGTCATTTCTCAGGCATTTCCCTGCTGAGTGCTGGGTTGCTGGTCTTTACCAAAATGCAAAGCCCACTAGAGCAGTGAACACCATCCTGTTTGTCCAGCACGGACTCTCATTTTTTGACTGGCAACAGAGAAAAATCAGCTCAGTTTCTATCCGTTGTTAAATTCAAGTAAAAAACTGAATATTTATAAACCTTCCCCAAAATCAGCCTGGCCAGGTAGTTTTTTTTTTGCTATCAAATATTTTCAGAGATATCACCTGGAGTGGTTATGAGGACCTGGAATTAAGTCATTCCCTCTTAGGCTGTTGTGGCTTCCCCTAATCTGTGTCTCTGGTGGCGAAGCCACAGTTCCTTTTCCCTTCCCTTCCCCTGGCACGAGCAGAGCTCCTGCCCAGTCATGGCTGTGTCCCTGCTGTGTGTGTGGCTGGGTTCCTGCTGTCCTCACCTTCATGGCACCAACACTCCCCACTCAACTGAGGCTCATTCGTCATCCTCTTGAGTGACATCCAAACACCACTTCTCTGAGACACTCTGCGTCCCTCTGCATGACTTTCTGGTTGAGTGAGAACATGATCTTGGATTAGCTGACAATATATATCCCTATATATGTCTGCATTTCTTTGGGATATTTTTTCCTACCAGCTCCTGCAGACCCCAACAGCATCCTCCTCTGCAGGGATTGTACTTGCATGTGATTCCAGGTGTCGTTTCCAATGAGGGAATTGCATGGCAAAAGGAAAAATTCAATTAATTGTTCATGGTGTCTTGTGTCATCTATGTAAAAACACAGAAGTTACATCAAGTGTTGGGTTTTTTTCCTCAGTGAGTAGTTGGGAACAAAACCCAGCCAGCTCTTTATTGTTCATCAGATTTCTATGAGATTTTTTAATGTGTTGCACCTCATGCTGTCAGGCTTGAAAGTCTTTGCTCGTATCCCTCTCTAAGTTCAACCCTTTCTTTTTTGCTTTTTGTGATTCCTGCAAACATTTGTAGCACATTTGTTGTGGGAATGGAAAAGGGGCTCCAAGGAAAAGGCCCTGCTGTACTCAGTGAAAGGCAACTGGTTTCATGCTGGGATTGGTAATGGGAGCAACTCAGCAGTGGATAGAGCACAAAGAGATCCCACTGGATCCTGAATATTGCTGTGTTGCAAATGCATTTTTATAAAATTTATTTTTTAAAAAGGTAATTCAAAGTATTAGTACTACTGAAACACAGTGGATTCAAGAAATGCTATTTTGTAAAATCAGCAAAAGTAAAGAAAAAAGATCCAGTGGGCCTATTTAGAATCAAATGACAAAATTTCATTCTGGTTTCTAATCCAAGAAACTTAGGGTGAGAATTTCTTTTAAACCTTTGGCTCATTATGTACTATGATTTTGGTAGTATTGGTAACTAAGGCTTACATCCAGAAAGGTGTTCAGGCATGTTCTTGTTCCCAAATTCCTGTGTGGATTTGTACCTCTGACCCGGATTTCAGCTCTGCTGAAGGTCTGTTGATCCCATGGCTTTCAGACAGACCCTGCAGGTGGGCACCACACTGGAAATCCAATCCTCAGCATTTACCTGAATTAAAATTCAACCCTAATTGGAATAATTCCGCCTTTTCTAACTTGGTCATGAACAAATTTCATTTTCTCGCCAATCCATCTTTCAATGTGAAATTGCTGCTGAGCTCATGGCCACAGCCAACCCTGCCCCGCAGCCCCGGGGATGCCCTCCCCACACAACTCTGCAAAATGCTGCCTAAGCACCTTTCTCTCCCTGTAAATGTTTGTTGTCTCACAATGTAAAGTGACTTTGTAAAAATAGCACCTTCTTACTCGACAAATCTGCTCCCTGAGTGTCCTCGAGTCACATCTTCCTTCGCTGGCCGGAGCTGGTGTCTGCTCCTGTCAGCAGGGAACAGCCGGCGGCTGGAAAAAGGGAGCAACGTTTTGCTTTGCTTCAAAACCAGCAGCCACGTTCTGGTTGAAGAGCCTCATGCCAGTTTTGAAGGCAAAGAAGGACTGCGTGGCTCTGATTTTTAAGTTGGTGTTGTTGAAAGACACACCAAAAAAAAAAGCAGGTCTTTGGTTGGTGATGTGGAAATTAAAATTTCTGAAATGTTCTTCCCGCAAGTTGAGGCAGAGCGTTTGCAGCGAAATGAAAAGTGGCTGCTGCAATGGTACAGAGTGTTGGGAATTAAATCCCTGTCTTCACTCAGTTTTGATTTACCTATAAATAAAATATTGACTATATGTGCAAGTACCTTGCACTGGTTGTCCAGCCTCTAATCAGTGGAGTTTAATCATTGATTGCTGTTAAGAAAATATGAAATGATCCAAAACTATTTGCAGTCTGCTTTCCCCAATGCTGTGTCTATAAAGTTTGTGGTTTCATAAAGATTCACAAAATCTCTTTGTTCTTAAATTTTCACGTGAAAATTCGATGTCTTAATTTGGGTGAAAGGCTTTAATTGCAAATTTCAGAATTTGGAAACTAATTAGAACTGGGTGGTCACTATTTCCCAGTGAGATCATCTCCATTTCTGGAGAGAGCTTCCTTTTGAACCATAATTGCAGGGATTCTAGTAGGAAAAAAGGCAATAAAATGCCATATTCCAAAGTTGTAAAATTTTGCTTTTTATGACACCCACAGCAGACCTTCAGGGAGATGGCAGATAGCTTTTAGATGGAATTTTTATAGGATACAATGGAGTTGCACAATTAAGTGTTTGTATTTATGTGTTTCAATATATGACTGGATAAAGAGGAACTCCTTGGAATATATAAAAGGGGCAGATCGTGTTTTAAGTGGGAGGAAATACAGGAGCTGAAGAAAGGGAAAGGACAGATCTGAGCACCAGAAGAGAAGTGTTTACACAAAAGTTTTAAGATAATGGCTTGGGGTTTTTGTATTGCTATTTTCTTATTAGTCATAGTGTTTTGAAAGGCAGTTGTGAAAGAAAAGCTTCCTAACTCGTGATCGGAGTCGATCAGTGATTTAAGGAGTCATAACCTCATTGTTAATGTCATTCTGTCCCGCCAGCCCTGGCATCCCATGAGGGGCTTCTGTTTAAGTCCTCATTATTTTCTCTCTCTTACGAATCATTCCCATTTCACTCATGATGACGGAAACATTTCTACAATGCTTTCTCTGAAACAAAAATAAAAATAAAAAAAATACATATTGGAAAAAAAGAAAAGCCAACAGCAAAGCTACATGTCACTGCTGCTTGGAAGTGCTCTTGGTTTCTAATGGCTGGTGGGGAAGGACTGCGTGGTTTCCAGAATGACTCCTCCTGCTGTCTCCTTTTTGTCTTTGTTTCAACGTGTTTCTCTGAACAGTCAGAAGGTCAGTTTGAAAGATCGTGTCTTCTCCAGTCCCCGCGGTGCTGGCACCAAAGGGAAAGGCTCTCCACAGGCTCAGGGCATCAGGAGGTCCCCCAGCGCTGACCAGAGCATCGAGGACAGCCCGAGCAAAGTGCCCAAGAGCTGGAGCTTTGGAGACCGCAGCCGAGCACGGCAAGCGTTCCGCATCAAGGGAGCAGCGTCGCGGCAGAACTCAGAAGGTGAGGGCTTGGGGGGGTTGTGCTGGACCCCACATTCCCAGCTGGCCCTGACATCCTCTCCCTCCCCACCTAAGAAGGGCAGAGCTTCCAGCCAAGGCGTTGGGACTCCTTCCCCTCCCAGTCCTTTAGTTTGGAGTAGCCTGAGCAAACTGAAGATGTCCCTGGTCATTGCAGGGGTGGGTCTAGAGGGCCTTTAAAAAATCCCTTCCACCCAAAGTAGTCAGTAATGACTACAAGGGGCGAGAAAACCCCTTCTGACACCCATGATAATGTTTATCTTTCTGTATGGGGAAAGGAGGAAGAGTCAGGCATTGGGACAAGAGGAAATGACCACAAGTCGTACCACGGGAGGTTTGGGCTGGATATTAGGAAAAATTGCTTCACTGAAAGGGTGACCAACCCCTGCAACAGGCTGCACAAGGCGATGGTGGAGTCACCATCTTGGAGGGATTTAAAACACATCTAGATGTGTCACCTGGGGACGTGGTTTGGTTGTTGGGCTTGGCTGTGGTGGGAGAATGGTTGGACTCAATGATCTCAGAGGGCTTTTCCAACCCAAATGAAGCTGGGATTCACTGATGTAGAGATGGCGAGAGCTGCAGCTGGCACTGCTGAATGTCACCTTAGCACCTCCTGGGAAATGCTCTCATTTGGATGCTCAGCATCTCTGCTGCTTCCCCTGAGACTGCTGTTTGTGATCTGCCTCATCTTTCCTCGCTCAACACCGGCACAGGAAATTGTAACATGTCGTGTTTATCCTTCCCTCTCTCAAACCTAGAAGCAAGCCTCCCTGGAGAAGACATTCCTGATGAGAACAAAAGCTGCAACTGCGAGTTTGTGACAGAAGATTTGACACCAGGGCTGAAAGTCAGCATCAGGGCAGTGTGGTAAGAGAGGGAGAGGGGGGCAGAAGTCCGGAAAAAATAAATTATAGATAAAAATGAGAAGTGTAAAGCCCAAGAAGTGGTGGCAAATGCTGACATGTGTGTGCTGCAGGCTGTTTTTCCCCTGGGTGGCCTGCCCTGCTTTACAGACAATTTTGCCAGGAAGGGCAATTTTTGCTTAGGGAAGGAATAAATGGAGAAACAGGAAAATCCCCCGCAGGGATGCATCCAAATGACAGTTCTCACCAGCTCGGAGATTTAATGCTGACATTTATAAAAGCAGTGCAGAGAGCACAAGCACAGATGACAGTCCAAGGGGCATCGGGGACCCCCTGTCGCAGACAGGGCTTCAGCCACCAGCCCCCGCAAACCCCTTCCCCTCTCCTATTGCTGCCTCCTCTCCCAAACCCACAGGGCTGGGATTCATTCCATTTTCCTTCCAAAGCAGCTCCCTGCAGTGTTTTTTATCTGCCATTAAGCAGGTCAGGCTGCACCCAGGGACTGTGTTATGATTTTGCTCTCCGTCTCCTGCAGCATTATGAGGTTTCTCGTCTCCAAGCGCAAGTTTAAGGAGAGCCTTCGGCCCTATGATGTGATGGATGTCATCGAGCAGTACTCAGCTGGGCACCTGGACATGCTCTCCCGGATTAAAAACCTTCAGGCCAGGCAAGAGACCCCTCTCTCTGCTTCATTTTCCACTGCTTTTTGTTCACTGTGGAGGTATTTCTAGGAGAGAGACACTTTCCTTTGCATCTACAGATTGTTCTTTACCTTTCTAAGACAAATCCTCAAGGAAAACATCAGTGCTTGTGGCTGGAACCCACAGGGATAAGCAGGACAGGGATTGCCACTAAAACTCCCTTACTGCTCGTCGCAGGACATACAAAAATCATGGCTCATCCTCCTGCTTTATTTTGGGAGATTTTAGCATTGCAGTCTATCCCATAGGAAGGGTGGGTGGATATCTCTGTGGTGCTTCTGGCAGGCAGCAAAGGTTTGGTGCCCCACTCTTAAGGCCGACGTGGGTCTTTTGGTGTCTTTCTGGGAATGACATAAGACAAAAATTGGTGTCCTGGCTGTGGCCCTGCTGCAACAGACACAGAGAGCAGTGAGGAGGCAGTGGCTTTCTCCCACCCTTGGGATGCTAAGCCACTTCAGGAGGAATCCCTCCTCGGATGGCACAGTCTGCTGAAAATCCATGCAGATGGGAATTTCTCATCCAAGCCCACCGACGTAGGTGGGGTTTAGCCAAGCTGCATTTCAGCTTCTGCGCTCAGATTTCAGGGGGAGATGTGCTCATTTTAATAGGAGAAGGAATGTGGAAAAGGGACAAATGGAACAGAGAAGGTTCCATTTTTTTCATGTTTCTCCTGGAAGAAAATAAAAACCCCCAAAGAGATAAATTTGATTCCTTGAACAGAGGATTGGAGCTAAATCTTTCCATCTGACCACTCCTCCTTCAGCCATGATGGGAAAAGTAGACCCCAAGCCTCCAGCACCCCCGGCTGTGTTGGCTCAGCAGAAGTAGCTCCAGTTCTGCTGAGCTTGAAGGACACCCAGAATGGTGGCAGGGTTTGGCCATGGGCAGTCTCCAGTCAAAAAAATACATTGTTTGCTTTTACACTTGGAGAATGAAATTGCTTCCTTTGATGGCTGTGGCAGCCCAGCTTCCTCTAGAAGCCATTGAGGAAGTTTTCCTTTAATTTCAAACCTATCTAAGTCCCTGGTAGAGTCAGCAAATGTGAAGAAAAAAATAGTGTTTGTGTATGCAAACAGCTGACATGAACCCCAGGAATAAAGCAGGAAAATTGTCTTGGGAAAAAGAGGAATTTCTGTTCTGCCATGAGTCTCTCAGGGACCATTTTAACTCTGCTATTTTTGATGTTCAAGATGCAGAGGTAACTTTCTCAGCCTTGCTGCACACTGTGCTTTTCCCAGAAGGAACATTCTCCCTTGCAATGGAGACCAAAATATCCTGGAGAATTTCCTCTATGTGAGCCTCTCACTCCTGTTCAGTGCAAATTCAGTGATCATAGATCCAAGATGTGTAGCTGAATATAGAGGTAGAAGAGGAGGAGGAGGGGATTGAGGGTTCCTAACTTTAGTAACCTGAAACAAGAGGCATCCAGGCCGCCTCCACGATGGGTACCGGGCCATCAGGATTGTCATCTCCGCTGGCTCCAGGTGGGATGCCTGAGTCTCCAGCACCCTGAGGGCTGTGGCAGATTGCCTCACCACCCAGCCAAGTCTCCCAGTCCTTCAGGGGAATGTGCTGCAAAGCAAAAGTAGTTTGGTTGGCTGCTTTTTTGGGGAGGTTGGGTAAGGAATTGCAGCTTTTAAAGATCCAACTGGATTCTGCTCTCAGCTGTAGCTGTGGGGCTGTGAGGATGAGCTTCTGGGGCTGGATAAGGCTGCCACCCATCCCCTCAGAGAGAAGCCAGGAGGACCAGGAGGTGCTTCTAAAGCACCTGGATTTGGGATCCAAGACCACCAGGCAGTTTCACTGGTTCCGCTGTCCCCACTGAGCAGGAGATCAGTGACGGTGATGGGAGCAGAGCCCTTTGGGGCCACCCTTTGGGCACCAACAGGTCCCATGGCTGGTCACCTGCCCAGTACACCTGGAAGGACCCCCTGTAGGCAAGGCATGTGCCCGGGGTGGCCATGGCTAGCTTTGGACACTGCACCCCAGGGAGGTGGTCATGGGGCACCTTGGAAAACAGATATTTTAATCTCCCTTTCCTTCATCAATCCAAGCCCTGTGTTCTCCCTGCCAGCTCAGCTCAGCAGGGCTGGCTCTGACCTCCTCTAGCCAGGGCTTTGGTGGATTAAAGCTGCATCCAAACGTATTTCTGGGGTGTTTACATGCACTTTCCTCTTTAATCAGTAAAGCCTCTGTCACTGTGTCTGCAATGTGCTCTTTTCAGTGTTGTGTTCACGTTGTCTCATGTTCCATCCTGACACCTTGCCAGCCATGGATGTCCCCATTCATTGAGTTATCCAATCCTACAGCATTCCTCGCCGACTCCCAGCAGCTCATGCTTTCCTGAACTAGCTGAGGATGTGTTCTCTAGCACTGGAACTGAAAGGAGAATGAATATATGTTGTTTCATATCCAGCCACCTCAATGGGATATTGCCACACATATGCAAATATATTCCAGAGGGTAAAGCATGTTGCCTGTTATATCTGGGGCGGGGGAATTCCTAATGATGTTGCAGTGGTGCCTAAATCTCCAAATCTTACCCTGAGGTGGGTAAGACTCTGGTTTTTCACCAACAACCAGGTGGTAGGAGAGGTATATTCTGTTTCCTTCTGTTTCCAGCGGAATATATTTTAAAATTCTCTCTCTTTCTCTCCCTGTCGTTCTGATTTTCAGTTGTTTCTTTCTGCGACTTTTCTCTGATCAACTTTTCTCTATGTGTTGCTTCATTATGCATTTTGCTGGTGTCTTTTTTCTTATTTACTTTGCCAGGATAGATATGATTGTGGGTCCCCCACCCCCTTCAACTCCCCGGCATAAGAAGTATCCAACCAAAGGACCCATGTATTCTTCCAAAGAGTCTCCCCAATACTCGCCTAGGTTAGGATTCACCAAAATGCCGCTTTCTCTGGAATTTTTTTCATTTGCTTAATGTCAAACCCCTTTCATGCCAGTTATATGACGGCATTTCTCACTTAGCAGTGCAGCCTGCTAAATCATGACTCACGAGGGTTTGCTGCTCTGGTTGTGCTCTGATTTGCCTTCAAGCCAGAGGGGAACAAAAAAGGGGACATTCATTCAGTCATCAATAACCATCAGTTCCTTCAACGAGCCTATTTTCTATTTTCAGTCTTCTTCGAGGTGTTAGAAAGCTAAATTATATCTTTTTGAAAATCTCATATTTTATCAGGCTGTCTTCAAATGTAAAAGGTGGAATATTTACCCACAAAGCCAATATAAAGTGAACAAGCCACTTCCTGAAGGATGGCTCTGTCCACACACGAGCAAAGGAGCCTTGCAGCTCTTTGGAGAATGAAATGAATTTATTTCAGTGGGCAAAGTAAGAATGAAGTGTTTTGTAGCTGATGAACACAGTGGTCTCTATTTCTTGCTGATGCCACTCTGCTGACCACGGAGGAAAAAAAATGTGTTAAAATATTACTACCATAAGACTCACGTTCAGAAAAAATAATAAATAAATCCTGATTTTTCCAACAAAAAGAGCAGGAGTCAAACCCAGCCCTCAGTCACACAGCAAGATATTTCTCATTAAGTTCTCACCTTAAGTAAAAGCATACCTGAAGCTCATGCAATGAAGAATATATTCTCAAAAAAATTCCCATTTTAGGGCATTCTGAGGTCTGGGCAGCAAGGCCATGAGCTGGGCTGTATTTTCTCCTTGCATTGAGACCACTGGAGCCCAAGGCAGGTATAAATATTTGCCAGAAAGTCATTTTCCATGCAGAAATAGTAGGTGATTTTTAAATGCAGCATGCTTAGCCTCAAATATTTTTTTTCTAAATATATTTGCCTCCCTAAGAGCTAATAAGTGACAAATCTCTTGATTTTTATTTAAGCTGCTCTGAGTAATCTTCACTGGAGAAATGTAAGTAAAAGGAATATTGAAAGCTTACCTTTTCCCACTCAGCTAGCTCAAACATTAAAAATAGAATTTTTTAGAAGCCCCAAGATTTATGCTTGAAAATAAAATGCTTTCAGAAAAGCATTTTTCCCATTTCTTCTCCCTGCCAAATGATGAGGCCCAAAATGAGTCTTTGAAAATGAAATAACCTTCTTATCTGCAGAAACATTTAGATTTTAAAATAAAAATACATATTCAAGTGGATTTTGTTGTATTTAACCTTTAAGGTGATATGTGCACAACCCTTCACTAAAGACAAGATTTTCATGTGAAAACTTGTGCCTCACACACAGCAGAGGTGATTAATGGATCTGAGGGGAGGAGGCCTCAAACTGGGATATTTATTTTATTCAGTCAAATTCTGTTGCTGTATCAGCTTCATGCTAATGAAGCTAACCATTTCCCCTCCCCCATTTTTACGGTTTTTAGTACTGATTAAAGAATCTTTGCCCATGCCCACAAGGCTCCTGGGACATTTAGACTACTTTTTTTCAGAATTTCTCCCTTTTCCAATGAATTTTTTCATTTCCCCCTTATTGAGCAGTGGCTGCAGAAGGCAGCAGAGTACAGAAGGCTGCTGAAATCTCTGCTCCCACCCATGGAAAGGCTTATGCTGCACTTAATTTCTGGCAGTTTTATCCTCCCACAGACACCAGCGGGACTTGTGAGGTGCTCAAGGGGCTGGTGGATGGGAACCAGAGCTCTGAGCAGCCCCAAGCCCAGACCCAAAACCCCTGGGTCCGGCTCTGCTGCTGCCATGACCTTCATCACCTCAAAACTATGTGGGCCTGGGCCACGGGGACGTGTCTTGTGAGGTCCCCATGGATGGCACCATCCTCTCCTTTCCAGTCTGCACCTCTCTGGTTTAGCCAAATGCTGCCCCAAGAAATGTCATGGGGGTGATGTCCCATGAGCTGTCTTGACCCTCTGGATTGCTCCAGTGACAAGTGCCAAAATTCAGCCAGAAGTTCAGCAAAAATCTTTGTGCTCCCAGCAAAGGCAGGGGGGCCCTGGTAGGTGCCCACGGCTGTGGTTTGGCTGATGATGTTTGCTCCATGCTCTACACACAGGCAATTTGGATAAAATTCCCTTGATCAGCTGATTTAACCTAGAATCAGTGCAATCTCAGCTGTAATTTTTAGACAACAGTTGTTGATCAAAACTTGTCCAGAGCAAGCTTTATTGCCAAATGAAGGGGTAAGTAGCCAGTCCTGTGACATGGATGAAGGGGGTTTGGCTTCAATGCCTGGATTGTTTACAAAAATTTATAAGAGATAAAGACAAAAAAGAAAATACTTGACTATCTATTCCCAAACACTTCATTTTTATCTCATTTGAGCCGTTTGACCTTTTGATGTCTGCTTCTGGCCCGTGGGTGACATATTACACCTCTTTGCATGCACTGTTAGCATGAAGCATAATGAAGCATGAGAAAACCTGCACTGTGGCTGATGCAAGAATTTACATTTTTTTTGTATCATTAGAAAGAAGGAAAGACAGTAAAGTTCACTTTAAAGAGCAATCCCCTTTTCTCTCTCCCTCCCAAACTGAGGCCCAGCAGAGCCTACCAAGGACAGCAGATGGCACAGTTTGTCGCGCATCCTTAGAAATCTCTGAATCCTCTTCTGCCAGGAAAGGAAAAACATGGTGCTGGCTCATCCAAAGCTTCAGCTGAATTCTTCCCTCTGCACGTGTGTATTTGGCACAGCCAAAATAAGTATTGAGAAGACACAGGATTCCCCATGGGGTGTAGTGGAGAAGTGGGATGGGCAGCTCAGAAGATTCTTGGTCCTTTGTCAAGCAGTAAGAACACAAACTATCCCCTTCTGCTTGAAAAAGTGGAATATGTTCTCTCTTCTTCATCTTTGGAGCTTTGTTGCCCAGTTTGGACAAAAACTCAAAATCTTGTAATGGCTAAACGGACCTCCTGCTCTTGGTGGTCCTCAGCTAGGTGCAGGCAGGTTGGGAGCTCAGGAGGAATTTCATCTTTTCTCTTTTATCAGATGAGGCACAAGTGCAATCTCTGCACTTTACTGAGGGTGGGAACACACTCCTGTGCTCCAGCTTGTGCCGTGGGAAGCAAAGGGGTGAGAGACCTCCAGCCTGGTTTCTCCCATAAAGAGAGAAGGACTTGGTTCACCTTCTTCACCCCTCTCTGCCCTGAAGTCAGAGGCCCCCTGCACCATCCTTGGTGCTGCCCTGCCTCCGAGGAGAGACCTGGTTCTGCTTCCTCAGAGCTGTGGAAGAAAACCTGTGGGACTGTGTTCAGGAACAGACACAACAGGAATGAATCAAGCAGGAATTCTGGGCTCTGGTATCAATTATATAATGGGAAAGGGCTTCTGAATGCTTTATGGGTGAGCTCTGTGAAGGACTTCAGCCCTGCTCCTGAATCCCAGCAGGTCTAAAGGCAGGCTGTGTTCCTTGAAGATGAGTGACAGCTTAGTGCTCTTCTTAGTGATCACTGCATCTGTGAAGTGCCAGCTGGCCCCTGAAATGGGCCATGTGAGATTCACTCACAGGATAGCTCTTCTCTTAAGATGTGGAAGACAGCAAAAGTCCTGCCTCGACTTCTGCAAGATGAGAATTAGGGTACACAAGAGTCTGTTATTATGATACAACATTCAGTTCTCCTCTCTGTGTCAGTCTGTCCTTCCTCCCTGCTCTACTCAACAACTGGTGAGAGACATCTCATTTCCGTGAGTGGACACATTTCAGTGTCAGTGCTGTGCTGGATGGGACAGGAGGACAGAGCACCCTGATTGTTCTCGGCCTTCTGCAATATTCAATAACATTTAGACTTTGGGCCTCTTTAAACTCATGTTCATTGTTTTACCAGTCTACTTGCTTGTGCATACAGGAGAGGAGTTCATACAGTGGCTGTACCACGCCTTGACTTGTGATTCCCCACCAAGGTAGCCCGAGGTATCCAATTTAACAGCTCTTTGCTTACATGGTAACGACATTGTCGTAGGATTTCTTGTGCTGTATGTCCTGTCAGTTATTGCATCCCTTGTGGGGAGTTCCTGTACATGTCAGTGATTTCCTTCTCCCATTACAAGAGAGAAATAAGGCATGCATATTCCTCGCACTTGTAATTCCAGCACTTGGTGCTCCTTGTACTCCTGTGCTTATATTGCTAAGCAAAGGATCAAACATGGCTTTTTTAAGCAGAACAGAATTCTGTCGCATTCCTACCCAAATGAAGTAGTTTCTGGGATCAAAGCTAAACTCTGAAACGATTGTTGGCTTATATTTTCTGTCTTTGGTGTGATGTGCTCATCCACTTCATCTCTTTGAGCCAGATCTGGTGCTGTAAAGTGCTGTTGCTCTAATATAAGCTAAGGGAGCCACGCTGGTCCATTCCCACTGGTACCTGTCCCTCAGTGTCAACAGCCAACATCTGTACAAAGTCCCTGTCCAATGTGAAGAAAACAGATGGCTCTTGTGTTGGAAATAGCCTCACGTCTCATTCCTTTCCTTGGTTTTTGTTTGTTCATTTTCCCCTGTCTGTCTGTGTTCAGCTCCTTCCTTTTCCTCCTCCTGGTGCATGGACCCATGGCCCACACGGCAGAACTGCGTAAGAAGCATTTTGAGTTTTCGCTCAAGATACCTCAACTTGGTTTCAGTCAGATTAATTAACCCTTCTTTCCCCCCGCCACCCTTACATTTGGTGCATTATGCAACAGTAAAGTTTGCCCAGCACAGAATTAGTCGATAAACCTGGCTGCCACTGAGAAGTTATTCCAAAAATGAGTTGCTCCGCTGATTTTGGAGGGATCAAGAAGCTCCAGGGTTTACTCTCAAGAAAATTTATGTTTGATGCCTCTAATAAAATTAAGTTCCAGCTTCCAAGCTGGTTCTGCCCTCCTTCTTCGCCTGCATATGGAGCTGGTAATCGACCCAGGTGTTTCCATACTGGGAATGAGGATGTGCAAATGTGATGTGTGTAAAGAAGACAATACCAAATTATGTGTCTTGTAACCTTTCCTTGCTGATTTGGCAGGAGCCTCCACTGCTGCTCCCAGATGGGAGCCCTGCTAATAAAAAACATCTAGCAGTACAAGTGTGAACTGCATCAAGATGAAAACAGTTTGGTAATGTTTGGTGAGTTATGGCCAAATTCAGCCTGGATGGAATTCCACTAAAACAGTTATCACTGCAGCTGTTTGTCTGGATCTTAGGACAAGCAGCTCATTTTCATGGACATGAGAATTACACATGGACATTTGCATTGAGGAGAGGAAACTGCTGCAAAGACTGAAAAAGATCCCATTGATATACGCTAGACAGAAAACTTGATCTTCCCCCAAAATAATAATTTCTCAGTGCAAATAAGAAGTTAATCAATTTGAAAGAAAGCCAGTTAAAGAAATTCTTTGCATTGGGTAAATTTACTGTGCATAATGTGCCAGGTTTTATCTGTATAAACAGAAATGGATAATTTCAAACTCTGCTAATACTGCTCTGAATTTTGCATCTGAATTAACACTTCAGTGCCACTGCGTGTCTGTGAGTAATTTGGAGTGTTAGTTGGGAGAGGGGCTGTTGCTTTGTCCTGTGGAGGCACGACAAGGGGTGCCCTCCTCACCTGCTGCCTCCAACTGACTCCAGGTCCTTTTCCGGGGGTGGGGGGATTTTCTGATCCCGGTAGAGTTGACCAGATCGTTGGGAGAGGATCCTCCATGACCGACAAGGATCGGACCAAAGGGCCAGCAGAGGGGGAGCTGCCTGAGGACCCCAGCATGATGGGCAGGCTTGGGAAAGTTGAAAAACAGGTATCTTGGGCCAGGGAGGGATTCTTGTGAGATGGTGTTGCATGCATTTTGTTGTTTTTTCTTGCCCTTTCTTCCCCAGTGGGAGGTTACGTTTTAGTTAAAAAAAAGTAAGAGCCAGAATATTTTGAAAAAGTAGCAAGGTGGAGGTTATGAAAGGGCACTAAATGTCTTGGAAGCATAAGTGCTACTTTCAAAGCCAGCACTTTGAATCTAGTGGCAAAAATCTGCATTATTTTTGAAAACCACACATTGGTTTCTTTGCCACCAGGCTGGACACGTTTCAAATGAGTCCCTGAGCCTGGCTGCTGTAGTTGCTGGCCTTGCTGAAGATTTTAAAATCTTCCTAGAGGATAAGGCTTAGAAATCTCCATGGCCTTCTGAGCCCAGCCAAGTGCAGGAAGGAGCTGGAAGGAACAAGTGTGCTCCAGCTTTTCTGGAACTTGGTGCTTGTCAAAAAGATTAGAGGAGCATAAGGAAAATCCTTTAACAAGGGAAACCCTGTAAAAAGGTGCAGGATTAAACCCTTCAGAACAGGACAATTAAATATTTACTAAAAGCTTGAGATGCTGTGGGTCAGTGTGGGTGGAGGTGATCTATGAAGCCCAACTGCACACTTGTGCCTCGATGGAAGTTTCTTGTGCTTGGGGTGTTAATGTTCTTCAGCCTGCACGTAGTGCTGGAACTGTGGTGTTTTTGCAGGTTCAGTCAATGGAGAAGAAGCTGGACTTCCTGGTGAACATTTACATGCAGCGGATGGGCATCCCACCAACAGAGACGGAGGCTTATTTTGGGTCCAAAGAACCCGACCCAGCCCCTCCCTACCACAGCCCCGAAGACAGCAGGGAGCACATTGACAAGAATGGCTGCATCATCAAGATCATCAGGTCCACCAGCTCCATGGGTCAGAAGAACTTCTCCGCCCCACCAGCCCCAAGCAACGCGTGCCCACCCTCCACGTCGTGCCAGCGGCAGAGCCACGGCTCCTCACCCGTTGGCGACCCCGGCTCGCTGGTCCGGATCCCGCCTCCGCCCTCACACGAGCGCTCGCTGTCTGCCTACAGTAGCGGGCACCGGGCGAGCGCGGAGTACCTGAGGAACGAAGACATTACAACCAAACACCACGAGAGTGCCATGAGAGACAGCGACACGTCCATCTCCATCCCCTCGGTGGATCACGAGGAACTGGAGCGCTCTTTCAGCGGCTTTAGCATCTCCCAGTCCAAAGAGAATTTGGACATCCTTAACAACGGTTGCTATGCAGCCGTAGCCAAAATCAGACCCTACATTGCAGAAGGGGAGTCAGACACCGACTCTGACCTCTGCACGCCCTGTGGGCCCCCCCCGAGGTCAGCCACGGGCGAGGGACCCTTCAGTGACATGGGCTGGTCAACCCCCCGGCAGTGAAGCCTCCCTGCAGCCGCAGAGCCACATCTGAGTGCTGGCAGCTGCCCGCTCCAGCTGTCCACGCGTCGAACTTCTCAAGGAGATTGACAGCTAAGGTTTTCCTCTTTCTAGGACACCCTTAGCTGGCAGATACTTTCTTGCAGCTTACTCTTGGGGAGGGAATGAGCAGGTCCGAGCCTGGATTTGTGGAAGAGGTCACGGTGATGAGCGAACTGGAGCCGTGAAGTCCAGATTTCTTTCATACTCTCTTTCTAAGGTCATTAGGTGAAACTGTTTCATGGCGCAGGGTAGGCAATTTGCATTTCTTGGGAATCTTCAGAAGCGCAGGGCAGGAATAGATCACCCAGCCAGGGCTTTTGTAGATCACATTAACTGGTGGCTGACAGGTATTAGGTGGGAATTGCTACGTCATGGCATGAGTTGATCACGCCTTTGGGTGTTTTGGAGTCACAGACTGAACACGTGTCTGTTTCTGGCTTAGATTTCAGGGCACGTGTCACTATGGGGGTTGTTACTCTGTGGTTCCTCATTAGCTGTCAGAAAGGTGACATAATTCCAATATAATACATGGAAATGTTGTGTAGGCCCCTGGAAGAGAGGGATGGTGGCTGGAATATTTGCATGAGCAGAAGACATGGCCTCAGAATGGGACAGGTTGGGAGGCTGCTTTCAACCAGAGTAGTTTGGAAATTATCCCAT
Organism: Pardalotus punctatus; assembly: GCA_013400915.1. Taxonomy (NCBI): domain Eukaryota; kingdom Metazoa; phylum Chordata; class Aves; order Passeriformes; family Pardalotidae; genus Pardalotus; species Pardalotus punctatus. The sequence continues at coordinate 11,748 of VZTX01001045.1, read as the reverse complement.
CTTAGAAGAAACTCAGAAGTATGAGCTTGAGTGCAAGAAGAGGGACAATCCAGAGGGCAGAGAAATTAGACAGAGAAGGAGAAGATATTATGGGGATGGAATTTTATATTTTACACCATGTATTATATGTACTTATCTCTCCTCTTGCCAACAAGGGACCTGGGGGGTGCTTTGAAAGCAAAGACAAACCAAAGGCAGCCCCTCTGGAGGCCTGCCATGATCCCAAGCCATTCTCATGGCCAACAGCGGTGTTGGGGAGGCACAGCCACCAGGCAGAGGGAGAGGGTGGACATGCAGGATGCTGTGGTCCCNATTATGGGGATGGAATTTTATATTTTAAACCATGTATTATATGTACTTATCTCTCCTCTTGCCAACAAGGGACCTGGGGGGTGCTTTGAAAGCAAAGACAAACCAAAGGCAGCCCCTCTGGAGGCCTGCCATGATCCCAAGCCATTCTCATGGCCAACAGCGGTGTTGGGGAGGCACAGCCACCAGGCAGAGGGAGAGGGTGGACATGCAGGATGCTGTGGTCCCCGCCTTGCTGCGAGTTAAGTGCTGAGCTCCATCCTCTGGAAGCCCTGTTGGTCAGTGTGGGCACTTTTCTTACAGTTTGCATTGTGCCTGAACACTTTTGCACACACTATGCCCGTGAAAATCTTTCCTTTCTTCTTCTGCTCTGCCAAGAATCTCACCCCCACGTTCTCGGGACACCCTTTGGTTTGTTTGGATCCCTCAAGCTGAGTTAAGAGGCACTTCTTTGTTTCTTCATGGTCTTTCAGAAGCCTCTTACCTGTGCTTGCCCATGAGTTGTGCCAATCCCAGTCTGCCCCGTTTCATTGTTGTGGAAGCACTTCCTCTTGGAAAGGTCATTGTGTCGTTACCAGGAACTACAGCAGCTCCTTCAGCTGGGGGAAGGTGAGGGGAAGACTGATGCTCAAAGTTTCTTTTGGGACCAAAACAAAGTCACAAAGTGATCCTTTACGTGGATAAGCTGGTGGGGTTTTTTGCAAGGGGGTGGATCAGGAGAAGTTTGGTTTGGGATCCATTTCCAGGGCTGGGACACCACGGCTGGCATTGTGCCTCTGAATCTTGCTGTGCATCCACAGCCCAAATCCCACGTGTGTTTTCTGCTGTGATTTCAAACCCTGTCTTTCCGCATTTTCCCTGTGTCATATCAAGAGCCTGTTAAGGATATTTAGGTGACAATTTCATTTCTGTGTGGCCTTTGAGAGGTTGAACATTGATTTGCTTGGGGTGAAGGGAGACTCAGCCTTTTTCTCTCCTCCTGTTTGCTTGACCAGACACAGCAACCAGGGGAGACCCAGGATAATTCTGGCCTTAGGGAAGATGTGGGTGCAGTCTGACAATTTGCAGACAGGAAATAAAACCATTCTTTTTCTAGTGCCCAGGACCAGCACACAGGTCTTATCATGGAATGAGGAAGGGGGAAGGATCTTCACAGCTTTTCCTGCCTTTTTGCACCATTCAGGAGGGGAAAATGTTTTTCTTAGGAGGAAACTGGGCTTCCAGCCATGCTAGTTCCTTTCTTTTCCCTCTTGAGCCATATTTTGTGTTAACTTCTGCAGTTTTCCCCTCTCTGTTTGTGCTTCAAAACTCCTTCTGGCTCCAGATTTCTTTGTGCAGAGTAAACGCAGCGATGCCCTTGACTTCCATACAGAGACACCTTTAAATGCCAAATGGCTGTAAATTGTGCAGATTTACCTCTGGTGTGTTCCAAAATGAGATCCTTTCTGCTAGAACAAGAACTGTCAGCAGGTCCTAAATCAAACATGGTGGCCTGGGCTTTCTACTGACCACAAGAATGGGAATTGCATTTGGTGAGGCAAAAATCAACATTGCTCCAGCCAGCTGCTCGCTGCAAATTTTGTCCAAGTCAGAGATAACAAAGATTTATCCTCTTATTTGCTTGCAATTACTTTTCAAGGCCTGCTGGAAATTTGGCACCGAGGGTATGATAGAGAGGCAGGAATGCCAGATGAGGATGAGGATAAGGATGATGTCATGCTGTCCTATTGCAGCACAGGTACATGACTGGTTTTAATCACAGAATCACAGAAACATTGATTCACAGAACCACAAAATGGTTTGGGTGGAAAGGGACCTTAAAGCTCATCTTCAGGGATTGCATAGGAAGAATTCAGTTTTTCCTCTTCAGCCTCCTACACTGGAATATATTAAGATCTTTTGACTTGTATCTTTAAAAGTTGTTGGATTTGTTCCATAATCAGTGATTGCAGAAAACTTTTTTTTACACATGCAGCACAGATCCATATCTGGCTGCTATATATTTCACATAGAATTTTTTTTGGAGTTATAAGATATATTTTTCTGTGGCATCATATCAAAGAAATTCTGACATGCCTTCATCCACAGCCATGCCCACAAATCATCACTTCTCATTCATTCAGGCAAAACCCCATGGATCTGGGGTTAACTTACACTAGAATTAACTACAAATAATGCTCATAATTTCCATGAAATTATTTAAGCCTGCATAAACAATGACAGGGCCTGCCTATTGCTTATTTACATAAATAATTTCATTCCTGTCCTAAATCATAGTCCGATACTCCCTGAAAAGTCTTTACTTTCAACCTCATGCCTGGATCACCCACTCCTGGTGGCAATCTCCCACAAGAAGTCCTAACCACTAGACCAAAAGAAAAGAAATCAGTTTTGGGTTGCTAATAAGGCAGTCCCAATGACAAAGACCTTTAAAAGGGTGGACGGGCAAACTTTGTCCCTCCCTTGAGCCTCTCCCGGGCTACTCTTTGCTCCCCTCTTCCTCCCAAATCTTGTTCTATATTTTTGGAAGGACAGAAACAAGTTTTAGGCAATGCCAAGCATGCACAGAGGAATCCAAAGAGAGCTGAAGAAGGTATGGAAGCCAAATTTCCAGCAGACCATCCTGAACTGCACCAGGGCTGCTTGTGCCCACATGGTTCCGTGCCCAGAGCCTGGTTCCAGGTGTGTCTGTGCTGAATGTGAAGCCATGAGCTCGGACCAGAGACTGAGGTCTGGTCTCCAACAAACAGTTGAGCTTTTTTTTCCAGAATCTGGTTCTAGGTCTGGAAAGAAATACTGCAATTGGCCCACCCATGGGATGGAGCAATGCCTGGGGCTGGGACGTGAAGCCACAGTAAGTTTTTGGGTGCTTCAAGTCCAAGTGTGAGTTCAGGTGGTGTGAGGAGTTCTCTGAACAGGAGACATGGCTGGAGATGTTGCAAGGTGGCCTTTCATAATGTGACCCCGAGACAGAGGAACAGCCATAAGTCAAATTTCCCAATATTTGGGAAGGGACTTTAATGTTACTCAAATGCAGATTTTGTATGTGAATTTCCTTGTTGACCCATTTTCTTAATAACAATTTTTAGAGCAAAAAATGTCAAGGAGCTCACCAAAACCAAACCTCTCATCCAGCTCAGAAAGCCATTCTATTTCTTTAGACAGACTATGTGATAGATCAGATTTTCTAAAAATGCATTTTGTTTCAAATGCTGCTTAATAGAGCCAAATAAATTTTGCAGGGTCATTGCTATTTACGAATAAATAGGTATATTTTTACATTTTAAATTGATTTTTAAAATTTTAAATTATGTGAATTTTTAGAACAAGTTTGTACAATCTACCTGAGAAGCCAGAGCATCACCTCAGATACAAATGCTCCCCTTCAAGACAATTTCTCAATAGAAAAGAAAAACGCCTTCACTCCTACTTTTCCCAAGAGGGAGCTACTGGAAACCTCATTTTCCTGATATCCTCAGACCACCGTGGTCACAGCAACACTATTGCTAAGATTAAAATATAAGTGTTAAAAAAGAAACTGAAATTCTTAAGGAATTTACCCAAAGTTGTCCCATACAAAGACCCTTAGCAGTGAGTATTTTATTGGGAATGTTCAAAAGCCCAGGAGCAGGATAAGGATTTCTGTTTCTCCATCATGTGCAGGCTCAGGCTGAGCAAGCCCTGAGCCTCCAACCCTTTCTCCCCAACCCACAGCTGCACGTCTGCATCCTCTCCATCCTCTCTCCATCACAGCTCAGCCTCTTCTGTTCTCATCAGCTTCCTTTTCCTGAGCCAGAAACAAGGAAATCAGATACAAAAGCTCCTTCAGCTGCAGGTAGCATTGAGGCTGTGCTGGGGAGGGCTGGGGGCAGCAGTCCCTCCGAGCCCCACGGGGTCACTGCTGCTCAGAGGTGTAAGAGCAAACCCTTGCTTTTAGCACACAAACACCCCGACTTTTCTGCCTCACCGAGCAAAACCCGCTCAGAGCAGGGGTGTGGGTTCACTGGTTTTTTTAACAATAACAATAGGGTGGGTTTTTAATAATAAGGACAATAATACTGCATAGGAATCTTCTTTAGTATATCTTAGTGTTTGATGCCCCAGTGACACAATACTGCTTGCCTTATCTTAGTGTCTAGAGGGAGAGGGATCACACACCTTTTGATACACTATTAGTCACGCTTCGAATTTAGGTAGCAGCGGGGTCCTTTTTAACTTATGAATGTGCTTTCTGGACTATCTCACTGACTGTGCTCTCAATTTTGCCTGCTACTGCATGCAGCCTGAGATGAGTAGACAGCAATATGCTCCAGCTGTATCTGCACTCCCAGATTGCTGTAGTACCTGACAAGGTAACATTGCCAAAAGCATCACCCTGGGGAGAGGCTGTCCTCCCAGGGAGCCACCTCGTAGGGTGCTGCGGTGCTTCTGTAGGCAACACTGATATACCAAGTGTCTTTCATGCTGCAACTGGTCATCACCCCATCCCTCTGATACAGCATGCACAGACTCCATTTCTACTGCTTGTGACTACGGGGGAGAAAACCGTGTTTGTACCTGTGGTTTCTTCAAGAGTGTAAATGGGGTGGAAAAAATAGGAATTGTGTTGGCTGTGTGTCACAACCTCCTTTCCATCTGGATGCCTCTGAGAAAGAGCATTCCAGATGCCCTTTTTTGAGGGTTTGGAGGAGCAGGCAGTGCCAAGGATGGAGGCCTGGTCTTCATTTCAAAGATGCCATTTGAACCCACACATACGTGGGACTTGCCATATGTCTGGTTTACTTCCCATAGGATTCTCTCACCTGGGTCCAGCCCTGGGGTGCCATGTGCGTTTGTGCCTGCAGCACAGCCCGAGGGGAGGGGGACAATGCGACTTCCAAACCTTGGAAACCATTCTGGAAATTCCATCCACCCTTCTCTACAGCCCTCGGTGCTCTTGGGCACCCTGCAGCTGTGCCATAACCATTCCTCATGGAAGCATCTCTCACTCTCCTTACAGGATGGCGCTGAGCTATGTTTTTATCTCCATAAATGTTTTGCCAGTGTTCTCCCCACTGCAATACCAGGCTGCCATGAGGCCTTCAAGGTTTGCCCGTCTTGCTGGTGTTTGCAGTCTCTTGTATCTCTAGGCACTGCTGCCATGGACTTGTTTGACCCTGGCCCCACATCCTCTCCTTCCTTGCCCAGACTATTTACCAGGGAAGCTGTAATGCCAGAACTCTGCTCTGAGACTTGGCCTGGCATTGCCAGATGCACCAGAGAGCCTTTCTGTTTTGTTAGCATGACAGTTCTGCTTTTTATTGGCAATTTATTTGTTTCCTTATTGAGCCACTGTGGCCTCAAGACACCCCTGGTTTGTTGTGCTGGAGCTTTTCCACGCAGGGATGGGGTCGGTGTTGTCTCTCTGTGCAGTGTCCTGTGAGGATTTGTCCCTCTGGCTTTAGCTGATTAAAGTGGATCAAGGATGAAGGTCTGGCTCAGGATTTCTTGTCCAGGTGAACATCTCAGAGAAGAGTTCCCAGGCTCTACCAGTGTGGATGTTTTTGCTCCCTGAAGCAAGAGCTGTTTTCAAGACCCTTGTCCCCTTTAGCAACGCTGGCTGTGCATGCCAGGCCCCAGCTGGGTAATGGGGAGAACTGGAAAGCAGCTGCTCCAAGCTGTGCTCTTTCCAAAGCTGCCAGTGAGCTGGAAGCATCTTGCCCTCTCCTAATTCCTGTAAATACAGCTGCAGGTGAATTGTTCAAGCAGCACCTGTTTGCCTGGTGCTGAGAATCCTGAGCTCACCACAAGGCTTTCCACAGCTCAGTGCCAATCTCAGGCTGGATTTCACCTGCAGCCACGCCTATAATTTTAGGGCAGGGTTAATGATTTCAGGTAGAAGCCATGCCAGAACCTCCAGTTCGGATGGTTCTGACCCCAAAACAAGGCTGAATGTCATGCTGCCAGCAAAGCCTCCCCTGGAATTTCAGCTCCATTTGGCACTGCTAAGTGTGGACATGGGGAGATGCTCTCTTCTTCCCTCTCCACACAAGGAAAGGTCAGCACAAGCCTTGCAAGCCACAATGGGAAAATACCTCCTTATTTTAGCATGCCTTGGGCACCTCTCATTAAAGCAGAAGCAGCATTTCACAGTAAACTTGACCAACACAGTGGCCATGACCCCGTGTTTTCCATATGCAGTGATGCTCATGAAAAGGATTTATCACAGATGTGCATGTGGATGCCTCAGTTCTTTAGCATCTCCATAGACACCATGTTCAGCCTTGCTGAAGACCTGAGGAAAAGTCATCGAGGCTGGTGACAGATCTTTTCTGTCCTGCCTGGTTATTCACACTGGTCCAGCATCTTCCCTGGAGCTGCAGTTATCCCATGCTCCTGTCAGCAGGCAGGATGGAGACCTGTCTTTGTTGGTTATTCTTCCCTCCCCCAAAACTCCTAAAATTTGAAGTTTCTTCACTTTTTCTCAAAAAATTCACGCACAGTGTAGAGTACCTGAGACTTTCAGGAACACCGAGGCAAAACAAGTTATAGCTGATAAATGACAGAGATTTTGTTATTTTAAATCAAGAGCATATATTAAACATAGTTGCAGATGCTGCGTGGTGTATCAAATGCTTTAGGAGATTCAATAAATTATTCTTATAAATGTTTTGTTCTTTTATCAGTAATTCGTATAGGTGGGTGCCACTGTTCTTATACAGCAACAATGCTCCACACACTAAAACTATATTCCTGTTTCTCCAATATAGACATTGTATTTATGAAATTTATCTTGCTTGGTGTCACTTTGGCACATTATCCACATGTACTACACACGGATTGCACATTACATGCCACGTGCTGATAGGTATCTCTACATGTAATCAACATATGTGCGTTGAACAGACACCAAAGTGTCACCTGCCTGGTTTGTGATGTGACTCAACATAACTGGGAAAAGGGAAAAGATTAACATCCTGTTTTGTTAAGAAATTCACTGCATTTGAATGCTTCTTTAAACAGGTTTTATCAGGAAGCTAAAATATGAGATTGCCTCTGTGATGCTAATTAAAAAATACCTGAACAAAATGAACACACACAGCCCATAAATACTTAACAGCTACTGTATTCCTATATATTCTTCATTGCTGTTCATCTGAACTGTAAATTCTGTACAGATTGAATGAAGCTCACAGTTTATCTTTGTCATAACCTGCAAGATAAAAGGACAACACAACTTTGGCTGCAGAAGCGTGTGCATGGGGTTTGAGTACACGCACCCACATGGGGTTGTATGTGCATGTGGGTATGAACACGTGTGCACACGTGTTCTGTATCAAAACAGATACAGCTGCATCTGAGATGCACAGGGGAAAGAAAAATTCTGTTTTGGAGGTGAGACAGTGGGTAAAATGAAACCAAATTACTTTTTGAATAATTTGATTCGTTCAAAAAGGAAGATTTGCAGAGGGGATTGGTGTGTGACTGCCATCCCAAGGAGAAATCCCACTTCTGAAGGCAGCACAGGCCGTGCAGCAGAGCGATGCAGTTCTTTGAGTGATAATTTCATTGGCTTCCTTTCAAACAAACAAATATAATAGAGTGGTCAATGCCAACTTGAAGTCCAAAAAGCCCATTCCTAAGGTGTGTGGCCAAACAGTTGTCCTGTGCCATTGGAGATCCAAGGGCAAAGTCTTCACGTGCTGTGCCAGGGTGTCCCACGGCAGCGGTGCTGACTGAGGGCAGTGCCAGGGTCTCCCACAAACCTGCTGCTAGGCAGAGGATCCCAGTGCCCCATGCATCTTGCCTTTGCCTATATTTAAAGAGCCCCTAGGTAAGAGATGTTTAAGAAAAGAAACTTTAAAAGCTCATCTTTGGTCTTAGAGTTATGGAAGAAAGGACAGTATTATAACCAATAAATTTGATTTTCCAAGCAGGTCAGCCCACAGACTCTGATTGCCCCTATACAGAGATTTCACCAGCCTCACCAAATGAATCATCCTCTAGGATTGAATTTTGCCAATATTTTCACAGATACAAGATTTATATTGGGTAGAGTTTACCCTTCAATGTTTAATCTAAATAAACTAAGGCATGAAGAGCTAAGTTTTCCAGTTAAATACTGCTGGATGCCTTGAATAAACAGTAATCAAATTTTTGCATTGGCCTGAAATTCATCTCTGGGTCCAAAGTTCTCAGCTGTAAGAGCTGCTTCAGCCCTAAATAGGTTACTGAGCAAAGGGTACATCCATTGCTGGAGTGTGTTGCCGCTTCCCTGAGATACCTTGACACTCCCATGGTTTATAACAGCATCTGGCTCATTTGGCCTTACCTGGGCTAAAAATGGTTCATGCTTTTGTCCTGACAGTGAGAGCTGGGAGGTGAATTTCCCACCGGGACAGGTGCAGGGCCACATGCCCGCATCTCCTGCTCGGAAAGCTCCAGGGCTCGGTTGAGCCGGGAAGTTTGGTTGTCCTTTAGAAAGCAAAGACAGCTGCTGCTTTGCTTCCTTTCATTTGCTCTGTTGCCTTGGCTTTCTTGCACTTTCGTTTCATCTCCAAAGAATCTCTCATAATGCCTTTGGTACTTATGTACAATTTGAAAACATTTTGTATGTATGGAATGAGACACACTTTTCTCTTGTAAAATAGCAATCGGATTTTCTTTTCTCTCCTCTTTTTTTTTTTCTTTTTTTTTTTTTTAAGTGAATGTGTAATTTCCTCTGTACATTTCAATCATGACTTTGTGCAATGTACATTTTAAAGGGACAGGTGCCAAGGGAATGACCTGTAGTTTTCCTAAGGGACTGGCTAGAAGCCGACAGACACAGTCACACATGGTTTTACACAAGCACCGTGGAAAAGCGACGTAGCCCAGACTTTTACACTGAAGCATTGAGCGTGGTTCAGCTTGTACCTTCACAGGAATGACTGTGGCAGCTGCAAAACTGTTTGTGTGTGGTGTGAAAACCAACAGCAACGGTTGTAACCAGATGGGAAATGGAGGAAAATTAAATAATCACAATCATTAATTTAAGCCTCGAAGCATCAGAATGGAAAATTTGCATTCAGTAAAAATACCAGAGATTTAACCTTCATGAGATGAAATACACATTTATTTTTCTTTGCACTTCTTCTGTTCTCTTTGTTTCTTTATTTCTGGGGACTTCTTGGTACTTTGGGGATGTATTTAATGGCTGATGAAGAGGAGAGAAATTGTGGCTGAGGGCCTGACTCCTCCTGGCATTAAAGCTCCACACATTCTTATTTCCAATGTTAGACAACATTTTTATTTCTGATGTATAAAATCAAGCTCAGAAATCTCAAGTGCCCTTATTTACAAGGTTGCTGTCACTTCAGAGTCCTTTAACAATATTGACTTTCTTAAGGTTCAACATCAACCACATCCTGACAGATCAAGGATGGTTCCTGAAGCTTTTTACCCCCTGTGCCAGCTCCTTTTCACCCTGTTAAAAATTGAGGTTGGTGTCATCGAGGTGGGCTCAGAGCCAAGAAATGGGCTAGGAAGGGACTTACCCATGAGTTACTTTGCTTACCAAGCGTCAGCCCTAAATTTAAAAGGCTTTGGATTTTGGAGCACTGTCTAGGAGTGAAGTAGATTGACTGACTATTTCCTGTAGTGATGTTGGCTGATGAAACAGCAGCTCCATTTTGTACAAGTAAAGGAAAAAGTAAAATGCTTTCCTCCATGCTGATATTTTTTTCCAGAAAGATGTAGCATGAGAATCTGGATGAACCAGGGCCTGGGTTTTAGAAAGCCTGCCAGTGATTTGGGCAAGGCAGTGACAGAGGCTTGGCAGAATGAAGAGTGTGCCCAGGCACAACAGCCCTGCTTGTGCCAGAGGCCTTGGCTCGAAGCCTCCAGCAGCTCCATCCTCCCCAGAGCTATTAGAGAATCCAGGTGTGAGCATTTCCCAATGGATGTGGCACAATGAGCGTGCTTCAATAGCATCATTACATTTTGTCTCATTAGGTTTCACACCAGTGAGATAAGCAGGAAAAGTCTCAGTTTGCCAAGGCACATTCCGCAGTCATCTGCACAGGATTCTGTGCTGCATCCAAACACTGTCCTGCTGCATCCCACAGGGATGCTGAGGGAGCCAGACATGGCACCGGCTGTGCCAGAGCAGAGCTGCCAAGCAGACCTGCAGCCCTTGCTTGCATGTTTGCCGAGCCGAGAGAGGAGACCAGCAGGAGGAGGCATTGCTTTTCCTTGGATATTGGCCTCCTGATAGTTGGGAAAAATCGGGAGGGCCCTTTCCCTGTGGCAGAAGTAAATGCTGGAGCCTTAGAAATCATTTATATGAATACAAACTATTTATATCCCTTAAGATCGTAATTGCTATCATAGGAACACATCTACCTGGTTTTCTCATAGATAAAGCTCCTCAAGAGAAAGAGTTTTTATTAAAATTCTTTTCCCTCAGTGCTGTTTAGCTCTTGGTCCATGAAGATGCCAGGAGCTGAGTCCCAGGGAGATGTGATACCACAACCTTTGGTAGCTCAGGGATGATCCCATGCAAGTTCACAGACCCCTGGCTCTACTTATGTTTCAGAATTTAAGTAAAAGTGGTTTTCCAAATGAGCAGAGTTATTTGGGGTTGTATATGCAGTGACAGGGTCTGAAGTTCTGCAGGAGGAACTCATTGCCAAAAACTCTGCTGTGCTCTGTTTGAAAGCAGAATCCCAGTCTGGGTATGTTTTTGCCTTGTTTGCTGACTGATTAAACTATTTACTATCCTTGAAAATTAAGGGAACATTTCTGCCTTACTCACTGGAGGGGTAAGCAGGTGTTGTAAGATGAAGACTCGGGTTGTAAAACCTCAATTCTACTTTCAGGCACTGAATTTAAGACTCCTGAAGCTGACGCTGAGCAGTCCAAGGTGAAAAAAAAAAAAGCCAACCCCAGCTTTTGATCCCTGAAACAGCTGATTCCAGCATTTGGATTTCCAACTCTGGATGAGCAGAAACCTTTTTCCTTTCAGAAGCTCTGCAATAACTCAGTGGCAGAACAGTGAATGAAGTCTCTCTGGTCCATTAAATGCTACTCCAGCTCTGCTCTGGGGTATAATTTACCCTTATTACTTTCTTGGCAGCTGTTTCCTGTTTCCTGACGAAACCGTGTTTCCATCAATAGTAACCTAATGGTGGTTTTGGGCATAAAGTGCCTTTCTGGAAAGAGAAGCCATTTTCAGCAAGGTGGTTACTCTCTTTATGTAAGGAAGTTAATAATACATAGTTAGAGAAAGGCAGGCAGAAATCGAAGTGGAAGGAAGATGACATGGGATTCACTTTAAAGGATTATGTAATTTGGCATGAATAAGGAATCTGGTGAATAATGGAACATGAGATTTTTCATACAAAACTCATGAGCAAATTTTTTTTATCTCCTTGCCCTTGAAGGACTGTTAGCATGAGACAAGGCAGAGATGGAGAGAGG
>VZTX01001042.1:61637-94758 GCA_013400915.1 Pardalotus punctatus | reverse complement strand
GGAAAAATGTGGCTACGAGTATGCGCCAGCTGAACCAAGGTGTGCTGGACAGCATGGTGCCACTTAGTGAGGTTTCTATGTTCAGCACACGAAAATTGGTTACACAGAAACTGTTATTCCTTTTGTCTCAATGCCCCCAGTGCCGCATATTGAACACCAAGAGTTGGTTGGCTTTGACCTGATCTCTCGCTCCACCCCTCCCTTCTTCCCATTGGATTGTTGTATCTCCCCTCCTTCCCTCCAGCCCTACTGGACCAAAAGTCTATATCCCTGTGCCCCCAGCGACCCCCACTTCCTCTTTCGCCTCTGGACCTTTTCGAGAATAAACCAACTTCGGAATTCCAAATGACTGGACCCTTTGAGTTCATATCTTTGGGAACGCATGAGCTATCCAGCTCTCAGGTGTGTGTGTGTTTGTGCCTTCCACCAGCACAGGTGAGAAAAGGGTCTGCTTGCACAGTACCAAGCTGTACTGGCTGGAGTGGTCCAATACAGAGACCCAGTCAGCATATGCAGGGACCTATTCCACCTCACTACTGCCCAGCATGGCATAAATCTACTCTCTTTTAGCTTAAAATCATTACCCCTTTTTGTGTCCTGTTCAGCCTAAAATGTATGTCCCCATCTTTCTCATAAGCCTTCTCTAAGTACAGGAATGTCACAGTGAGGTCTTCCCAAAGCCACCACTTCTCCAGACTGACCAACCCCACCTCTCTCAATCTGTCTTCCTAGGGGTGCTCCAGCCATGTGATCATCTTTTTGGCTCTCCTCAAACTTGCTTCAACAGGCCCAGGTCCTTCTTGAGCTGAGGACCCCACAGCTGGACACTATACTCCAGAAAGAATCTCAGAGTGTAATAGAAGGGCAGAATTACCTCCCTCAACCCCACTTCTTGAGTTCATCCCTCAGGATGGCATCCTGCCCCTCAGGTGCAGCAACCCCACCACTCATCTTGTTTTCTACTACAAATTTGTTGAGGGTATACTTGATCCCATCATCTGTGTCACTGATAAAGTTATGAAACAGTACTGCATGGTATTTATCTTTGCATGGGATTTATAACCTAAATGCTTGAACTGATAAGAAATTGCAAATAATTATGCTGAATGTCATGGACAAAATAGCTGAAAGTAAGAGGTGCCTGACAGGCCAGTGTAAAAGCAGTTGACTTTCTTGCTGTAAAAAAACTTGAAAAAGTTGCATCCCCAGGGAAAAGGAACAGAAAACCAAAAGCTGGAAAAACAAGTGTGCAGCTCTCTTAAGATTTCTATCTACTCTTCTGAGGAGACTGACACTGTTGTTTTTGTTAACTACTGATTAAAATCAGATGGTGGTTCTCTGCAAATATGTCTGTGAGGCTTGAGGTTGAAGGACACTGTAGGCACACAGGAAAAGTAGTTCGGAGCAATGTTATGGGCCTGAGGAAGGTGTAGTTGTACTTGATGGTAAACTTATAGACATTCCTTGGGAGGAGTGGCTGTCTTGGTAGAGGTAGGAACACATGAACTTTAGGACCCTGTGACCGAGAAGGTCAGAGGTGATTTATTTTCTCTGACCTTGAAATGCATCTAGGAAAAGGAATTTGGAAGGGTTAATCTATGGAGTGTGGTTTGGGGTTTTAAATATGTCCTCTGACATTTGCTTCTTGAGGATCTTAGTTTTCTTTTAACATTTACTTAATATCTTCTAAAATGACTCAGTCAAAAACATAAGTTTATTTTACTGACAAATGTTCATTCACTGAACAGAGCGGTGGCTTGTTTCGCACTTCACAGTTCACACAGCTACTTATATATGCCTGCAGAAGTTATTCAACAGAAAGACTAAATAAAATTTAGTCTTAAATCCACAGCAAAATTGTATACAAATTACAAAATAAGGCAGATATAAGGAGCAGCAAATTCGTAGATTCAGAAACATACAAAGCATATTTCTATCTCATTTAAATGTCGCTTAGATTAAGAATTGAATTGTTTCCACCTTTTCTATTTTAGGTAACTTATGGAAGATAAGAAGAGGGGAAAGAAAAGAGATAAGGAATAAAATACATAGTACATGAATAAATGTATTAAGCATTAAAAATACTCTGCATATGAGCAGATTTTCACTACATAAAAGATACTTTTAGCTTTCATGTGGATGAAGATTTGGAAAAGAAAAATAAAATTCTGCCTGAATTATTTCCAGTGCATTTTCTGAAGTACTGTTCTGACTTTAAAATATTCTAATTCTCCCAATAAATGTTGAGCCACAAGACTGAACAAACTTTATCATAAAAAATATGACCTTATGTTTTAGGTTTTTGCAGAAGCAAATGTATTCGCAAGAGGAATTTTGTGGAAAGTTGTGGTATCTGGCCAATTTTTGTAACAATTCATATACTAGATGATAATTCCTCGTCTTTCTTTCTGTGTCATCCTTTCTTCTCCGTTTTATCACACCTTAAAAAAAATTCGTTTTACACTTTTTTATTTGCCTGTAGGTTTCTGTGTCTTTCATGAAGACTGAAATAAAATTTTAAGGAGTTTGCAGAAAAGAGTTTATTTGTTTTGAGTGAGAAGCTTTCCTCTACAGCAGATTTTGTTTGTCTCTGTGACTTCTGAAGATTCCATTAACTCCACTGTGAATCTTGTTTTAGTCTCTGAAGGGGAAAGGTGAGGAGTTGGGATTACAGAGGGGTATGTAATAAATGTCAGGATATGTATTCAACATATTAGTGGCCTTTTTGTTTATTAATTTTTTGCAAAAACTTGCACAGAGAGTTCACATTTCTTTTCTTCTGGTAGCAGTATTAACCTTTTGAGAGATACAGAAAAGAAAGATTATGTAATATTAATAAAGGATGATGAATTGACATTTTGATATAATTTTCTCTTAACAAGAATGGGAATTTCACTTGTTGGGCTGTGTAGGAAAAATAAATAATGGACCATGGTGCATCTGGATACTAATAATTGCTATAGACTTGAGAGGCAAATAGCAATATATTAATCAGGTATGATTTTATGCCAAAAGAATGGGCATTGTATTAGTCTTTTACTACCCTTACAAATATTTATGTAAGATTTTGATTGGAGACAGTCAGGAAATTTCTAATTCCTTTTCATGAGTTTCAATTTATCTATAGTATTGGTTGATTACATGAAATTAGCCAAAAGGATCTCTAAAGAAAATCAGCAGGGAAGAGCATGTACATGAGAATTCAGCAGTTATTTCCAGTGTCATTGATTGCTGAGTGAACAACCCACGTCATGAGGAAATATCTATATGCACTTTGCCCGTCCAGGTTAATAGGATTATATTTTGATTTTGGCCCTGGCAGCAAAGTACAGTAACACATGAGAATTCTATTTCTAGAAGGGTTGGAAGTGGTGGATCTACATCAGTGATAAACACAGCAGGAAAAAGTTGCAGGTAATGCACATCTCTTTCTTTCGCCTGCAGAGAAGCCAGTCAGCTTCAACTAACCTGAGACAACAAATGCATCTAATTTTTCAATGGAAATTGTCAAATCTGGAACTCAGGTGGACTTAAGAGCATTAAGCAGAGCATAAGGCCTCTGAATTAATGTCCAATGTCTTTACTTGGAAGAGCTGTCCTGAGTAATTTGTGAGAATCACTGAATTTTGGCACCTGTAAAGTCAGGTTTTTACCAATTCTAATTGGATTTGGGCTGTTAGGTTGGTACTATCAGCAGCAGAAATGTTGTCAGGGATAGGTATTGCACAGAACCAGGTAGGTGCTGCTGTGTTTGGGCTGGGGAGCGGGTGCTGGGTGCAGCAGCAGAGCAGGCAGGAGGACAGGGTACAGGGTGCTGGGGACAGGAGACAGCAGGGAGCAGTGACCACAGTCACGGACAGTCAGCAGGAACGATATCACCGATATCACCAGACAGGCACTTGGTGGGTTTTAACTCTACTAGTAGTGTTGAAAAGCTAGAAGAAAAATGCAAAGGTTACAGCTTACTCAGCCTCTGACACATTGAACCCCTGCTTTCAGCCCGTAGGAAAGCACCACTTTCTAGCTTTTCTATACTGGAACTTGAAACTGTGGTAATGTTAGCCCTTACCCTAGCCTACTCATTTTCCAAACCTTTTTCCATTAGGAAATCTGCTTGCTTTCTATGAAGTGAAATTACACAAAAGCAAGTTAGCCCTTAACTTTCAATTGTAGTGTAGCATTTTCCCTAATACCTAAAAGGACTTTATGATGGCACTAATACACAGAGAACTTTTCCTCTTACGTGTAGCAATGTGTATAAAGGTAAATTTTCATAAATCCACATCTGCCATATAAGATTTTAGCATGATGCAAATATAACATACAGAGTTATAATTATCTAATACAGGACATTTGCATGCTGTACAGTTACATTTTATTCTGAAAGGAATGAGATGTCTAAAGGGCAGTAGCTGAGTGGGGAAGGTTAGGGATTGGAGGGGGATGTGTTGTGGGTTTGGGAACTTTTTGCTTTGATGATTCTATCTATTTTATTAGACATTAATTGACTTCTATGCCTTTTTTGACACTTAGAATCATAATTTTACCTTTTAAAGAAGTAAAATTTCAGCTACTCTATTGAGGTATTAAAAATATGAGTTATAAACAAGGGAAGTAGAATGTCAAAAAATGTATTCTCAGGCTGCTTAGGCCATTTAGTAGCTCTACTGCAATCAAAAAGTACGGACACAAGAACCTAAACGAGCTTCATTCTTAAGTCTAAGGGAATACCTATAATATATCCTTTTCCTTAGTCTAAAAGCTGTAGAAGGGTGCCTTCATAGTCCTGTCCTCCTCCCCGAAAATGCAACATTTCACAGAATCACAGAATATGCTGGCATTGAAGGGGCCCATCAAGATCATTCAGCCCAACTACTGGCCCCAAACAGCACTATCTCTAAGTGTCACACCATGTGCCCGAGAGCTTTGTCCAAATGTTTCTTGAAGTCTGTCAGGCCTGGTGCTGTGACTATTTCTCATGTTCATTACCATTCTTGTCTGTGAGTCTATTATTTTCTAACTTTGATGAATTCATGCTCTTCCCTCTGTCAGTACTAGGAAGACTGTTTTACAGCATGTAGAGAGGGAGCATGCTGTGTCCTTTATCTGTGTTTTTGTCCCCTCACTTTGCTTCTGTGAAAAAAGGGTTAGGATCCACCCTGGAAAGAATTGCTATTTCCAAAAAAAGAAAGGATCTAAAAAAAGCATTCTGATCTTATATCTGAAACAGTGAGCAAGAATATAAAGACAACAGCAATGGAAAAATTATTTATGATGGAAGGAGCAATAACAGAGTGATTGCACAAGAAAAGGAGAATCATCTAATGCAATAAATATCAGCATAACATGGCAAGAAGAAACTGCACAATAGTCTCACTCCAGCAAAGAGTCTGAGCAAGGAAGTTGTTGATCATGTCTGGACAGGACCACTGCTGGTAGAGGGAATTGTTCTAAACATTTTCAGTTAAAATGCAGTATATATAATTTGAACTTGTAGCTCAAATATTATTTCAAATCCCAAGATCTGCAGACCTTACTCAGGGAAATAAAAGACTTTCTATGAAAATCTCTACCTGTCAAAAGACCTGACATTTGACCACAAAATGGAATACCAAGGAGTTTATGTAATAACAGATATTAAGACAGAGCACTATGTTAATTTACTAAGTTCTTAGTTGCTAGGCTAAATGAAATGACTGAAAATATTATTCTAGCTCTCAAATCAGAAGTCTGATGACCATAGACTAATTCCCATATTACTAATTACCTAGCACTTTTCACGCAAGTTTAACTGAAAATTATTGCCAGAAAGCCATCTATGTCCTGATTCTGGAGTTTTAGGTCTAAAGGATGTGCTAAAGAAAATGTTCTGGAAAAGTTTTAAAAATATGTAAACACACAAATATTGCTATAGAGCTATTAAGCTATTACAGACAGTATTTTTTTGTATTTAATTTCAAAATATTACAGTCCCTTCACTCTCAGTCAAGAACAATTCTTTTTTTCCTTTATAAAACATTCTTTAAATGTATAAGTGTTCAGAATATGCATACTATAAAGCAATGTACCAGTTTTCTTTTTCCTCTATTCTCTTGTAATGTTCTTATTTTCTAATATGGATGGAAATGAAACACAAAGATGTTGATCTTCCCTTATTTTTGTATCCAAAAGCAGATTTGATTCTGGGTTTTCTTGCACTGGGATGCATGCTTAGTCCAAAAACATTATCAAAATTAGAGTATGTAGTACACATATCCCTGAATTATTCCACCTTTCTTCCTATTATCTGTTTTCACCTAAGTCTGCTATTAATGGCAATTATTTGCTACATGAAGCCCTTGGCAAAACTGAGATCCTGTTCTCTCCATTTTTTTAATTTGCTTTCTGTGATCGTTGAAAGGCATTGAAGGAGAGGCTGGAATAATTCAATAGTATTGGTGACTGTGTAAATCCACTAACCCTGGCTTTTGTAAATGCATGACCCCATGTCATTTCTGTAAAACCTGTTAAGTGACTTGGTGTTTTCCCCTCATTTATACAAGTCTCTGTTCTTCCCTGAAAGCCATTTTTATTCTATTTTGTTAAAGGAATGCAAGGACAACACACACCCTGTGAGTCATAAGAATAATCTTTCTCACCTAGGGATGTTTTGCATGCAACACATTTGTATTGATTTAGTGGTGTGTAATACCAATTTGTAGATGCCATGTTCACCTTTCCACCCTGATTTTTTTTATTTTTGTGAGGTGTTAAATGTATGCTCAAAATTAGTATGGCAAATTTCTCTAGCTCAAAGCTAGAGAGGTGGGAGTATCCCACCTCTTACTGAGCCAAAATTTGTAACTGTTAAAAATTGACATACAATAACTTCCAGTGTATCTGTAAATTGAAAGTCAACACTATTTACCTACAAAATGAATGTCATTAATCGTGTGTGATGAAAGCTGGTTTTAAATTGTAATTTTTTTAAGAAAACTCTTATTCTACCATTTAATGGCTTTTGAAGGAATATGGAAAATGTATATATGTGTATATATGTGTAGAGACCTTTATACATATATATATATACATATATACATATACATATATATGTAAAAAGGTCTCTACTATAATGACCTTCCTTTCAGCTCAGCATAGTCAATTTGCATATCCTAATTAATGGAAAAAAAATGTCATGGAGTACTCACACTGGCAGTTACTGAGGAAAACTTCTGTTATAGTTAATAGTAAGTTATCATCCTTCTTCTAAGACTTACCTAGAAACCGCCAAAACTCTATTTGGTATTAGTGCAGATTCCTAACACGTGAATCTAACTCATGCTAACAGATAACTCTCTACAGAATACATTTTATATTTTGTCTCAGATTAACCTACATATAATCCTAAATTAAAAATATTTGATAATAAAAATTATTTGTTAAGTCCCAAATGTGGGCAATGAGATTACTTTTTTTTGCATGTGTCTAATTTTTATTTCAGTTCTTACCTCTTTTTCTTAGTAGCAGATTTCTAATTTATAGTGTGATTTTATGTAAGGAATTTATAGAATTCCTCAAGCCTACTGCTGTCTTCAGAATTCCTTTGGTAATTTTCTGAGTTATATACTCTAGGGTGGATTGAGCCACATATTCACTTCCCCTACACTGGTCTGCCCAAACTAGGAAGCCATTTACACTCATTTAAAAAACTCAGGGAGAAAAATTTGTACCACCATTTGATCCATTCAACTGCTGACAGCTCTTTACCTAAAACAAAGGTCACTCTTTTGCCTCATTTGTGTTGAGATAGGAAGCTGACTAGCTTCTTTGCAACAGCTGTGGTCAGTCACACCATGCACCATTCCAGGAGCTTCATGGGCACATCATGCTTGCCCATTTCCTTCTGTGGTAAGGGTTTGTTGTTCAGTCAGACAGTGCTGCGAGAGCATGGCTCACACCACACTGAGACCACCTTATATAATTTTTCAAAGGTTCTGGAGATCAGATGTCCTCTACAGCTGGAGAAGGACAAATTGTCTTGAATTTTAAAAATCCATGAGAAATAGAGACCAATCTCCCTCTCTCTGTTCCCTGGGAAAATTATAGTTGGTTCTCTTGGACCACATTTTTGAGCACTTGAAAAAGAATGCGACTAGGAGGGGTCAGCATGGATTCATCAAGAGTAAACGGTACTGGTGCAATATGATTGGCTTTCAGGCTAACTTGGTGGGATTTCTGGAAGAGGAGGGGCAGTGGATGCCATTTTTCTCAACTTCCGCAAGGCTATTGACACCGTCCCACAATATCCTTGTAGTGTGTTGTGGTCTGGATAGATGGATGACTGGAAAAGTAAAAAATTAATGAAATAATTCCAATAAAAGCTGCTGTAGCACCCTGACCAGTTGGGCTAAGCTGAAGATTATGGATATGTATGAATGTAGGAATACCAGACAGAAATGAATGGGGTTTAGGCAGGCGTGGGAAGACATGGTAAAATAAATGGAAGTTAGAATATCCTGGATCAGAGATAAAATTTTTGCAGACTGTCAGTCTGCGTAGTATTTTCCTCTCCTGCTGCAAAATAGGAAAAGCCCTTTTACTTGAGGTCACTTTTTCACTCTATCCCTAACTGATTGCATTGACACCACTGAGCATTTGACATTGTAGTTGCTTAATTCTCGCAGCATATTATGGATCCCAAGCTTCCAGTGTGCATTGTGATAACTGTGTTTTATGTCTGTGGGGTAGATTTTATAGCCAAATGTCCCACGTGGAATAAATTTGCCTTGGCACCACTTCTCAATAAAAACAATGTGGTGATTTTTGTCACGTAGAGCAGCTGACTGGAGTAAATCACTGCAAAGAAAACAATCTTCTTCCCATACCCTTAGATATTACAGTGATGAATCCCTAGCACGATGTGCTATTTTTCAAAGCATTGCAGAAATTAATAGATTTTTCTGAACTGAACTAGAGCCATTCTTCAGCTCTGCCCTGTCTGGTCATGGGCACACCCAGAGGACCCATGGCCTGGCTTGTCTGCAGGGAGCTGCCTGATTCCCAGGGATGGTGCTTCCCTCAATTCCCCACCCTTCTTCCCAAACCCAAAGATGTCCATGTGTACTCCTTTTAATTTTCAAGGCAGTAGGTCACTACCTCTCAAGTACCACTTTGGAATATCTGCACAAAGTATTGTTATGAAGGATACTGAGAAATTTTCAATACTGATAATTTACAGAAACTACGATTTTTCCATATCTGGTGCACGATCTGCCACAAGCATCTGTAAATTGCACTTTCTGGCCTATCAATTAACCCTATAATAAAAAGAAGGAATGTGTGAAGTGGGATGGGGAGACAAGGCATCCCTTGCCAGAGAAGTTACAAAGGAAGAATATGGTATGGACTTGCCTGGGAGGAAAAGTGCTGAATTAAATTGAATGGGAAGAGTCATTAAAATAAGGGCTCTTTCCTTTATTTGTCTGCAGTCTGATTATCAGACCAATAATATTTGCCTAACGCTGATGAACTTTACAATAAATTTGTAAAATTTTTGTACATAGAAGGGGTAAGGGCATATAAGAAGCAGACAGTTTAGTATGTAATTACCTGTTTTATTCATGTAAATGTACCACTGAGTCCAACTGAAATTTGATTCTATTGATGAAGCAGAATAAATAGTTGAATTTCCATCAATCATGGCCTTTAAAAGTTGTCTACAGTTGAATGAGGCTGCTTTTATGCAGGTACCTTTAAATACAGCCTGCCTTTTTCTATTATCTTAGTCTCCCAAGATGGCATTACAAATGGTTTTCTCTGCTTCACTGAACTGCAAGTTCAGCTGTTTCGTAGAATTGCAGAGGAAGGGAAAAATTTTAATTATTAATTGATACATCCTTAACATGTGCCTTTTACAAATGCCATCTATATGGTGCAATTTGTGGTGGTGATGGAGGGTATTTTTCTGATTTTTTAAAAAAACAGTTAAGTATATTATGTCCCTTTTTTTTTTTAATATTATTTTTATTTTTGGTGTATGTGTAGTTACGTAACATTTACCTAGAAAGCACTCCAAGGTCCTTCGATGTGTTACCATCCTTAATCAAGACATTACACAATTATTGACTCTGCTGGGGAGAACATCAGATGATAATAAAGTTACTGGAAAACAAAATATGTTTTGCTATTGCTCATCTTGTTGAGAGAAGATTAGGAATATTCTGTTCCATCACCTTTCTAGCCATTTTGCTCCTAGTGACTCTGATTTCACCAGTGGGAACCACCGAACTTGTTAGGATTTACTGCTGTAGATATAGGAGCAGTGAAATGAAACTAAAGGAAGTCTTAATTTCATGCTATAATGCCAAACAAAAAGAAGTTCAAAATAAGCAGATTATTGTTGTTTACTGAAAATGCAACTTCTGAAAAGGATAACTTGTAGAAAAATTCCAAATCATTCTATGCCTTGTAAGTTGTATCTTCACCTAATGAATTGCAGCTACTTTTTCAACCTTCCAGAAGATATCATCAAAAGCCACTTTTGGAGCTGATCCTATTTATAATAGCAGTACTGACTCAGTGGTAGCATAAAAAGTGTGTTAAATCTGGCACAAATGTACCATTACCATTCTGCTCTAATTGCTTTTAAATTTTTCATTATTATTTTCATACCTACAAAGGAAGATGAATGCCTTCATCTACTCTGTGAAGCCACTGAGCAAGTACACTCATTGCAATTAATACCTTTTGTAGCATTTTGCACCAATTTCCACAAATCAGTATAGCCCTTCCAGAAAATAACCTATCTTTCAATTTTAAAAATAATTACCAACAATCTATACATGAACATACCTTGTAATACTTCTGCTGCTGATTTTTTTTCTTACTTTTCCCTTTTTTTTTTTTGTAAGTTATTGTGTACAGAGGCTCAGCCATCCTATTTTGTTCTGTGTTTGTTTATTGTTTATTTTTAACCCAGGCCTTTTTCATCCAAAGCCAGGGAATGTCAAAGTCGAAAGACTTCTGTATGTGATGCAGGAAATCTCTTGTGAAATGGCCTTTCCTATCTTATGCTGGGACATTCTTTTTCCCTTTATATCCAGAGTGATGTTTATTCATGCTTAGTCCATTTAACACGTAAATGAGCAAAACTGTCAAACAAAGTAATGAAATACAGTGGTAAGATCTTTAACTCACTGCAGGATGGAACTGCATTAAAAATAATTCTGTGTGGTCCATGACAATAGTTAATGAGAATAGTTAATGAAAAGGAAATGTTCAGGAACTAGGTTTGTTAACTCCAGGTTGGCATGGAAGAATGGGACTGCACTGTTGAGAAATACTGCTCTGAGCATATGCTACTGCCTTTTAACTGTATACTGCATTTTCACCAGTTGATTTGTTTGAGAGAATGAGAGGGTACAAGGGTGCTTCCAAGCGTGGCCCAGATTATGAGGAATGGATAGAGAGTGTAGAATCAGGACTGATAGTCTTATAGTTTCCTTGTTAAATTCCCTTGACTCTTCATTGTGCTGTGAACATAAAAACACAGGATTGTATAACTTCAGATGACAGTTTTGTTTTTCATACTTTACTATTTTTACTTTATTATGATATATGTATTACATATTTTGTGCGTAATTGGTTTTTATAATTTTATTTATTACATCATTAGATATTTATACAATTATTTTTAATACTTTAGAAGTATCAGTGAGAGCTAGATCTACAGTTAGGTATTTTTTTATATGATGGTCAACATGAAAGAAAAGCATTTTTCTTATTTGCTTATAAGGGTGTATTTGCTACCAATACCTTGGGAAAAAAAATGGTACACTTCCATGGTGTTATATAGTTATGCTGTTGAAAAGAAAAGGCGAATATAATGAGCTTCATTATTGCAAATTTTCGCTTTATTTTTAGAGTTGACTGGGAATTTGTTTTCAAGATTGACACTTCCATAATTTTCATTCTGTGTGAAAAATGAACAGTTATTATTTGTTTACGCTCTTTCTATGGAAAGGTAGTATTTTAAATTGTTTTTCTGCGCCTAAAATGTGCATCAAGTTATTTGTAATCATAGTTTGGGTTTGTAGTTCCAAACTTTTTCCTGTACCCAGCCCTACAGAATATTTTAGCTGGCATAATTTTATTAAGAAAATGATAATTGCAAAAACTAGCGATTAACTTCTAGTGAGATTGATGGCTAGTTTTCATGGAAGTAAGAGAGCTTGTAGTGGAGACCTCCACGTGCAGTAACACTTTCTAGAAGGACAGTAATTAAATCTAAGTCATGTGGCTACCAATGCCTTTCATTGATCTTGCCTGAAACTACTTGCTGTTCTTTCACAGGTGAAACATTTCTAACAAAATT
Organism: Pardalotus punctatus; assembly: GCA_013400915.1. Classification (NCBI taxonomy): domain Eukaryota; kingdom Metazoa; phylum Chordata; class Aves; order Passeriformes; family Pardalotidae; genus Pardalotus; species Pardalotus punctatus. The sequence goes on along the minus strand of VZTX01001042.1, from coordinate 82,406 downwards.
ATCTAATGAGATGGGGATAACTCATATATATTATTTAATTGTATTACCCTGTCTTGGTCTCAGGCTTTAAGTACTTTCTCTAACCTCTGTCCTAATCAATACGGATAAAGAAATGAGTCATTGAGAGAGAGAAACCAGAACAGACTGTTCTGAGTTCCCAAGAAGAGAGATATCTGCATTAAATAAATCAAATTATAAATAAAGCAAAAAGAGAGAATGCTAAAACACAATCCCAACTCACTGAACGTCATGTGTCCCACGTTGCAAGGAGTTTCCTCTTTCACATTTTAGTTAGTAGTATATCTGCAATTGACCATATGGCATTTGGGTTTCCTAATTTTAGTGATTCTGTATAAAAATAAACTTTTCAAGCAAAAGGGCATGTTTTAAGCCTTTTTTATCCTCTTTTGGGATTCTTAAAATCTCATCAAAATTCAGAGCAAGTGTCAAATGTTTGGAATGAAGTTTTCTGAAACTCCACATTGCATTTTAAGGCAAATGGGGAGTAACTGCAAAGTTCTGATGTGCAAAACTATTGTAATGTAGAAAGAGAAGAGTTCTGGATGCATTTTTTAAAATCAAAAATTGAAAAATTCTTTGGTAGCTGAAATAGTGTATGTAAGTATATACCTCAGAATCAGCAAAATGGTATTTTATTTGGTGCTATTCACATTGCATCTAAAAAACCTCCTGTTACTTTCTCTGTAAAGCTGATCATAGGGGGGATATTCAGCTTTGAATGTTAGATTAGAAATAAAGGAATAAAATGAGATTGTCATTAGAATCTTAATCAAATTCCATGTAATGAGCGGCAGAGTTTAAACTAAAAAGCGCTACAGCTGAATTGGAAGAGATGCTTCTGTCCTCCTTATCCATCTTATGCATACCTACATTTCATTTATTATTTTCCTGATGTGAGAAGACATGTTTCATCTCTAGAAATGGCACAAAACATTTATTCAGATTAGTAATATTACTGAACACATTTCCACAGTGAATGCTTCCCTGCTTCTTGGTACACATGAAACTGAACGAACAAATCTAAGAATTAATTCCATTCTGAGAGAGAACTGATGCATATCTAATCTATCATCACATTTTTGTTCAAATACATTTATTTGCTGATTTTCACAAACAGCAGACATTTCTTGATAAAGTAGAACCTTTATAAGACTGAAAATCAGCAATTCCACTTGAAGAATTAAAATGTTTGTTGTTTCATGTAAATCTGTGTGGGTCTCATTTTCTTCCCTGGCATTGACTAACATAGCAATGGGTTTGTTTCTGTGCTTAAATATTACTCAACATGAGAAAATGTTGAAAGAAATATACCCTAAATTAGTGCAAAGTGAAGAAAATTCAAAAGGAAAGGGTGCTTATAACAGTATAAACTCAATTTTCTCAAGCATCATTCAGGTATCTATGCATGATATGTTTATAGATTTGCTGTAAGATACATAATGAAAATATACAGTTTTGATTGAACTGCAGCATAAGATAAATAGAGATACATGTTGCATCTGTGGGTCTAACTCCATTCTCAGGTTGAGTAACCTTTATGTATATGATGTAATGCACTGAAAATACATAGCTTCAGATGTGCAAACCACCCTTGGGCTGCATGGACAAGTAATTACATCCGAGACAGATAAAGATTAGAACAGAGTGCTTTTCATTTTTGTCTGTTCGTGTTCTTCTATAACAATACTCAGTAGGAACATTTTACAAGGTAATAGCAGTGCATGTTTGTAATGACTGAGACATGGACCTCCCTCTGGCAGTCACAAAGAGAAATGTATTTGTAGCAAAAACCAGGCCTTTTTAAGCAATTAGGCCTTTATCAGTTACATTCTTGTGAAGCAAAAGAAACATATTGCAACCAACCACCATAGACCACAATGTAAGCACACAATTTGTTTTCTAAGGTTCTATAATTTGTTTTTTATCTCTAGTTTACCTGAGTCGTTCCCAGAGTGCTTTTCTGGTTAGCCAAAGTAAGAGGAGTGAGCAAGGATTTTACAAGGGTAACAAGGTCCTCATTTTGTAAGGTGTTACTTATCCGCTGCACATATTATTTTCAGAATGGGCACAAAGAGTAAGGAACAGGCAAGGAACTCCTGTGTTATACATTGGCAGATTTGCCTGAGCACCTATCTTAGATGGAAATCAGGGCTTTTAAAGGTATCTAGGGAAAGGAGAAAAAACACCCAACAAAGCCAACACAAAGAAGAAAGAAGCTGAAATTATGAGAATTTAATTTACTTGAAAGGAGATGGACAGGTTATGGTTTGATTTGTTTTGTCTTTTTTAGGAATTAGAAGCATGATCTGATAATGTGGAACTTAAGCTAAAATAAGTATTTTGGAAAGGACAGGAGGAAAGGCCATCATTCTGGAATATGTTAAGAGCAAACTTGTGTCAGAATATAGAGGAAGCCCATAAAGCTACATAGTTTACTTAGGCTTTTGGGTGGAATATCACAGCCATCAGAAGGATCCAATGGATCTACATAAAATGAAGATTGTGCCAGAGGGTGAAGGGAGAAATGAAATAAAATCTACAAATGAAATATCAGCTAAACTAGGTATTGAGATGCTGGGAAGAAAATCCAATGGGAAGAAAAGCCTAAAGAGAAACTCAAATTTATTAAGGTCTGAGAGGTAAACTCAAAGAAGTTTGACATTCTCAGTTGTCAACACTTATTCTTCTCTAAAGACCACAAACCATCGGTGACAGAAGTGGGACATGTTTTGGAGTCAGCTTCAACCAGCTTTACTAGTAGTATGAAAGGAGATGATAAACAGTGGCTATTAAAGGGGATGATAAACAGTGGCTATTGAAGTTCACACCATTATACTTCATTTTTTTTGGTCAGATCCTTTTTAAGAGTGTATAATAAAGGCTCAAGAGAAAATAACCCTAATTCAGCAATAAATCATTAAGTGTGTATATATAACAAAGACCTGTCAGATTGTGTAAACAGATATGTAACTCAGAGGAAAGGAGAAAAACAAGGATATCAAGTAGTCAGTATTTTGTACCAGAAATGAATACAAAAGTAGAGTTCAGGCATGGGCAGAGAGATCAGAAAAATTAAATATTTAACTAGCAAAGGATCATACTAAACCCAAAATATTTTACTAGTGTTAGAAATAAATGTACAATAGAAAGAATGGTTTAAGACCTAAAAATACTTATAGATAAATGAGAAATAAAAATATATGAAGATTTTTTGGATGGAGTTAGAAAACTGTAGCTTCATGTTGCCTGTTCTCTTAACACAGTTAATTTAAATCACAAAGGAATTGAAGTTGTTGGCCAGAGCAGAGCAGCACATTAACCAGCTTGAGGTTAGCTAAATATGTTAAATTAAATAGGATGGATGGAAATTTTCTGGAGCCATGAGTTTTTAGTAATTCATGGGAGGTGAATGAGGAGGAGAAACCAGAGAAGAGGAAGTATAGAATATATCTTTAAAAGGAGGAACAAAGATGAGTGTAATAATAGTAAAGTGAGCCTAAAGTTATTAGCAGAAAGGTACAAGCTATTAAATTGCACGTTTGTAAATGAGGTGAGAAGTATCTGTTCTTTTAATAAATAAGTTTAATTCAACTTTTTCTTTGATGGTACATGGGAAACTATGAGCAGTGAAGAAGCAATCATAAGCTTCAGTATGCTTTATCTACTTTTTACATTCTCCAATGTAAGATAAAAACAAATATAGAGCTGAAATTACTGTTGTGAGAGTGCACAACTAGTTAAAAAAATATACCCATCTTTTTGCTGTGGGGGCTTTGTGACTTGCCTGGTGGTCATGCCTATTTGTAATGACATGTCAAAAGAATTTCAGGGTGCTCTTCCACACTAATATATTTGGTAATGATTTTAAGAAATTAATAGGGAGTACACTTGTAAATTCTTGGTGGATAACAGCCAGATAACAAGGTTTGCAAGTGGTTTGACAAAAAATATTAGGATTCAAAATTATTTTGTTGCAGTGGAGAAATTTTCTAAGACCTATTAAAAGGAATTAAATAATGATAAATACAAAATTCTTGGCAGTAGAGGGAAAAAAACCCTATCTAAAATTAAATTCAGTAAGAGACAGGTTTATGTTGTTTAAATCAAAATAAGATTATGGGGAAAGATTCCATTTTAATACATTTTTGTGTGGTCTGTGATCAGCATAATAGTCTTAATGCAGTAATTAATTTGAATATAATTTTTTGACTACTGACTTATGCAAGCTCTCTCTTACCTAGACCATTACATTAAGCACCAAATTATCCACTCTAAATAGGAATTTGTTAAAACCTGTGTGTTTGACCCAAAAGGCTCTCCATTTCCTGCCATTATTTTAGATCAGCAGCCAGCGAAGAGACAGAAAAATCTGATACAAAGCTGGAGTTGGGGAAATTTCAGTAAAGAATACTGTAATTTATTCTACTCCAAATCAGGTTTAGCTATATCTGAAACAGTTCAAGTTCATCAAACTGGTAGAATTGTTTTACATTTGAAGTTGCTAACAAAAGCCTATTGAAAACTTAATGTGTTACATTTGTGACTTATGTGTAACACATAAATAATATTTCTATCATTTAGTTGTGAGCGGTGACTTGCTAGTGAACAGAATGTGGAAATCTGAAGGCATGCACTTTACATTATGCATGGCATCATAGAATTATATTAGGAAGTCACTGTTGTAAATAGCAGTAAATAGCACTTTAGGGAGCAATGGCTTCAGAGCAAAAATCATTGCACCAAGAATCTATGTGTTTTCTTGTTTTCTTTTACAATTGAAAATATCTTAATAATTTAACTTAAGAGTTAAAGATAAGGTAAGTATTGGTTCAAGATAAACAGAGATCAGATTATATCAGCTGGAAAGAAACACAAACCCTTCTAGATGATGAATATAACTTTCTACCTTCTTGATCATTATTTGTACCTTCTAATAGATTTTCAACACTTGATTTTGCTTAAGATTTGTACCACCTGGTGCATTAGAGAAAGTAGAGTACATCTGAAGATCTTGTTTTTGAAGTTGCCATCTGAGAATCCCTCTTGGAAAAGCATGTTTTGAATGGAGTGCAGTTACATTTAAATTGCTTTTGGAATATGTAACCAAGGTCATGCAGATCTGGATCCATTATATTAAACCTAACAGGTTACATCCCAGGGAAAGCCATCTAAGTTTTAGGCTCAATCTGGGGGGACTATACCCCATTCATAATCAATTTGGCTAGAATTATGCATGATAGTATCATACTTCTCTATGTACAGTGGTGTCATGATTATAGTAAGAAATTTATTCTGTCTCTATTAATGCCTGATGACTTTTTTGTCTTTTCTTTTTTATACCCTTTTTCATACATTTTTATACCCTTTCCCTTTCCTTGTCCCTTTACATACACTCCTTGTACCTTAGCCCCACACATTTATAATTCTTGTAGTCTGATATTTAGCTTAGTTTGGGGGTTTTGCCAAGTGGGAAGATTAAACATCCACAGTAGGAGGCCAAGAGCTCTATACTATCTCAGAGCTTGAGGCTCCAACCCTGGATGAAGTCTCTCTCTCTGGAACATATTTTGTAAACTAGGCTGTAGCCTCATTTGGGGGGAGTAATTGGAATAGTGGGACAATTACTTCATTTATTAAGTTTCTGATAGGGGGATTTTAGGTAGATATGCTAATTTGTGAGGTCCATAAAATTGTATATGCATTGTACGGGAAGTGCTTCTCAGTGTGTTTTCACCTTTGACGAGCTGTGCACCTAGGATCCTATTAAAAACTAGGTAAATTTCCCTTTTCCCTTTACTGCTGTGTCTGCTTCTTATTTCTACCAGCCAATAAGACAACACTATAATGAATTATTTTAAAATGCCATGTAATGAAGCTAACACTAGAAGGAAAAATAGAATAACCTGACATTCTTTCAGACAGGAAACAGTTTTGCAGCATCACACAGACTTCCTTTCAGGGAATGACACAGTGTATAGATGCTTTCTATTAAGGCATTCTTTAGCATTATTGTCTTTAGAGCTCTTGCAGGATTTTATTAGAAGAGGACAATCCAATAAACCTTTTCTTTTGCTAGGAAAAAGAATGTTTTCATGAGCTCATGGAGCTTCACTTTAAGATAAAGCCAAGGTGGTGCAGATGATGCCAAAGTGGGAACTGCCTCTAATTTCCTCCACTGACTAGCTAATATCATCCTATGGCCAAGGGGTATTCCCAGCACAATAGAGGCCTGAATGAGAAGTTGTGCATGAAGCACAGTGCACAGTGCAGCACCTGCCTGTGCCTTCTCAGGTTAACTGCTCTGTGCTCAGAAATTTCTCTGTACGACAGCCAGGATCAATACAGCTCATTACTGAATTCAGACAGGCTCTTGAAAGCCTTTGTAATCTCAGTCTGATTCCCCAGGTTTTGGTTTTCTATTTTTAGGAAAGGGTCAGTTGTGCTTCCAGAACTGTATTGAGAGATGAGCATAATTCTTAAGGTGTGTTGTACTTTCCTACATGTACCATCTTCTAAAGCAGTTGGAATTGTGCCATTTACCCCTGTTTCTCTTAACCTCAGGACATCTGACCTTAACTTAAGTCTGAAAATTCACATATTTTTCAGTGCATTAGCTACTCTTCATTTAGACTTCCAGTTTGCATTGATGAGCTATTGTGTTTGAACAAAGGCACATTTCAATCCACTAGAGGAGAGAGGCTACTCAAAGGCCATGTTGAAGTCAAAATTTGTGATACAACCCACCACTACAGAAGCAAATGAAGTACAACTGCTTCTTAAGGATCCAGGGTTGCAAAGACAATTTAGAAGGTAAAAATGTAATACGTTTTGCATATGTTTGCACATTTTAACCACACAGAATACCTATTCTGTAATAACAAGGAGTAAATCAAGTTGTGATGTTATTTATAAGGATCAGAATTATGGGAAAAGGAAAGAAATTGCTAGGTAAAATTTGAACATAAAAATATTTAAAGCTTTGCTTCTGTATGTGTATTCTGTATATAAAATTCACATTTTGAACAAATATTGCTCTGAACAACCTTATTGTCACAGAGAATGATGACATCTGGAAGTGAATAGATGGCAATTTATATTCAAAAACCCAAGTACTATTTACCTTTCCACGTTAAAATAATGTTCTGAAGGACTCAGAGTAGTCCAGACAAGATTTTTCATTCAGTTCATGTAGGATGAAGCCTAAACAGTTCTTCTGCACTTCCACAAATAAACTTTCAAGATTTTTGAAGACTTTTTTTGTCTTTTTCTCAAGACGGGTTACAGGTGAGTATCCACCAACTCATCTGTAGTAGGCAAAAGGTAGCTTTGTGGTCATTAATAGAAAAAGACCAGTTGATAATTAGGACATATAGAAATTAATTCTGAGCCTGCAACACTTCTGATCCCTTTTCTGTTTTTGGTACCTTACAAATGCAGTTGACATCAGACTGGTTGGAACTGTTGTACTGTGAGTTTCATATAAATTGTCATGGACTTGAGTGCATCCTCTCTCCTAGAGGTTTCACTCTTGCGGACGAGGGTCATATAGCAGCTATTGACAGTGCATCTGAAGGTTGCCCCTTCCCACTAATGGCCTTGGAGGGAGATTTCCAGGTGGGAGTAACTGCAGGGTAGCTGCCACTGTCCTTGCCTATGTTGATGCCATGACTGGCTCCTGGCTCTCCATCCCTTGCAAGGCAGCTGGCCCTCCTTGTTCCGTGACACTGGGGTCCAACATGCTGTAATTCAGCATTAAATTTCCTGAAAAATATGGGAAAATGTTCATTTTCCTAATGGCTAGCCCTGACTGATTTATTAACTTCTCTCTTTTCTCTGCTGTTGTAAGGATGTTGCTTGCTCCCATAAGGAAGTAGCTTTTTCCCTCATTGCTGCTGCTGGACTTGAGACATTTAGTAACTGGTCCTCTGCAATGCTCCTAGGTCACCCTTTCAACCTGTTTGCAGTTTGGCTCTATACATGTAGTGCTTCACAGAAAAGCCTGTTCTCCAAGTGTATCTGGGACTAAGATTGGATATCTGTCTAATGGGATAGACTGAGTAAATTTAATCAGGTATAGAATCACAGAATGGTTTGGTTTGGAAGAGACTTTAAAGATCATCTCATTCCAACCCCTCTGCTATCACCAGAACATATTCCACTTGATCAAGTCTCTCAAAGACCTATCCAGCCTGGTGTTGAACACTTCCAGGGATGTGGCATCTACAGATCCTCTGGGCAACCTGTGCCAGTTCCTCAACACCCTCACAGTAAATAATTTCTTCCTAACCTAAGTCTACCATCTTTCAGTTTAAAGTCATTAGCCCTTCCTCATTTTATCACTACAAGTCTTTATACCTCCATGGTGAAAACAAGTTTAGTTCAATGGAGTCTCCTAAAAACCTGTCTTCTTCCCTGGCAAGTCACAAGTAAGAAAAAGATGGAAAATGAATACTGTTGGGGTAAGTGATTGGGTGATTGGAACTACAGCTTAGCTGTTCCTTGTTTTTTGTGATTCTCTTCTTGCTGGGTGATATTTTCTTTCACTAGTAAGGTAGGTGACCATGAGGAAGTGTGTACAAAGAGCACATGTGTGTTTGGACAGTCATAATCTGTTTTACATCCTGGCATTTATTGCCAAAAATATGTATTAGAATACTTACAGCAATTCCTCTTGGTTAAATTAAACACATATTTATGCTGTTTCCAGAAGTAATGTTTTTATAGAGCTGAACCTGCTCAAATAGTGATTGAGGAAATAAGACTGGTATAAAATGATGGAGATGATGGCAGCTCTGTACCATGTAAGTTTAAAAAATTACCTAAAATCTGCATTAAGATTGCCTCAACAGCTCAGCATAACTCCTTCTAATGCAGGAATCCTCTGTTGACAAAATTTCTTTAGGGAGTGGTTGGTGACAATATTAATTCAAAATGTGTGGATGTATTCATATTTATATATAGCAGGGAACTGGTAACCCATTAGCCTTTTATTAATGACAATGTTAATATGTTCATCCTTTTCCCTGAGAAAACTTTGATGAGCTTTATAGCTCTACCAGTGAAAAATAAATTGATTAAATGTAACAAAGTGAATTTGTTTCAATGTGATATTAGACCTCTGAACATCAAGATTAATTTTAAAAAATATGAGCTAGGCTATTACTACGATGTTGTTCTTAGAAAGTGTTAATTTTGCCTCAAATAACTTTTTTTTGTAATAGCATGGATTATTATTGTATGAGATCTGAAAGTAGTAACTGTGATAAGTATCTGACCTATTTTTAAGCTTTTTTCTTCTTACTGGTGCACAGTTGAAAGAGCTGGTCAGCCAGCTAAGCAGATTTTTGCAAATTGTGTTTGCCTCTTTTTCTGAGTAGGAACCCATATGGTTTCCATGAACTCTAAAAATAGCTTAGTCACTTGAATCACTTGAAATGAGTGCCAAGTTATCCAGTGTCTTTTATAAAAGACAATGTGCAAATCTCTGTGCAACATTGCATCAGCAGAGCAATTAACAACCCTGTCTTAATGAACTGTCCAGGTATAGTGAAAAGAAATAGCCAATAATGATTACATGCAATTACAGACCAAAAGTGCTGTGGCAAACCATGACCATAAATGACGAGAAACACCACAATTAAGGGTATTCAATGCCAAAAATATAGATAATTAGACTTTAAAAAGTCATCAATTCAATGTTTCCTAAAGAATGATTAAAACGTAAAGAAAAAATATGATCTAAAAATTCTTTTTACATTACCAGTATAAATGTGCTGCAACTCTGCAATTCAGTGTATGAATTCAGATTCACCAAATTGTGACTGGAAAGATAGTTTGCCTTACTATGGTGGTTTTACTTGGCCGTGTGTTTGCTAGTGGGTAGGGAGGGGCACAAAGATGGCTCCTGTGTGTCCTGTGTGAAGGTTCTGGAAGTTTTTCACCCTGTCCAGCAGAACCAATCTCCAATGGCTCTGAAGATGACGGACATGCTGCTGGACAAACCTGGGCCAATTAGAGATGTTAGCTACACCTCTGTGAAAAAATATGTAAGAAGAAATCAAAACAATGTAAGCACACACTTCTTTATAGCCAGAGGAGGAGGAGGAGGAGAAGGAGGTGAAAATATGTGAGGGAGAACAACATGGAGACACCAAGGTCAGTGGAGAATGTGGGGCAGGAGGAGCTCCAGGTGCCAGAGCTGAAAACCCTCTGCCTGCTGTGGTGNATTTGCAGCAGATTTCGGCCAGGCTGCTGCTCATGAGATTGGACCCATGCTAAAGAAGTTCTCAGAGGACTGTCTCTTGTGAGAGGGACCCCATGGCTAAGCAGAGGACAATTCTTCCTGATGGACTGACTTTCACCAAAGGGAAACCCCCACACCCTGCCCCCCACCCGGAGCTGTTGGGTGTGTGAAGGAGGGGAGGGGGTGAGCTGAGGAACAGTGTCTTAAGAGGGAAGGGGGGTGAGTGAAGAAATGGTGTCCTAAGAGCTTATTTTTACCTCTCATTTATGCTCCGACTCTGTTAGGTTAATAGATCACTTTGCAACTGAAGTTTCTCTTCTGTTTGCTCATGTTCTGTGCATCTGACCCCACCAGTGCCTCATCTCAACTCATGAGTCCAGTGTGTTTGTGTTAGTTTGATTCCTCTCCTCTGCACAGCTGCAGGAGGAGAGAGCATAGAGAGCAGATGTCGTAGGTCCCTGGCATTTGGCCAGAGTCAAACCTCGACAACTACTAAATATAATGAACTATTTTCTGTTTACAGTAACAATTTTTTTTCTCTTGAAATTCAAAGCAGTTTGCAGTCACCAAACACTACACTTGGTAATTAAACTCTCTGTCAGGAATAAATAAGGGAATGGAAACAAAATCTATTCTGTAGAATAGAACCAATGTCCAATTTTTAATTAGTTTTAACTAGTTTGGGGTGGGATTAAAGATTTTAAATAAATGTATTTATGCTATTAAAGAATGAATGAAAGATCTTAACTCTAGAAAACTTGACTGACTAACTTGTTGAATTTAATGCCACATAAAATGCATGTGGTGCTTAGCAGTTAACATCTTCTAGACCACAGCACCTTGAATAAATGTACTGATATTCTAAGGATACTTTTTTATTTCCTTGATTTGTTTGCACAAATATATAAGTAAAATGCCATTGGCTTGGTAAGTAGCTGTCACTGTGTTTACATGCATGTATCCGTTTATTGTGAATTTGGAAGCAGCTGTAAAAAAAATGGAAACCTTGATTTTTAAAAAAAAATTGGTCAGAATCCACAATTCTGTATTCTGTAGAGTCAGACTGATGCAGACCATAAACTAGTGCTGCAGGAGGTCAGATTTGGGATTTAAGTGATAAAAACAACAGCAGTTTTATTTTTATTCACTTATTCCTGTATTATCTACTTGTGAAACCCACAGGATTGCTTATATCTGGCAAGGTTTTCCTGATAGTGCTTTTAATTATCTAACTATCCATTCAGCTGCTGTCATTCTCATCATTCCCCAGGAAGAAAAGAAGGAAGAGCTTGTTCCTCCTTTCTATAGTTGGGTTTTTTCCTCAAAGCACATTTTCATTCTAAGTGTTGTTTCTTCTTATGCAGCACTCCCTTCATAGTGGTTTGAACAGAACTCTGACAGAGCCTTCAGAGGAAAAGATCTTGTGTGGAGAGCATGAGTAGTGAAGTCTGCAACCACTCAGGTTGTCTTCTTCTGAAATTTGGTTCCTTGAACAAACTGTTCACCAAGTTTTCTGTGGCAGTACACGGACAAAGACATGGACACTCTACTTATTACAGTCCAGCCTAGAATACTTAACTTGTTTTCAAAGAGGTTTGGGAGTTGTTTTAGTTCTGCTGTGCAGTAGTGCAGAAGAGCATGTGAGTTTGTTTCTGAGGATCAGCTTTTCTGCTGGGATCAGAACTCCTGTTTCTTTAATGTTCCACTGTTGAAGTATTCTACCATGGAAAAAAATAGTTATCTTTATTTGTGTGTTGAAGTATCACTGTGCTCCAGTGACTGTCAAAGCCTTCTTCATGAGTGCTGACTAGGTATCCTATTATCATTCTTTTCCATGGACAAGGACATCTGTTGTTTCTTCTGTTGATAAATCTGCTGGAAATATTTTGACATTCTGGTGATGAAATAAAGTCTGGTGATACACTGTAGTTGTTTCTGGGGAAAATTAAATATTGTGTGTAAAAGTCTAGCTCCTTGGAACTAGAGAGCAATCAAATGCAAAATGCACATAGTTTGATAATGAAATGCATATCATAGTTGATGATCCTTATCAAAGGCTTTTGGTGTGAGCACAACTAATGTAAGGATAATTCTGATAATATACTTGGATGCTCTAAAGCTGAAGAGAATTTATAACTAGGTTTAAATTTAAAAGGTATTTAAAATTGTTGTATCTTTACTTTGGTGATGTGCAGGCAGCTGTTTGGCTGCTGTTGGTGTAAACCATAGGGCTTAGAGACAACAGGTGATGGCATGGCACAAATTTCTTAAAACTTTTATCAAATATTTTACTCAGCTGCCTCCTTTTTTCTTCACTGATTTCCTTTCCATTTTTTAAATTGTAGCATATATAAGTAACTGATATATGAAATTAAGAATTATTATTCTTTCCTCTCACCAGTGGTTTGTGTGATGTTGTATTTACATTTTACCTTTTGCAGGTTACACCCTGCTTTCTTTTACAGGCTCCAGGATGGAAATTACTGCAAGTAAATTGTTGATGTTGCCGCACTGGGTCTTTGCTAGGCTTTAACTTGAGTTTCATATTCTCCTTTTATTATCTTCACCTGCATTTTTCAAGAGAGTAAAAATTTTCAATGGCTTTGTCTTAATGAGTAAATTAAATACTTCCTTGAGTAATGTTGAAATAGTTGATCTTGTGAAATCAAAGAACAAATCATTTCAATGGAAACTTACCCATATAATAAACATAATCCCAGAAACCAGGCTGATGATTTGGTATACTTTACTATTAAATGTGTGTAAAGGACATGCTTGTACTTCTCTAGGTTATAAAAGCAAAGTATTTTGTGTCTGAGATCTAACTGAGTGGTTCTAACTGAGTGAATGCTCAAACACTATTCTTGGGGAAGGAAAGAGAGATCTCAGTCTGGTTATTAGCAGACAAATACCCTCATTGCAAAGGCACATGTACTATTGCCAACTTTGTTAAGTGTCACCACCAAGAGCAATATAAACATAAAAAGAATCATACTTCACCACTTGAGATGGTTTATTTAGGTCATATTAAAAGGGAATTTTTTTCCTTCCCATTTTGTAATATTTCTACAGGTAAACCAGTACATTTCAAACCTTCTATTACCTCTTGAAGTTTTACTGGCCATAAGAATAATAAGTAATACTATTTCTCAGTATTTTCAAGCAATATAATTTCATTCTTATTTGACAAAGGTAAATATTCCAATTACATTATTAAAAAAACATTGAATATTACAGCATACATATAGCACAGTTCTATTTTGTATTTCACAGGTCTACCAGTGTCAATATCTGAAAAATATTTGATAATCCACAAATGTTGGAAGGCTCTTCTCATGCAACAAACCCCTCTACTGTCACCTGAAGTGAAGTGAAAAATACACTGGAAGATGAAGGCTCTCAGTTTTGAGATGAGGACTTGTCAAATAGATCTTCTGACCAGCCTACTTGGTGTATCATGATGGATATCCATCTGTGGACATTTTTAGAACCCAATTGAACAGGATCCTGGGCAACCTGCTCTAGCTGACCCAGCCTGAGCAGGGAGATAGGGTGCTATCTCAATAGGTACCTTCCTCCTTAAATGAATCTGCATTCTGTAACCAGTATTTACAGGTGTTAAGCAGTAGGAAAAACGTTTGTAATAATGTATTGTCTGAGAGTTTATATGGTTTTTTTTTTTCCAAATCAAGTAGTAGATTTGTCACTATTTTAATTTCTGCTCTAAAAATTTATTATTTTTTTACTTAGTGGAAAAATTTTTTGTGTTTCTGTTCATTTTCATTAAGGTAAATTTCTAGCTCAAGTTAGAAGTCTCAGAATATGCAATTTACATTGCAAGGAAATACTGCCTATTTTTAAAATCAGAAGAGATGCTAATGTTTACCTATTTGCTATGGAAACATCAATATGGATAAATTAAATACTTGGTGTACAAATATCTTTAGAGAAATGGGAAAATAAAAGACTATTTAGTATTAATAAAAGTACGTAAGGTATAGGAAGAGGAAAATATTTACCATCTTCTAAAAACTGGAGTTCTGTTTTACCTTTTATCTGATAATACAGCTGCAGGATTTTCTTACCTCTGCCAAAACCTTCAGCTGTTCTTTATTATTCCCTCAGCTGTCCTGATGAAACGTTTCAAATCATTGCAAATTCGATTATTGAAATGACAATGGTTGTAGTGAATAAGGGAACTCCTTTCTTCCCTTCTTTATTCACTTCAGTTTTGTCACTGAATTCTTTCATGCTTTTAGAGATCTGAACAATGTACTTTGTTTTCTTACAACAATTGTTATCAAATAGCATTTCATCAAATCAAAAACCAAAACCAAACCCTCAGCATTCCGACTTGATTAACAAAGAGCACAATGAAATCCCTATGTGTTGGTTTGTTGGACATAACATTGGATTATACCAAAATGACTTGATGAATAAAAATTTCATTCCACGCAGGTGCAGTAAAGAATCTGAATGTACTGTAGTTAACCTGTCCTGTTGAGAAGAATCTGCCTCATAGCATCCAGCTTTGATTAGAATTTTCAGTGCCAAAAAAGGCACAGCTTTTACTTATGTGGTAAGGTACATATCACTGTAAGAGGTGAAAGCTAAATTTTGCGCAGTGAATAAGAGACCCTGGAGTATACAAGTGAAGCTTGAAAGGATGTTGCAGTATTGTACTTCAAACAACAGACATTTTTGTAAGATTCTGCTTCAAAGCAGGACTAATCTTGTAATTACATTAAATAACCACAGAGAAGTTCTTTTACACTGCTATCAATCCATGTCATTAACACCTACATCAATGTAGAGTGCTTCACAGACCTTTGTCTTAAACATCATCCCTTTCTTGGAGCTTTTTTCTACTACAGGTGATCATACACTACTGTAATATTTAAAATATTTTAACATAAAAATTTTAGTTGATGGTTTATAATTTTACTTCCATATATTTAAACGAGTACTTTATCTTCTGAAGTGAAAAAAAGGTGAGCCTTTTATGTCACTGAGTGACTTAAAAAAAACAACATGTGCTTTCCAAAGAAGTTTTAAAAAAATGTTTTTATGTTATCAGAAACAATGGTTCCTATTACTATGCATGAATGTCCAGTAATTATTTTTACAGACTGCTAGTTGCATGCTTGTGCAGTTAAATAAAGAGCAATGCTGCAGACTGACATAATGATCATCTTTCTGGCAACATAATGACCTTCATATTGATGACTTAAGTAAAAATCAAACAAAAATTTTAAATATTGTTAAGCAGGATCTGGAACAATATACTTTGATAAGGTAAAGCAAATTATTATGTTAAAAAAATTCAAACAACCTCTGTAATTTTTTTTAAATTATTTTTCTCTTACAACCGCATATTCTTCACATTCAATATTTAAAATCAGTTGTTGACATTATTATATAGTTCAGCATCTATTTGTAAATTGATATCATAGAATAATAAAATATCTGGCAACACAAGGTGTGTTTGGATGCTTAACTGGAAAACTAGAGGCTCTGGAGAGACATATAAATACCCAGTTGAAGTAAAGGAGATCTCTTATTTAAAGCTGAATTCCTTTGTTTAACACAGTAATTGTCCCTATAGGCCACTATTAACAAGTTAAACTATCAGATAATTTGATACCGTTCCTAGAAATTGACTTATCTGAATATTTATGAACTGCTGAACCAGTGTGGAAATCTGCTACTGCCACATAACTGACTAAAACTTTACTAAAAAATATGAATAATTTGTTCATTTAAAAAATTAATTTCTAGATCCTAGCAGCACTCATTAATAGGCAGAAGTTTGTGTCAGAGATGATACCCCTGCAATGCACCAAGTGTATAAATAAAGCAGCCCAACCAGAGACACTGGGGCCAAAGTCACAAGTGCCGGATTTAAGTTATCTCATGTGAGACACTAAGACAAAATCTGGCATTTTGAGAAGTTGAATGGTTGTCACAGAAAAGACTGATGCATACCAGTTACATAATACACCAAATACAGTGCCAGTGCACACTCTAGTAAGGTAAAATACACAGTTTTAGTCACAAATGGCTTCTGCACTTAGTTCTCCATCACTGGTGAATCATTGTGGTGCAGGAACATGTTTTTTTCTGTTCTGCCAAGTGCATATCCAAATCTTATGAATGCAGACCCCAAAGTTGAAAATGTTTGTTTTTCTTGTTGAATTACAGTGATTTCTGGGAATTTATCCCCTTATATTCACAGTAGCACATCAGGCAAAAAGACAATTGAGATGTTATGACCTCTTGGCCAAAAATCAACTCTTATAAACAACTAAGAAAAAAAAATTTTCCTTTGAAGAAACAGCTTTTATAAAGGAAAAGTAATCAGTATTTTGTACCTGGGAAATGCTCTAGAAATTAAACATCATTCAAAATGATTCTTATGCTTCCTGTATCATGTCAAAATTATTATAATTCAATATCTACATGCGATGCCACTGAGGGGGAAAATATAATCTTGTATAAGTTACTCAGCAACCCCAGAGAAAACTGAGAAAAACTTGTTCTAAACTGAAAGAGGAAAGAAAAGGTATGTGAAACAGTGTGCATTTAGAGAAAGCAGTAGTAGCTTAGTGTAGGTCCTTGTGATGGGTTCTGGTTTTAGCTTATCTGTAGCCTAAGCAGGACTTCAAAGAAGCTGTATTAATGCAGCTGTACAAAATAATTGTACCAGAATTTGCATGAAAATTCCACAGAGGCAATCAAGACAGGTAGATGTCTGTGGCAAAATGTGGATATTAACAGTTGGTAGTGTGAAAAATGAGAAACCTTTTTACCCACTGTTACAAAATTTGAGTTAGATCTGCTTCGACCATCATGTTTGGGATCCCATAAAAATAGAATTTTATATTCTCCTCACACGTCCACTTTCTATGCAATGTGCTGTCCTTCAGGACAGCAAATCCATTGCAATACAAATTTAAAAAGTAAGAAAGAAAGTTGTTAATGCAGCCTTTTCCATAATAGTGCCGTTCCAGAAACTTATTTTGAACTACTTTTGAGTGTAAAAAAGCACAAATAATTGTTGTTATCATTACAAAAATTATTTTGTATGGTAATTCTGACCTTTTGTCAATGTCTAGTTGTTATCTCAATTTCAGGGCTCCTGTCTTCCTGGTCAAAAGCCTATTCTGATTTTATGATGCAATTGATATTGATTTGATTGCTTTATTTCTGATCTCTCTGATCCTAAGAAAAAAAAGCAGAGTAAATACCATTTAATAATTGACAAAATCCCACAACAAACAAAAATGTAGTCATAAATACTTGTTTAAAACATTAAAACCAAAGACTTATCCTACATACTGAATTGTTTAACAATGTTTCTAGAATGTCACAACTCAGGCATGATTATTTGGTTGAAGTGGGAGGAACTGGTACACAAGATCATTCACATGTCTAGAGAAAAAAAACCCATATTATTCTTCTTTTTTAGAAACGTAAGAAGATAATGCCTTATGCAGCAAAACAGAACAAAAACATACCTATTCACAGCAAAACACTCCCAAAGACACAGAAGGAAGATTGAAAATAACTCACTGATAGGATCAGCTGCTGTTTATTTTCTTTAATTTTGAAAATTTTTATAGTAAATCTTCGTATTATGTATTGTGTGACATCAAGGAACAAACTAGAAAGCAGAGTTTCAGTCTTAACACTATATTCTTGTGTTAAGGACAATTTTTAGCGAGGCCACAGTCGCAGGACAATAAAGTAGTCACGTTACCCAGTACCAGTGAGATTCACTGTAGCTATGGTTCTGCCACACTCTTCTCACACCTCTCCTAGCGTTCTTCCTCCTTTACCCCCTCATGTTGAGGCAAAGTAGCACAGTTAATGAGTAGATAAACACAAAGATTATCTGGAAAAGTGTCAGGAATTCAGGAGTACATATTTCAAACAAAATCCTCCCATAGCAAAGGAGGGGAAGGAAATTAAGCCAGTGAAAGTTTTGCACATACCATCCTTAATTATCATTGTCCTTCAAAAAAGTATAAAGGTTTCACTTTAAAAGATGTGGGGTTTTGGTATCATAATTACTGCAATGTTGTGAAACTATGCTAATAGAAGGGAGTAACTGGGCAGGATTATGTTAGAGCATTTTGGAGTCTGTAATATGTTAGAGGCTCATGTTAGAGACTTTTAGCTCTGCCTTTGTGATAGGGTCCTTTATAGGTAAACTGTATTCTACAATGGCTGATTAGGGAGGTATCTAAATGGATACCTAAATGGTATCTAAATAGAGCAGTTAACTGCCTGTAAATACTGTGCAACATTTAGCCCCTGATGGACCTTACTCCTGCCAGAACACTTTTTTTGAGACTTAAGGACATTGTCTATGGGAAGCCTTGGGAAGCTGATCAGTGGGAGTATTTTGTACAGGCAGAATGCATTGAAATGAATTATGTACTCCTATCTCCCCCAATCTGCAGTCTTAACTAAGTTTAATGGACACTGCTGGCATTTAAGTTTTATTTATTTTTGTTTTTTGACTTATAATGACAGGTCACATTTATAATATAATTTATAGTAATATAATATTACTTTTTGTTAATAATGTTACGCTTACTTTTTTTTTTTTTTAATTAAGAAACACTTATTTTGATGTTTTCTCAATTTCTTTTTTAAAGTGAATCTATAATATACCAAACTGTAGGCTATTGATTCTTGGGGTTTTAGAGATATGCCTCATGACTTAAGAGATTATTCAAGTATTTAAAATTTAGATAAAGATTAATGTAACTAGTTCTGTGATTCATTCTGCATTCTTTGTGCAATACATCTGTCTTAGACATCACACATAATGATTCTGAAATTAGATGGGATGGATTTAATTGTGATCATCTTGTGAAAGAGAATTTTAATCTCAATTAAAAAGAAGCTAAAAGGATAAAGACTCCAGATAAATTTCCATTGTGTAGGAGTCCAAGAGCTGAAATAATCACTTGGTATGATTGTGAACTGCACTGATCACACGGAATGACAAGCCTGTTTGAAACCCTCTAATGATATCATATTTAGCAACAAAGTTCTCTGAGGATCTTTCATTGTAACTAGGTTAAGATCACTTGTATCTGCCTGTGTAGTAGGTAACAACCAGCTAGTGTAGTCAATATATGTCATACATTTTTCTGCTACATGTATAAAACTGTAAGCCCATTTATATTTGTTTATATGTTCAATCACCATATATAATGTTTAATTATGTTTTTCCGTATTTTTATCTTGTGTGTCTTTTTAAAAGTCATTGAAATTGTCTATAAATTTTGTAGGAAATTAACTATGCTTCACATTATGCAATACCACTTTCTTCAGTATTGCTGCCTTAATTTTGAAAACATTGAAGATGTGGATACACATTTTGCACTTGGAATTTAGTGGAATATTTGAGAATTGAAGTTGTTGCCATGTTGACTTTGGAACCATGAAACAGTGAAGCTAATGGAGATTTGAAGCTGAACATAGGTGCCTTTTTCCACTGAAACAAAGATTCTGCAAAACAGAACATTTCAAGCTATTGAAGAAAAGTGACAAATGAAGAAAGTGTAGTATCTGTATAATGTCATAAAATCTGAAGTGGAGTATGTCTTATCGGCTAAACAACCCCCGGCTGTCTTTTCTGCAGCAATAGCACAAAGCTGCTTATTTCTCTCTGTCATGTAGACCCATTCTTTCATCCACTTAATGAAGCACAGTAGCAGTTCTGTAGAGCTCTAGAGGATATACGTGATATGAATTTACAATCTGATGAATGTTAGAGGTTTCTAAGAGTAAATTATCACGCTGCTAATGACATGCACACAATGACACATATGGGGTGTTCATATTTGACAAAGTACCACGTATGTGTAGGAAGGAAGAAGTAGATTTAGACTTTTTGTTTTATACTTGTCTTTAACCATTTAAAGCTTTTAAGAATACTTAAAATCATGGGTAACCTTTGTTTGAAAAAGCGTATTTGTTTAACTGACAACATAAAAATTTGACATCATTTAGTCTCAACATAATATTAACACTGCAAAATTTTAAATCTAAACATTTTGTCTCCATTTATATTTGTTTATACACACTGATCACTGATCAATAAAACAAGTATTGGTACAATAGGATCATAAAATCATGACAAAGACCTGAAATGAAGCAACTATGTTTCAGAACAGGTATGAGAGTCTTGGTTGATTCATTGTGTTGGTTTTACTTGGCCAAGTTTTTGCTAGAGGGTAGGGAGGGGCACAAAGATGGCTCCTGTGTGTCCTGTGTGAAGGTTCTGGAAGTTTTTCACCCTGTCCAGCAGAACCAATCTCCAATGGCTCTGAAGATGATGGACATGCTGCTGGCCAAACCTGGGCCAATTAGAGATGTTAGCTACACCTCTGTGAAAACATATGTAAGAAGAAATCAAAACAATGGGTGCACACACTTCTTTATAGCCAGAGGAGGAGGAGAAGGAGAAGGAGGTGAAAATATGTGAG
>VZTX01001042.1:779-61206 GCA_013400915.1 Pardalotus punctatus | reverse complement strand
CCAGTGTGTTTGTGTTAGTTTGATTCCTCACCTCTGCAGAGCTGCAGGAGGAGAGAGCATAGAGAGCAGATATCGTAGGTCCCTGGCATTTGGCCAGGGTCAAACCTTGATATTCATGAGGACTTCAACTGAAAATTTTTTGGGATGAAAAAATAGGACAAAAATGATTCAACACAGGAAGCATACAGTAGTCTACAGATGGCAACATCCAGTCTTAAGATTTGGATAAAAAACATCTATCCCTATCAGCTCCCACAGGGTATTTAACAGCAGACATTGGAAATATTTCCCTTGCTCCTTTGATGCAGAACTATCTGTCTTGGTTCTCTTTGAAAATGATGCCATTCACAAGCTACATAATGTAACAGAAAACACATCCTAGATAAAATGTGAACAGCAGTGAGTGTATATTCAGTTACCAAAGATGGAGGCATTTGTCAGTCCTCATTAGTATCATTAGTGGCAGCAGAGTTCTCCATTATTATTATTATGAGGTTATGGTCACATTATAGAAGTCAGCATTTTCACCAGTAGTCTCTCAAGTTTCTCTCCCATGCTATGAATTTTTTTGTGGTTTGTTTTCGTTTAATTTTTTTTTGGTTGTTTGGACTAATTTTGTATTTTGCATTTTTGTTGTTTTTGTTGTTGGTTTGTTGTTTTTTTGTTGTTATTGTTGGGGTTTTTTTGCTTGTTTGCTTTTCCCAAGGAGAGAGAGTAATTTTCTTGCCAAAAATATGCTTTTCACTTCTCTTTATTGTAGCTTTGAGTCTGTTAGAGCTGACACAGATGTGGTACAAAATAGTCACTTACTATTGAGAGGTAAAAGAGGATATTTTACTGGGAGTGTGGATGTTCTTCTGTGGTGTTTACAGTGACTGCCTCATGGTCTCCAGATGGAATTTAAGATGTTTGCTATGACCCATAAAGTACTAAATGGGCTATCAGGAATTAAATCTCTCCTCATGGTCTGCTGCCACAGCTGCTACTAACTGATATGTAAGAGACATGATACTTGGCAGGACATTACCCATAAAAGCTTTTTCTCTCTTCTTCAGTTCAAAGCAGTCTGAAACTGGGAAATTTCTGGGAAGTCTTCAACAGATGTGTGATATGGGTTTTTTGAGAGGAATAGAGGCAAAGGCAGGAGGAAGCAGGCTTCCATCTGAAATTTGTAGAAGACACTGAAAAGCACTTGAGATCTTAAGTGTACTAATTTTCCGATTAAATATTGTAGTTTGTCAAGTAACAACATAATTGTACCCCAACAAAAGAACTTTGCGAGTTGGTCACTGGAAAAGCATTGAATGCTTCTCTGCTCTTCCAATACACTCTCATATTTCTAGCCTTCCCTTAGAATGGTGATTAGCAAACATGGTAGCAAACAATCTAGCTAGTCTACAGAGCACTAATGAAACAGATGTTATAATTCACTGTAAAGAATAATTTTATGTAAATTACACTTGTCAAAAGTATCAGCATTTCTATGCTATATTCTCGATCTTTTCTTATTTGCTTATGTACTGGTCTATAGAGACAGGGCAACTAACAAAGTGAGTACTAGGCAATATTATGGAAAAATGATCCTTCCACTCCATAGCACACAGGTCTCAGAAGTGCAGCTGTCTCAAGTCAGATTTCCTCCCCCATAGGAGGACAATTAGTTACAAGATTGTGATTGATTAAACCACATCTAGTTTAATCCAGTAAGGACAAATTTGTAATGCATATATTTTTTTCCATTTGAAGAGTTAAGGAAAACGTACGTTTTCCTTATCCATCCCCAAACAAATCCATTACAAAATCCCCTGATGCAGTGCAGGTTGAGAATTTAATGAGGTGGGCTGCCTGAGAGTGTTAGGGAAACAGAATTTGTCAGACATATTTCCATATTATACAGATTATATGAGCAAAGCATGTTTTGCATTTTTGCCTCAGAGATAGAAGAGATCTTATTTCACAGTCTAATTGATTTTAAAAGAATGTGGATCGCCATAGAGTAAAATGGCAAAGGACAATGGAAACATTCAGTAAGCCTGAGGCACTATATAGATATCCAAATTATAAATTAAAAAAAAAAGGAAAAAAAAAAAAACAAAAAAAAAGAGAAAAAAAGAGAAAAAAAGACTACTTAGCAACTTGCCACCTCTTTCAGGATAACAGTTACTCTGAAAATTAATTGGATATGGATATTTCCTGTATCTATCTTAGCCGCTGAAAAGGTGTTTCTTCTGGACAAGGACAAGAAAGAAAACCCTAGCACCAGATTTCATAGAAATAATAGGTGTGCTTTTATAGTGCAGCATCAGACAAATCTAAAAAAAAATATATTTGGGGTTTCAAGGGGTTTTATCGCTAGTTAAGTCTCCACTTAAGCCTAGCAAAGGGAGAAACCCTCAAGAGGTCAATGGATTGCCATTTTCAGAAATACGAAATTCAAAACATTTTGAAATGGATGATTTCTGACATGTTAAAAAAAATGTACTTTTATTAGTACCTTTTTTTAAAAAGACTGATTTAAATCTATCATATTTTCATGGATTAATTAAGCATTATTTACTTTGTCCTTGGAAACTGGCCACTTCTGTATTATATGTTAAGTAGATAAACTTACTAAAAACGTAAACTTTGGGACTTATAACTCCTGCATCACTAAGTCATCAGTGATATTGTACATGTTCAAGACTAGCTTGCTTTCAAAAGTTGAAAAACTAAAGATCAAGAAGAGATTTGGTTTGGAAACAAGAATTACTCAAAATTTCTTGAGCATATAATATTCTAGGGCAAGCTAGTGCAAAAATAAGGATGTTGCCCTGGAACATTATTGTTTACCTATTCAGAGATTAACTCATTACTCTCTCAGTGATTGTATTTAAAATCCATTTATAACTTTTCAACTGTTTGGTGTATTTTGGCAATTTCTGCTTAAAACTGTATTATATGAATTTTGGTGGCCATACCTTTAGCCAAATGGAAGTACATATTTCAAATCCGACCTTTATTCTTATGGAGCTGAAATTTGTTTCAACAAGTGTAAATCTTCCCTCGCATCTGTGAGGAGCCATTTTAGATCTGCTTTGTCTCAATACTGGTTGTCAGAAGCATGTGTGGGGAAGGGATGCACACATGAAAGGAGGCAGCCGGAAGATGGGGGAAGCCTTGTCTCTGGGGGGACTTCGTCTAGCAGCACACACAGGGGACGCTGTGCACCCCAGAGCCATTCTCCACAAGGATGGCAAAAGGTTTCCACCAAAAAGCTACAGAGAAGGCTGGACGGGACCAATGGCGTCCCGTCAGCAGGTGGACTTGGGAATGGCCAGGCAGTATAAAAACAAACTTTGACAAACTTGGGGTTTGCTTGGGGCCTGCCTAGGGGGGAGGGGTGTCGCCTGGGCAGCTTTTTGGAGACTGTGACTGTTTGCTTTTGAGGCTTTTTGAGTGGGGGGCTCACTCACGGGCTCGCCTGCGGGCTTCCTTGGGGAGGGGGGAGGGCGGTCTTTTGCTTCCTCTGGCTTTTTTTTGCCTTTTTTTTCTGCCTAGGCTCCCACCTGCCTCTTGACCCTTGCTCTCGCTCGCCCTTGTGCCCGCCCCTCTTACAGAGTGCGTGGCTGGCTGGCGCAGCCTGAGTCCTGTCTGTCCCTGCTCTCGCCACCTGCGTGCAGCCTGCCTGCCTCTGATCCAGCCCACCACTGCTCCTCCCCACAACTCTGTCCAGGGCCCCGCGCTCCTGATGATTGCCCCTCACCACGTGTCCAGTCCTGTCCATCTCTGCTGGAGCCACGCCTGAGGAGCCATGCCTGTGGAGCCGGGCGTCTCCGAGCACCGTGCAGGCTGCGCCGCAAACAGCGTGCGCACCTCACCCTCTGCTGCTGGGATGCCGACAGCATCCCCCCAGTTCTGCTGGTGGTAATGCCTGCTTTTCCTGTGTCTCCTCTCTCTCTCTCATTCTTTTTCCATTCACTCCTTTTCTGTCTTTTCCAGTCCTCTTTGGTGGGACAGTTCCGCCTTTCTTTTGTTTTTCCTTATGAATAAACAGTTCCTGATACAAAACTGTCTCGGTTGATTTCACTTCGTTCCTGACCGTCTAAAAAGAACTCATCATCGTAGTTTGCTTTAGTGGAACGTGACAACACCAAAGAACTTCCTTTGCAATCCACAAACACTTCCATATTACTGTTCTTGAAATGTGTTTCACTCAGTGCCTTCTCTGCACAGTGCTTAGCAAATAAAGCAGATTAATTAAAAAATATTATATTGTTTGAGTCATGCCAGAATTTTCCACAAAATTACCTATTTCCTCTTGAAAACTTTTACTATTTTTCCTCAAGCTCCTTCTCCATCTTTAAAAGCTGTGCGACATATATTCTGAGGTGGCAAGAGACAGAGCATGTGGAACTTTTTTAAGAAACCAAGGAGCATAGACAGCATTCCTTGGTAAATCCCTTTTGTACACACTGCAAACAAGTTAAGTCTACATTTACCATATAGCAGCATAGATATTTCTCAGAAGACTTTCTTATGAAAGTGTAAAAAGGTGGACTTTAGCAGAAATATTCTTTAGCCTCTTGATAGAACTGATGAATTTTCGCTTGGTGTGGTGTTTTCCTGATGTCAGTTAATCTACTTGCAGTGAACATTCATCTGAAATTTGTTTTCTTTTGGCAAGAAATACTGCATGTAGTAATATTTTAATTCAGTTTATTAGTTTCTAAATGTGTTTTTAAATGCTTACTAGAGAACCAAGTAACATTTCATGGAATATTTTTATTAACATATAGTTGATGAAATGTTTGTTAATATTATCTGATTAAATCCTTGCTGATGAAATATCTATTTTAAAAGTCTTTATTGTGCAAGCAGTATTATAATTAAAATTATCATCTATTCATGAAAATACATCAAAAAACTTGTAAATAGGTCATCTGACATTATCATGGTTCTCCATAGTTGAATGGGAGACAATCTTGGTTTCTACATAGCTGTGCTGTCTTCTGGTTATATGATGAATGCCCTGACAAATCAAACACTTTAAAAATTATGTCTCTCGACAATTCATAGTTGTTTATTATATTTATAGATCTATAGATTGATGATGATTATGATGATGATGATGAAGTTTATATAATTTGTGCTTGAAAGAATGATAACAAAAAGCCCACAAAAACCTTAGACAGACAAAACTGTAAGAATGGAACTGAAGTTTTGCAAATTTTCTGGCTACAGAGAACAGTAAAAAGCAGGTAGTGAATTGTGTTTTCCACATTGGAGTAGGACGACTGGTTTAATATTGTGAATGGAGATGTCACTTTTGAAAGCTAAAGCAAGTAAGTCCTACTGTTGAAAAGACCAGATGAGGAAATTCTCTGCTACAAATTATTTTTTGCTCTTGGGAAATGTAAAGAAACTGCATATGAGGAAAAAATGTTGTTGTTTCTGTTTCTGATTCACTTCTATGAAAGACGGAAAACAAAGCTGCAGGATATCTTTGCAAAAGGGTAAGAACAAACTTTATGTAAATCTATGTTTGTATGTGATTGAGCTGGACTCTTGAAGCCTTCTCAATGTGTAAAATATGAAAAATCTTTTTTTGTTTTTTAACTTAGCCTGAAATGCATTTTCAACTCTCATTTTAACAGCTTAAATCCTAGATTCAATCCACAAACAGAATAGTTCTGTCGATGCATGTAAGTCAGAAATTAATAATAGTTCTATTTTATGTAACTGCAAAGACAATTTTAATTTGTTGATCATGCACGTGTTTTTTGGGGCTTGAGGACAGCTCAAAATGGGCATATCACAGATGGCTTGCATTTTTATCACCAGAACTGAACAAAGTGGCCTGCATAAAAATATCAGTGAGAAAAGGAGATTATTTCAAGAGCTTGAGGATAGATTGAAACATGTACAATTTCTCTTATATACTGTACCACATGGTGTCTGGTATCTCCAATGTGTAATTTTCTTTTCAATTCATTTATTCGAATATAATTCAAATAAAATTGCATGGTTACTGGACATAAGTAGTAAAACTATATAGAAAGCAGTGAGCAATAGTACCTAACATTAAGCCATTATTTAAGTTACCCATAGTATTAAGGTATTATGAAGCAAATTTTCAGAACCTGTAATGTGAATAATTGTAATATTAATCTAATGTATCTATTTTCACAGGGAAAATATAAAGATGAAAATATTTTGATGGAATAATGTGAAAAATATGTAGTTAGATCTAAATACAATCATATTCTGGAATCCATTTAATTCCAACCAGCCTTGAAAATAATTGATTAAGTATCCATGCTTTGTGGAGATACTAACAGTTTACTTAAACTGAAATAAAAGCAACACATTCAGTTTGATCAGTGCTTTTGTTTGTTCATTATTTCCATTTTATATACAACAAATTATTGCTGTAATTAGGAATAAGAAGCTTAATTTGATGATTCAAAGGAAAAAAAGGAATAAAGAAATGTTAAATATGTAGTCTCCAAGAAACGGAATTCTGCTTTTATCTCCAGAAGTCAGTGACGCTAAAAATAAGAATAGGTCAAGCAGAAGTCTTTCAGCATGTTATGGAGAGTTTCAGAGTTATAATACATTGCACTTTTTCAACTGTATTTCCAAGGAAAGAAATGGAAAAAAAAACCATCAGGTAATGTCTACATTGTGATCCTGTAAGAGGAAGACATGCAGCTGTATGCAGACATACCTTTGTCTTGTCAAACACACAAAGAATATACATGATGAATTTTGAAAATTTGTATTTATATATTTGTTCAGGGGACAGTAGGAATTAGAATGTTTTCAATCTTTTTGATATGTCTCAAGCAACAAGATGGTCATTCTTCATTACTATAGCCTTACGTTACTAACAAATTATTAGGTAGTTTATCTCATGTAAGGTTTGACATCTGAAGTTATCATCATACAAGAAGTTAGATTAACTAAATAAGTCAATTATTAGATAATAACATTTTTCCTTGAGAGATTTCTGGAGTCCAGCTGAAAAGTGGATTTTAAAATTAGATTAGAAAATCCAATAAACTATTTCTATATATTTGGCTTATTTATTTTTATTCTTCTTCCTTTATTAAAGATTGACATTAAGGAGGCTTTACAATTATCATGGCTTACTTAAATTTTGTGTAAACTGGTGCCATGGTGTTTTCTCGGATACAATACTGTGGTGAAACCCTTTAAATATTGACTCTTTCACTAGTATGCCAGTGAGAAGAGAGGGGGAAAAATATCAGATATGTAGGATTAAGTTATGAATCTATATTTCTTTTATATTTGCACAAAAAGTGTAAAAAAGAAAAGCTTAGCTGCTTTATTTTGTCAATTTCTTTATTACATGTACAAAATTCACTGTAACAATGCATATTTCTAATAATAGGAGGACATAGAAATTGCACATTATTATGCAGTCACAAGCTGGCCAAAAATTCCTTTGAGTATAATTAGAGTTAATCCTTACAGAGAAGGAAGTGTTATCATAAGTACCTTGTATGTCTGCAGTTTTTGATTTTTGTTATTTTGTACTGTAACAATGCTGCTTTTCAACTACAGTATTTTCATTTAACAATAGAGATAATATAGAAGAAACAGCATTCCAGGTGCAGTTTTGATATTGACGTTATTGAAAAGCAAGAGGTATTTGTGGAGCTCTGTGAAATGTTCATTAGAAGAGGAAAGATAGATTAAGTAAATGAACATTTCATGCCTATCTGCACATGATACAATAGTGAAAATCGGTGAATATTCTTTACATCAAAGGAAAAAAAAACCAAAAATTTTGATAAATTTTGTTATGATAATCAGCAATTCTCAAGCCAAACCTGAAATGCCTATGATTGCAGGGCAGAAATGCAAAAAATAAAATCTGTTTTGAGTAATGTAAAGGAAAGATTAGATTTGAAAACTGCCTGTTTCTGTTAGTAGTTTTCTAAGGATAGAAATAAAGATAATAAAAATTGACTTAATGTACTAAATTAAGAAGGAATTAAAATATGTGGTGAATTAAAAAATTGGCAGAAAAAACACTGAGCTTCTAGTTGGCTTGATAACCTGCTGGGACGTTCCTACATTCAGTTTTGTTGTTCCAGAAACACTTCATCTGTCTAGCAAAATAGGAAAATTATCTCTATTTTCTGTCAAGGGCAGATTAAGTAAATTTGAAATATTTTTATATTGGTAAACTGTTTTTTTAAAGGTAAATTAATTATTTTTTAAATGGATGAAATAAATCTGGTTCATTCTTTCATAACTAATAATTAATATAATATTATCCACTACCAATTACCAGAGCTACCAACTACCCCGATAAACACAGACATGTTTGTGTCTCCAATAGCCTTCTTACTGCACTGTGTGTCACTGAGGCAAACAGGGAATCTTAAATCTGATGACAATCAAATTAGATGGAGACTAATAGGGATCAACTAATAATATGTTTTAACTTTGCTAGGTAAGTCTCCGGTCAATAGTCCTATAAATAGTAAACTAAAGCAGCAGCTTATGCATGCAGAAATTGAGAAGCATAATTCACTATTACTTATTAAAATGAGGACAGTTTATCTGTACTAAGGAGTGGAACAACATGAGTTACAGAGATTATGTTCTCTGAGGAGACATTTTTGTATTTCCTTAATTTAGATGTTCACTTCTGAGCAGTATCTGTGTATCTATGTAGTTTAACAAAGTTATCTTTTAGTGGCTGTACAAACCAATTCCATGAACTTTATATCAGCCTGTTACTTTTATTATAACAGTATAATCCTTCTCTTCAATAAGGAAAATAAAGCAGTGCTAGCCAACTACTTAGACATTTTATCTTTAACAAAAATATCTTGTCTATATTATTCTTTTAGAAATAAATGAGAACAACATGATGTTGTGTTAGGAAACTAGCTTCTTTATTTCAATTTTTAAACAATTTACTCCTATCAGGCTCACCTTCTAGGCTTTATTTTTCTGAATTTGTATTTAAAAGGAGTTGAAACACTTTATTAGGGTTAAGATATGATCATAATTTGGAGACAGAAAAAACCCACATGAGGTTGGTGAAGGATGAATTATTCTTACAATTTTTTAATTTTTTTTAATTAAAAAAAAAAAATCTTAGTGGACCAGCAATTCAGAAATCTTTTTGTCACTATCTTTAAAACCAGAAAGCATCAGTATGAAGATAAAGCTCAGTGATATAAAAGACATATAAGAGTTCTGTATAGAAACTCTTAGCCATGTATGGCTTATACCATTACTGGAATTAAGGGCCTAATAAGGAAGAAATTGAATTTAATTTTAAAATTCATTAAAGAAAAAATTTCCTTAGACCAAATAACTCTAAAAAAATACAGGGAAAAACAAATGCCCTTGATATCCCAAGGTGTCATCTGCTACCAAGAGAATGCTTTTGAGGGTGAACTGAAAGAGTGAAGATTGAAGAGAGAATACTTTCACTCCATTCACAGCAGATGAGAAAAGGCATTTAAACAAAAGAAAGATGAAGGCTACTGTGAATGAAAGCTTCCATGAATAGTTTTATAAATATAAAATGATTGCTTCTACCAGCAGCTAGAAATTAAGTCAAGAGAAAAAATTTTCTGCTATGTTATTCAGAGGACCTTAATTTAAAAAAGTTATAGATTTTTCTGAGTGGCTGTTGGCAAATCACTGCTTGTTGGTTCCACAAAGGGAATTGTTCAATTTGTTTTCCTCAATTGATTATAGTGTTCACAACCAAATAATTTTCATTCAAGCATGGAGATTAACTGAACAAGAACACATTTGAGAAAGATGAACTCAGAAATGTATGGTTACTGAATTATGGCATTATCTTGGGAGTCAAGACATTTTTATTCATGTTCCTTTAGGGATAGCTGTAGTTTATTCCACTGTTTTCCTTCAAGCCTGGATGAAGCACAGGTATGGCATCACTGTCACCCTGCCTCACTGTGGCTTGTGCAGATGGTAACTCTCTATGGCTGATATATTTCAGTGGATGTGAGATTGCTAGATTATCTTTTCAGGAATCTGGAAACATGGCACAATTTGATTTCTGGTAGGACTTTAGCACAGAACTCCCCAGCACCATCAGAAGGTGGGTAGATATGGTGCTCAGATGTAAACCTTTAACTAAAAGTGAGAGAATATGTAAATAAATGGTAAAGTTCTGTCTTTCAATGAGACAACAGTAGCAGTGCCTTGCTTTAGAGGACATGCATTTGAACTGGGGAGGGGAGGGGCAAGTCTGACACGGTGCCTTGCAACAGACTCTGCATCTGTGACATCACTTTGCATCACATGCAGTCTTCTGGTGCAAGGCCTCAGCAATGCCTGGGGAGCAATTCAGGGGTCTTTGATGGATTTTGAATCCTCCTCAGCTGCCCCTTACACGAATGTCCCATGTGGATATGACCTTTCTGGTGTGAGGGGTTTCTCAGCTGAGCCAGTTTGTGTAAGGGAGGATGGTGTTCACTGCGTCTGACCAGAGGTAACGCCACACACAAAAAACTCTTCTCCCCCTTCCCCGGTTGTGGGGGAATGTGTGCAAATGTGGCCTCAGCCGATGAATCTGTGGGCTATAGCCTCCCCCAGGCTGAATCCAGCCAGAGCTGATTTTCAGGACAGCTGCTAGGTTTGGATTTCTTGCGGATACATTCTTCCTCCTAGACCTCATTGAACCATATTGTCACCTTTATCTTGTTTCAAGCTCTTTTAGGTGATGTAACTCACAGTCCAAATTTCCCCTCAGGAGGCATTTTCAGGGAGGGTTGGTCTTTGGTGGTCAAAGCTTCTTTATACAGTTTTGCCAAAGTCCTTCATAACAATGTTTAATCCATGAACCGTAACATTTCAGTCTCTGACAGACTGCAGCAACAGTGAAGGAAATGAACTGGCCACAAAAAGCATTGAAGGAGCATAATTTTTGTCACAAGTGTTCCACGGATGAACATAACCTGAAAGACTGCACAAGTACAAAGTATTATGACATCTGTCATGAGATTGCTTTTCCTTAAAATTTAGCTGTAGCCTTTTTATAATTTCAAGTGTTGTTAAATTATGGAGATCCAAATCTAAAGTAAAGAATAGTTCCTAACTCAACCTTCTCTTTTTCAGAATATCTGGGTTTTGTCATAAAAATTCAGCCCAAGTTTCAAGAATAATTGGTCCATTGTTTACTTTCTTGTTCAGTGCAGCCTTTTTTTTCTTTAAAAACACCTCTATACCAGGTGCCATTTCTGTTCACTTGAAAATGTTTGTCTCTTGGTTCAAAATCTCTCGTTTTCTTTTACAAAATTCGAAGTCTTATGCACCTACTTCGAATAGTGCTATGTTACTCTCATTTTAGTTACATTGAAATGTATGTTTTTCTCTAATAAGGAGATCAGAATGGCATACAATATTGCAAATTATTCTTACTAATCCCTTACACTGTATTAAATATAAATTAGATTAAATTATTCTAATATCTCTATGCATTCTAGTTTTACCATTGTTAATTATGCTCTATGATACTTCAGCATTTATCAAGAGTTTCCAGATCCTTCTCCTCCTCTGTATTTGTAGAGAAAGTCACTATAGTTTTTAAATCTACTTCTGCACTGGTGTTTCCTTTCCTAATCATATCTACATGCTGTCATCTGTTATAATTCTAATTCTTGCTATTAATAGATATATTTTAACTCCACAAGGCTTTGTCCATTATTTGGATGTTGAAAACACATCACCTATCCAAAGGAGCTTTCAAATGAAGAGTTTACATTCCAAAAATAACCAAACTTATATAGAATCTGTATTAAAATGGTGTGTTTGTTTAACAGTGACCTCTTTGCAGTGAGGAGACAAAAGCAGCCATTATTTAAACTGAACTGCAGCACTGAGAGATTCCTTGAATAAGAAAGTTTGCACAAGTTTGACTTGTTAATCAGTTTAAGGAGTGGTACTTCCATGGTACTTCATATTATCACATTTTTGAGAAAGCAGTGCTTATACACATGCAGGCAAAGTGTGATAGCAATTTTAATTTCAATAGCGTGGTGCAAAAGTGAGAAATGAGCAGCCCAGTGTAAAACTCAGCCCTGTTTCCTGCCAGGACTGATTCTGTCATGTGAAGTCAGAAGCTGAGGTTTTTCAGAAATTAGGTTTTAAAGTCCTCAATATGTTTCTCTGCTCATGTTTCCTGGGTTAAATGAGGCATGACAAGTGAGAAACTAAATACGGCCTTTAAAAAGTAGAATTTTGTAAAAGGACACGGGGATGTGTTATTCAGCTTTTAGTAACTAGCTCTGCTTTTCAGGATAACACACAGTGCTATTGACAAAATCCAGCCAGCATCTTACCAGCTGCTGATTGCATATTGAGCCAATAGTTATTAATAGAGAAGAACTGAGAAACTATTTCAGGTTAAATGTTTCTCCCATTCTTTCCTTAGAAATGAAATGTGAAAGGTATTTTTATTAAATTTCTCTACCAGTTCACCAAATATTTAAATTTTATTCTCAAAAATAAAGCTAGCTGGGCCTCATCCCTCCCCTACTCTTTACTAGACAGAATTGCACTGAGTACATAAGCTTTGACATGTTACTTTTTAGGTTGATAAACACCAGTTAGAGCTTGAATGTGCTCAATCAGATGCAGAGCATGGAAAGAAAATCTAGATTTGTGAGCTACCTACTGCCTTCTCCATGAATGAAAGCCACACTGACATACTTGTAAGCATCCTCAATAATGTTGTTACTGATATCCCCCTTTATCAGAGTAAGAATGTTTATTAGGATTTTCATTAGGAAATCAAAGTGGTGTTACCCCAGTGTCAATCCATCTTAGATGAAACTGACAGAGGAATTGATTTTTTAAATCATATAAATCATTTCAGTGACATTTACTTATGTGTTTTATCATTATTCTAAGTTTGTGGACTATTACTTATAAATGAATGAAATAGATAAAAATTTATTATCAGTATTTATTAAAAAATTGAATTTATAAATAGTTAACTTTGTTCAAAGGAGTACTAGGAAAGATTCACCTGTAAATAAAAATATTATTTGAAAGAATGAAGTGGAAGTAGACCTTTATGGAATGAACGTTCATATCCTTTTCAAGGCTTCAATAAGAGATGATAGGCCTCATCATCTTTCTGGGCAGTGACACTTTTGAAACATTTCAGTAGGAAATATGTATGAGTTAATTTTAGACTTCACTCATACAGTTTAATTGGTGTTTTAAAAGTGGTATTGTCATTTCAAGACAATGTAAAAACCTACACTTATCATTATTATTTAAATTTGCCATCTCCAATACTGTGTGTGGCTCTCCTTCAGAAGCATTTTTTCTTCTGGTGGGCAGGTGTATATATCTACTGTTTTCACAGAGACGGTGTTTTTAGGTGCTGTATTCTGGGGCAAAAGACCAAGGAAGTATCGGATTTCACAGAATTTCAGAGAACGAGGTGTGGAGACTAGATGTCCTTTCAGGTCCCTTTCAACCCAAACCATAATGTGATTCTACAACTCTAGGATTCTACTCCATTAATAGGGCAAAATCATTGTGGTACTGGAAGGAAAAGATATTGCACATTAACTATACTAGTGGCATGCAATTGCTCTATAAATTTATACTTTCTTTTCCCTTAATCAGAAGTACATATATATTTATATCTCTGTCTCTATACTATATTATCTATGTTTTCTGTTGCAATAGTTCACAAGTTGTTTTGCCCTATTTTGATTAAATTACATGAAACTACTAGTTATGTCATGCTTTTTCTAATATTTAATGGCAATTAATCACACAAGCAAATTAACACACACTTTCTTAGAAATCTCTTGATATATAGGTCCTAGATAGGTGCTTTTAATTTTATGCATGGTTTTATTCTTTTAAATAAGGTGCTGAATTGCATCCTTTAGGTTTCAGT
The DNA here is from genome assembly GCA_013400915.1 of Pardalotus punctatus. Lineage (NCBI taxonomy): Eukaryota > Metazoa > Chordata > Aves > Passeriformes > Pardalotidae > Pardalotus > Pardalotus punctatus. The sequence continues at coordinate 47,285 of VZTX01001042.1, read as the reverse complement.
CTCTGTGGCTATAAAGGTTTCTTACACCTCTTACTAATTGCTCTCATAATCAGCTGCTAAAGATTCTCTTGATCAATTGCTGAAATTACTGCAGTGCTTTAAACAAACCAATGTGAAGTAAATGTAAAGACTGGACTGTGAGGATGGGCAAGACATGTTTGTAAAGGAACTCTTGGAAGGGAACCATGTTAAGGTTATATTTGAGATGCTGTGAACAGCCTGTCAGAAAAAAAAGCTCTCCAATTGCCTCTAGGCTTAAGAATTTAACAAATGGAGTACTCCCCATTCAATAACTTTCCCAAAACTGTAAATCCAAGATTGAAATTAAAACCATGGTTTTCTATCTCCTTTTGTCCCCACTACATTCATAAGAAGCAGCTGAGAACTTTTGGTCCTTCTGAATTTTTGCTTTCCTTTCCTGATGCTGAAGTTGAGGGAAGAGATCTGAATATCTCCAGGATCTGAACATTTCCTAGTGTATTCAGCAAAAACTTATTGTGCCCAGGACATAATTACAACTTCCTTTGTTTTCAGTCCACATATTGTGTGGGAACTGCTTGAGGCACTACATTCTGGGGAACCATTGCAATCTATTTTTGTCATTATTTTTCTGGTGTGTATGGGTAATCTCTTTCATTTGCCACACCATAATTGCCTTCTTTTCTCATCCAATTCTCCTTTAGTTTCAGGCATATCTTCTCCACAGAAATTCTTGTCACTTTGCTTTGAATATAACACCATTACTGAGTTACCTCCTTCAAAAACAAATTTAAACAGTACATCTCAGTAACTCTGAGTGCTTGGTGTGATTCTTGAGGCCACCCTCTGCAGGGTCTGGAGTTGGACTTTGATTATCCTTGTGAGTTCCTTCTAATTCAGGATATTCTGTGATTCTATTATCAGCAAAAATATTTTATAATTTGGATTAAACAAAATCTGTTCATTCTTGTTGGTTGTAGTTGTTGTTGTTGTTGGGGGTTTTTTTGGGGCTTTTGGGGTTTTTTTGTGTTTTTCCTCATACTGCTTTCCCAAGTCCTATAGCAAGAGATACCTGATGCTGGGTAGCACTATAACTAGTTTCCAGGACACTATAAAAACTCTTCTATCAAATTTATGGACTAGAAGGATACAGATTCCCAAGTAGCCCACCTTTCCCAGAATTACGAGAGAGACATAGGAGAGGAGAGCTGTAGCAACAGCTGCTTTACAGATTTTGGATATGAATCTGTATTACTGCTCTACTGTGCCATAGACATGAGTTCTTACATCTGCCTTCTAGATGTTTCTGGTTTCTTTGTGAGAGAAGATCTGCTGATTTGGAGAACCCACAGAACAAAATCTCTCCCTTTATTCTTTTTTTAAAACCATTTAAATTGGTTGCAAGGAAAAACTTCCTTTCTTGTTAGCACTTTTGTATGAAATATTTCTTGTTTTCATTTTGCTAAGCCTTGAAAAGTTTAAATATTTTTTGTCTCTGTTTTTTAACAGGTTCCTCATAATTAACTGTATTTGAGATTACAAACTTGGAAAGAGAATTTCTCCTCTATATTTTCTACTTTCCTTTTTTCTTTGACACTCTAATTTTATTAAAATTTAATTATATGAAAACTACAAAGAGCTAGGAACAAATGTAAGTTTGGAAAAGCCTTAAAAAGCTTTCCTAAAAATAATTGATGGTTATTTTAGAAATATTTATAAACTCTACACCAATTATCTGAAGCACCTGTAAACTGCCAGAAAATTCATTTGCACATGAAGCAATGTCTGAAACTTGAAAACATATGTATTCTATATACCAACACAGGAGTTCAGGTATAAATAAATATTTATACCTATAATAATTTGATCTGGGCCCAGCCTGTTTATTTTAATAAGACACAAATCAAGTCTGTGCAAGTGACTGGATCAAAAAACAGTATGTAAAACAGGTGATTTTTCTCCTTGGAGAGCTTTTATTTAAACTTGGACTATGTCTTGGGAAACCTGTTCTAGGTTGATTAGAAAGGTGGAGTACACAATGTCCAGAACTTTACGTCAGCTTCATTCACTCTGTAATTCTGACTTGGATCTAAATTGTGAGATATGAAAATCATCTGTGATTGAGATTTGAATGTGCAGCACTGGTGGAAGGTAGTGCAAACTGGTTTGTAAATACATCTGTATTTAATAATATACAATCAATATGAGTATCTCTAGACTCACTTTATTTGGATGCATTTTCCCTCATTTGTCTTGAAATTTTTTTGCAATTTTCACATTGAAATATGTAAATTATCTGATATTATTACTGTCATTCCACAATAAAATAAAGCAACTCATAAGAATTAATAAACACACATAGNGTAGACAAATTGCAGGAAAAGGGTCCTGCAAGAGCAGAGGGCCAAGACCTACAGAACTCTTCTCTTGATGTAGATGTAGAGACCAATGATGCATCTTGATATAAACAATTAAAGAGTAACATTGCTTATCATATATTGTGGCCCTTCTGACTCACAAAGGAATATGGGGGGGTGCACTGCTATTCAGGGGTTAAAATAGATCTACTTATAAATTAATACAATGGTTTATAGGGCATCTGAAAAATTCTGTCCCTACAAGCTATGGTCATTTCAGTAGATGGATATTACTAATACTATGCTATTTTTAATAACTAAATATTCAACGGAATAGATAATAGAACTCAGGCGTGTTAACTCCTTTGTGTCTGTCTAACTAGTAGAGTAGAGAAGTAGCTTCCAGATTATTGGATCAATTAAGTACCTTATCTATGGTTAATGGTGGAAGGAAAGATTTTTCAAATGTAGATTTGATACCTGAGTATAGCAGCATCCAGGGTCTGGCTAATGAAGTATAGCAACAAGTCTCAGCTCGTCTGGAAAATGGCAGACCATGAGCAGTACTGTCAAAAGTGAGCTCGCTTAGCAACAAGCCAGGTCTCAACAGTTAATCACTATTTCCAGAAAATGAAAAGTAAATGTGTGTGTATATATATATATATGCTCAAAGTAATCAGAGCTTTTTAGAGTTCCAGGTATGACTTTACAAGTGTAAAGCAGGACTTTGCTTCTGTAGCAGTCTGGATGTGATTAATTTCTGATGTCAAAAAGAAATACTGGAAAAGCTTTGGACAACTCTTTTGCACCTTTCAGCAACAACTGAATTCTTCTTTGATTTTATCTTTGACAGGGAAAATTGAAATTTTGGCCATAATTTTTATCCAGATGCATGAAAGGACAGATGCGTCTAGGCGTCCAGGTCTGGACCTGAGTTCTTAATAATTTAATGGCACTAATATTGTACTTTTAAAACTAAGTGCAGACTCCCTTCTGTTTTTGAATATGAGGTTCTAAATTTGTTGCCAATCAAATTTTAAGCGTGGGTTTGGTTTTGTTTGTGTGATTCTTGCTGGTTTTTTTTGTTGTTGTTTGTTTTGGTTTGCTTTAGGATTTTTTTGTGCCAATGTCATTTGTTTGTTTGTGTTTTTTTCATTAAGCAAATTAAAGTTCAAACTATTTTTCCTCTTTTGACACGAAAGCAGAACAAAAATTACAAGTTTTTCTACTGGAGGTAGGCTTTTTTCTGCTTTCTTTAGGATACTAGATAGTAATGTCTGTAGGCTTACATGCCTGAAAGAAAGACTTCTGGCGTTACCTCTGAGGTATGTGGTCTGCTATTAAGGTTCGGGTTGGTTTGCTGTTTACAGCTTTCTGCTTCCTGTTGCTAAGTTCTACAGATACATCTCAGGGTACCCAAATGTGGGTGAGAAATATACTAAACAAAAAGCAATACATTAAAAAGAGGTATACTGCATGAGAAAGGTTTTAAGAAATAGGAATAAATTTCTGATTTCTCTTGCAATATAATGCTTTGCAACCCACTTTTAAATCCTTATAATGCTCCATAAAAAACTTCTTGAGGTGAATCAGTCAGAACTGTTTGATGCTGTTATTAGACTTGGCTGTCTTGTCTCTTTACTTCTCCCACTAAAAACTGTCTTTTACTGTGTATAGTCTTCTAAGGATAATGCGAACTGAAAATCTGAGCACTTTCTGTGCAGTATTTAGAGAAGCTGCTAAACCTTTTGAAGATATGTGCAGATATCGACAAGGATTATTACCAATAATCAAACATGGATTCATTAATAAAATGAGATGAGTCTTGCACATAGGTGTGATGTACAGGTCCTGAACAATTTATCTAGTAAACAGTCAAGAGCATTTATTTATTTATAAGTATGTCCTTTGATCTTCAGCAGCAACAAAATTTTGTTGGTACCATAAAGTTATATCCTACTCTAATTTTTTAGTTCACTCACAGCTTTGGGTTACCTCAGTGAGTCCTGTAAACCTGTCCAGAGCTTCAAAAACCTAGCTGATAAGAGTGCTTTCCTCCTCTTGACTTCAGTAGGTGTTGCTCAAAACCATTCTTGGTAACTGTTCAGACTCTAGCTAATAGTGTCAAGATAACAATAAACTGAAAGGAAATGTTAGAGTATTTATAACAGAAAAATGTCACCAGAGATAAATCATCCTATCATCTGGAGCAGACTTATCTTACATAACTGTTGACACCTGTCTGAGAAACTGAAAAAAAAAACCACTATATTTTCAGTGTTTTTCGAAGTGAGAAATCTTCTAGGGTTTAAAAGGTAATACAGTTTATATGAATTCAGGTTTTCTTTTACAAAANCTAAGACATTACCATTTTCAAACTTCAGTAACATTGGAAAAGACAGTAATACAGAAGCCATGTAGAAGGTACCCAGTGTAACTGGTTCAGCAAAGGGTTATGTGTGAACTGTGCAGGCAGGGTCTGTTTGGAAAAGGGATTGTACTGCTGGATTTTTTTTCCCTAGTGCAGTTAAGGAACTTTGTGGTGTCATTTTAAAGCTCTCATTCACTGGGGATGGATCCACGGGACAGCCTAGTCCTGTGAGTGTTATCCAGTCTATCAAGTGGATTCAGCCGGAGAAAGGTAGCATTCCTATGACCTGAGTTTGCTCAGACTGTTAGTAGGTTAACTGGCATAGTGCTGTGAGCCAGAAACCATGAGTTTGGAGGGTTTAGACTGAAGTTTCAGAGTTACTTATGTTCTTACCTGTAAAATGGATGGTTTGGCAGTTAGCCAATGCTTAGAAATTCAAGAAACACTCTTCCTCAACTCCTGAGCATACAAATTTTTAAAAGACTCAAGTAATCTGGGATCTTAAGATGCTAGAAGCTGAATACCCTGAATTTCCACTTTCCTGACAGTTTACTGGGATGGAGCCCTCTACAGCTTGTCAGGTGGGCTACCAAAATCTTGTCACATTTCAAAATCAATGTCCCTTTGAAAAGCATTTTATATTGACAAAGCAGCACTTCTCAGTAGCATGGTATTTGCACCTGAAACTGTAGGCATTTGTCTCCTGCAGTTACTGTTTGTCAGGATGAAATAATAGAACATGAAATGACTGCTAGGTTGGACATATTTTTCCTAGAGTAACTGACATTAGTTTAGGTGTGGTATGTTGCTTGTCATTATGATGACTACATCCCTAAAGAGTTCTAGTCACAGCATAGAAAATTTAGAGATTCTTAACATGCTCAGCAACATGAGGCTGACAAATAGTGAAAACAAGATTAAGAGCAGTGTGGTTTTATGCAACAGAATACAGCTGAAATGTCACCTTTTGGCAGTTTGCATATATATTGTTGTTATTCAGTACTGACAAGTCATTCTACTTTTTAACAGAAGACACATCCAGGGTTGATTTTCTTTATTTGAACTAAAATTTGAATCTTGTAATGCTTTGGAAGAAAATGGGATTCTAATTTTACTTTTCTAGGAAAAAATGCCTTTCTTATGTAGATATGTATCTATTATATGGTTAGAGTTTGAAAGCTCTTCTCCTATAGCTCTTTATTATCAGGCCTTCACAGGTAATAAATAGCAGTTATGGCATTAATATAATATAAAGAAAAAAAAAAAAACAAACAATAGTTCTAGGAAATCATGCCTCACAACTGAATTTTCCCTCTTCTGATTATTGTTGTTATTTAGTATGCAGAGATTTCATGCATCCTAAAACCAGAACTTTCATCTTTGTACTTCAGCTGAAAAGTTAATTGAGGACTGAAGACAGTAGTTAGGTAGATCTAGTTATATATTCACAATATGACTAAAATTTTCATCACTTTTCCTTACAGCAGATATTCCTTCTTTTATGTAACTGATCTCTGTCTGTGGAGTTACTGTATCATGTGATTCTATTTAAAAAGCAATTTAATATTCTTAAATCACAAAATCCCTGGAGGGGGTTTCATCTCCCTTGGCATATCATGAACTTCATCATAGTTTGGTTACCTAAGTGTTGAGATGATCGCTGTACTTGACTTGAGCTTGATACTTGGTACTTTATGCAGTTAAATTTTCTGTGGTGCCCAGAAAAACTTAAAATTTAAGTTTCGTTCCTATGCAGTTGCAGTACATTCCAACTGCATGTTAAATTGTTGGAAATACTTACAGCTACAATCTGTTTGCCAGGTATAAAAATGTTTCCATGGCACCATGACACTGGTTCATTTCAACCAGCACGATGAACCACTGGTAGTGCAAAAAAGGGTGCATCTGGTGATCTTAGTCATGTAGCTTCTTCTAGATGTATCTATGTTTCTGATTTTATTCTTTATCTTTAGCTGTCAAGAGTTTTCATCTTCATAACAGTGTTCTTTTTAAGAGCTTATTGAAATTACTTACATTTCTGTCCTCTTAAATATCAAAAGTCTGTGAAAACTCTATTCTGTCACTGTTACTCACACCCCTGGATCTGACTCACGCTAATATTGCCTAAAATTAGCTTTTAATGTGGGTCAACAGCCTTGACTTTTTCTTTGATGCTTTCTGCTCTACCTGATGAAAGTAAATCGTATAGATAAGCTGATATTTCCAACTGCTAGTGAGACTGCCTTGAGATCTAAGGCCAGCCAATTTTACACTTTTTTAATCTCTGCGATTCCTTTCCTCTACAGCAACTACTCCCAGCCTGACCTGTCTTGATTTTTGTAAGTTTCTGAGATCTGTAAAGTCTTTGTTCTGTCTCTATTTAATTCTTTCCCAGTACTATTGAAAGTACCTTTTAAACTGTTTATTGGAATAGTCACCCAACTTTTTCCCTTGAATTTAAAAAGTTTCCAGATATTTTTCCTGTCTGTCAGTGCAGCTTATTGCTTTGGACAAATGCCTTTTAGTCTTCATTGTTTGATTAGCCAGTGCAAAAAATCTAATCCAAGCTTTTTATGTGCTGAAAAGAGACTTCAAACTGGAGTAAATTTTGATAACAAGTGAATTGAAAGAATCAATTATCACTCATGTTTAGCTTTAATTAGCAACATTAGCATCCATCTCACGTGAATAAAGTTTTATTCACAACATAGGTATATATTTTTGCAGTTTTCAATTTTGCTTTTTCCCAGCTATCACAGGTTCATGTCTTGTCATCAAAGCCTACCATTTCTCCCTCACTGAAGCACACAATGACAGAGATTGGTGGGTGGTGTAATTCATTAACAATGTGATTACAGCTGCATAGGACCCAGAAGAAGGAGAAGCACTTGTTATTGCATATTGTATTTATCACTCCTCATGTGCTGGTCTTGTATAAGCAGAGTGAGATGTACAAATCATACAAAATGTAAGGAAAATCATGATTGGGCATCTTTTTTACAATAGAGCCATTTCTCTTACGAAGTGATACAGCTTGGTCTGAATAATTTTCTTAGCTTTCTATCCAACATTGTTTATTTTTTTACAGCACCTTGGATGTTACTGATATTAACTGTTAAGGTTCTTGTTTCAGTGGTCCTGGTAATGTTCCTCCCTTTTGGGTGCAAATGTTGTGGCATCTGTTCTAATGTCCCAAGTTTGTCAGAAACTTTGACAGCTCTCTTATCCACTACAGTAGATAAATTTGTTAAAATTGACTTAAAATCTTTTATGCAGCTTTTTTTATTCTTTCCAGACTCTTAATGAGTAGGAGATTTTCAGCACAAATTCTGCTAAGACCTTTTCTTTCATGTTCTAGTCCCACCAGACTTCTCTTCAAAGCTCTGTGGAGAGCAGCTCAGCTCTTTCCTCCATTTCATTCCTGTGTTTATTCTCAGACCTGTTCCTTAAAGAGTCTTGTGCCTGAGCATAATTTTGGAGCAAAGGAATAATCTGGTACTGCCTGCAACACTAACTAATTAAGGAAGAGTACAGGAAAAAAACAAGCATGTAGTGATGCTCTTCCCAAAATCACTCTACCAATCCACTGCTGTAGGGATTTGTTAATCAGAGTTGGTTTTTGTGGGTGACAGATTTCTATTTCACAGACCTTTTAGTCTCCCTTTGAATCCACATGACAGTTTAGTGTCTACAGGACCTTGTGGCAAGTCACATACTAACTACAAACTGAGTGAGCAAACTCCTTTTGTCTTTGGAATTTCACGGGGTCATTCATTCTCTGCTGGACCCCTGTTAAAAGACAATGTTTCAAAAACTGTGCTTCATTGGAATTCAACTAACTTGACAGATATTTTTCTGAAGCAATATCATCTGAGGAAAAAAAATACAGCAGACAAGTCCTACCACAGTATGCAGAAACAAGAACATGACTATCCCAATAGCAAACTGGAGGTGAAACATAGACATCATACTGTAGAGAAGGCCTAAGAAGACTTGTTTTCTTCCTGTTATCACTGAACCTCTACACATCTCTTCTTTATTGGGGGAATAATAATTATGATTTTTTGGACTTACTTCTTTTCCTGCCATGTTATGTAGTGCACCTATTTCATATAAGCTGAAGAGAAAAAGCTAAACTGTTCAAAGAACCATTGAACAATTATAAATATGACAATTTCACAAGAGAATATAAATATTTATACAGTGGAGTGAAATCCTGAGTGTACTGTGGTTAGAATTTTGAGAAAAAGAAGTCTTTGTTGGTGTGTCCCTTGGTAAAGAGAGCACTTAAAATCTTCCTGTATTGTAAACCTGTCACTAAACATGAGAATTACTTTCATTTGGCTGAATGCCTGAGGATATTTTTGGACAATTTCCTGTGAATAGGAAATACATTATAAATAATTTAAAACTCTGGCAAATGTGAACATACATGTGCTTATGTTTGGGGAAGAGGGGCATGTGTGTAAATGTAGATGAATGGACACAAGGATCATTATATCTACAAGATTCCGTTTTAGAATAATAAAACCATTTATTAAGGACTGTTGCTTCTGCTTTTAATATTTTCTGTTTGCTTTCATTGCAGTGCAATCCTAGGGATGAAAAACATTATCTTTTATAAGAAAATAAAAACAACCCTCTCTTCATAGCATGCTTTTGAGTGCTCATAAAATTCTGTCTCAGGGCTCCAAAAGCTTAGAGTACATTTAAATGGAAAAGTTAGTGTTGAAAAAGTCAAGCTCTGTGCATGAAAGCATATATCTCTATAACTTTTGTGGATGGGTAATATTGAAGAATATCGTATCTGTTTACTGTGTGCATGGATTGAAGCTGATTTACAAAAATGCATCACGTGTAGACTTTCTTAAACAGTGGAATTCTGTATGCCTACTTATCTAAGTTGCCTATCTACATGGAAGAACTAAAACTGATCTTTTATTATTTATGAGCATATTGTTGAAGATGTTGTGAAGGCCAGTAAAATATCAACATTTTTTAATAACTGTCAAAACACATTTTATCACCTAAACACCAAATATGAATGACTAATATTTATAGAACTTTATTTCTCTTTGGCTATGATTTATCCAGACTTTCAACAAAGTTTATAGACTAGTTTTCTTTAATTAATTTGGCAGTGCAGGAGAAAAGATTAACGTGCCTAACATTTGAACAGCTATAAGGAGTTTCAAATAAGCAAATAACTTGGTGTTATATCTTGATGAAAAAGCTCTAGTAAATAAATAAAGCTAAATAAATAAAACCATTAATTTCAGGTAACAGACTTTGGGATAACTGTAGCATTCCATGATTTAGTGAAGAGTTGGATAGTTTTTGTTTATTTCATTTTCATGCATTTTGACTAAAGTGACTGATCATGGAGGAGAATCCAGGGGTGCATTATATTATAAGAATATCTTCATCTTTTTACCTGCTGCTGTGGAGCAGAAATAAGAAAAACTTCAGAAAAGCACTGCGGTCCTATACAATTCTGTCAGAAATACTAGAGAAAACATTTAATTTTTATTATTATTTTGGTTTTTTTGGTGGGGTTTTTTGTTTGGTTTGGTTTGGTTTTTCTTGGTTCTGTTTTAATGCTCTCTCCACAACATCAGCATTCTTTCTGTTTGTGATGTAGATGATGTATTTGACTTAAAACTTCCATTTTTCCTGCATATGGATTGTCACTAGGCAGGACATGGCAGTTAGTGCTGTGGTCCAGTTGATGTGGTGGAGTTTGATTAAAGGCTGGACTTGATCTCAGGTCTTTTCCAACCTTAATGATTCCTCAATTTTGTGATCACAATGTGACTTTATTTTCCCTGGGAATGCTATGAAACTTGATTGCTAGTCATGAATTCCACCAGTAGAGCCATCATAGTTCAGCTGTCATTTCACCTGGTTTTGTTGATTATTTTGTCTGCTGGGTTCTTTGTATTCCCAGTAGTCTGTTCACACTGCCATAAATCTAGGTAACTTCCCCCCTCCTGTTCTATGAGTCCCCCAAGCTGCATTTAATTCTCAGAACATTTCCAGAACATTTCTAATGGTAGGAAACTTGTTTATTTCTACTCTTGCTTCTGCTTACAATGTCTATTGTAAGATGTGTTGGGCCAGTTTTCTAACATACGCTTTTATTCATTTCTTGAAAGCTTTAATTAATCAATGGTCTTGGCATTTTCTTAACCAGGAAAAGTCTTGCTTCTATTATTACCAAATTAAATTAGCAATTATCCTGAATTTGGATCATAATTTTTAATTCTAATGTGAAGTGCACCTAAGATTATTCATATACATTTTTTTAAGTGTCAATAGTATAATCAAGCCTATTAAAAAAAAAAAAAAGGAAAAAAACAACCCAACAAAACCACAATAAATAAAGAAAAAATAGAAAGCACTGGAGCATCAGTCCTCACAGAACAGAATAATTTATAATGAGGGACCTTAATGGAGAGGATCCTCAAATAAGTTTGAAAAAAATTCAGAAGAAAACCAATTAACTTCATAATAAATAGTTTGACACCGAACTTAATTCAGTTCACAACACATTCCCTTTTTCATTGTCCTTGATTCAGCCTCTCTTTCCAGCCGTCTTTACCATCATATAAGTAATTCCCTTCCCCATCTTGAAAAGTGTCTACAAATGCGTAAATGCACAAATGCACCATGCATAAGTTTTTAAAACCATGGAATAATAAGGAAAACATAAGGAAGGAAAGTGTAGTTCAAAGATAAAAGGGAAGGCATTTAAATTCTTGTATTTTAATGTTTGTAGGTCCTATCTATATAGACAGAATGCAATAGCTAAAGATAATCTCATACGGAACTTTTCTTTGAATCCTTTCAGTTGAAGAACTATGTGTTAAAATGACAAGCATAACAGAATTGTTCTAATCTGTTAATTTTAGCAGAGAGAGTATAAAAACAGTAAGAACTCACTCTGTATTTTCTAAACACAGAAGTTCTCAGAGGATGAGGTTTTAATTTGAAGTCACACAGAGATGAAGACTAAATATTACTGCTGTTACATATTAACAATGACTTTGTTTTATAATATAAGACATGTAACAGAGAGCAACAATTACATGATCACTAGAGGGGCCAGTAGGTACTATAGCAGTTAAAAGCAAGCCAGGAAATTTAAGTCTTCATAGGAGCCTTCAGTTGGCAAAAAGATGGTTATTATGTGTGACTTTGTCATGTTTTCTGGAGGGTTGTGTCTCTATGGAGTTTGTGTCTCTAAGCTTGGAATTTTAGCTGTAATACTTGATTCATTAGTACAGACTACTAAACTGATAGTTCATCTTCAGGTACTTTATGAAACAGAAATTTTAATTTTTCCTCGTATCTAATCCAGACTAATTAAAAACATTCGTTTTGATCCAAAGGGAATCAATCATTAATATGTGTTTGGTTTAAAAAGGTAAAATTGTTGGGTGGCTCATTATTGACTAATTCCTCTGGTATAAGAAGTTTTTTGAGGAGCAGTACAATAACAATTAGTCTTTTAATCCAACTTCTAAGTATCAATTATTTTACTCTATGCACAATCCATTAGTGATTTAGTAATTTAATCCCTACTGACAGAAGTGGAATCAAGATAGTTTATGTTTACTTACTGGTTTTGTTTCCATATTGACATTCTAATAAAGCTTTCACAGTTCTTGTGGCCTGTGAACTTGCATTCCTGTCACATGGATGAAAAAAATACTAATGATGTTCAAGTAGACCACCCATAGTAAAGGAATTTCGAATCCCTCTCTTCTGAAGAAAAGCTCGGTTTCATTTCTTGAGTGACAGCAATGAAAGAAACAGTGTGATTGATCTTTAAAATTCCCATTGTTTGTTTTTTTTTTTTAAAATTCAGACATGGTTACCAAAACAGACAGATTAGAAACAACTTAATGTTTTCATAAATACCCTTTTATCTGAGATCTCAAATAACTTTTCAAATTCTTCATTCTACAGATTCAATAACTTGCTTGTGCCAAAACTAATTACATCATTACAGAGCTAGAAAATACCCACTTTTGTTGTTACTGACTTTAACTTCCAGAACTGTCTTGCCAGATGACGTAGATAGATGAAACAAAAGAAATGAAGCTTCAGAAAATCTAAAATCTGTAACACAAGATCAGCTAATGCTCTACATGTATTTCCTGCATGAAATTACTGCTTCAGTAACTGGAGAATGTCATTATGGCCATATCATATGCTGAGAGGTAAAACAAAAGGGGGGGAAAAAAAAAAAAGAAAAAAGAAAAAAAAATCTACAGTGCTGAACCTCTTAAAATCAAAACCAAACCAAACAAACCTGAATTTTCAATATCTGTGTAATTATGGTTCCTGAAACCTATGACCATCTTTTTACAGCATTATTCTTCTTGTGCAGCATAATATGAAACAATTTTATACACATCTTTGACACTTTATATTAAGACAGCTTTAGCCACCTGCTTGATTTTATAGTTATCATATATCTGGATACAGTCTAACATTGTAATGCTTACTTTCTCTAAAATTTTCTATGGGAAGCAATTGGAAAAATAAAAGCTTTTATTGCAAAGGAAATACACAAATAATTTGCAAAAGCTGAGAGCACTTTTTGATGTCAAATGTGATATCATTCCCTAGTCATTGCATCTTTTCAAATTTACAAGGATCTTCTTAAGATCTCACTACCATTATATTTCTCAATATTGCAATGTGTTTTACTTCAAAACTTACATGTAAAATGACCCATTATAATATCCAGCTGATGAGAAAGAAGAGATCTGGAATTTATTTTTTCATAAACACTTACAGTTTGAAGAAAGTATAAGGATGTCTTTCTCACCAAAAAAATAATCACTTTATATGTTTAATTGAAAGAAATTAAGGAATGTGCATAAATATTCAATAACTGACCTTTGTAAATTTTGATATTTCATTATATGGAGTAGTTTGGTTATATGCATAAATAAGCTGTTTGGTGGTCTTTAGTTGGTACTTTCCTAAAGTGGTCTTTATTTGGTACTTTCCTTAATACAGATGAAAATACTTTTATATTTCTTTTATTACAGAAAACCATTTAAAAGGCTAAAAAATGGCATCTATATTATAGTTATTACATCAAACTTTATCACGGTCTCAAAGATAGGTGCTTGAATCTATTGTCATTGATGTTTCTTTGCTGTTTAGACTCAAATTATTAGATAAGAAGAGTGCACATTCTTTTGTGATATTTCAATTTTTAAGTTACTATAAAATGGATATTTACATTGGGTTACAAAATATACGTTGGGTATCAAAACATAACAAGTTATCTGAAAAAGCATATTAATTTATCAAATTAATTTGTATTAAGGAAGAGTTTTCAAAATAGTGGTGACTTTGAGTCAAGGACACAAATATTTTACATCCCAGAGGACATACAAAAGTTAGTCTTAGGACAATGCAGCAGTTGGAATTTAGGATCCTTCTTCAGTAAGCTCTGCATATTTTTTAGTTTTGTCTCATTCATCAGAGAAAATGAATGTAATTGTTTGGAAACCTTGCTGAATCAACATTCTAAATTACTTCAGACTAGAATTAAATTTTTTCCCATTTGAAAGTATAATTCTAAATTATGGGAAAAATTTATTGTTAAATGCACAGTTATGAAGAGCCATTAGGTAAATGAGTTAGATTTGCGACACTTTCTGTATTCAGGCATCTGCTCTGTTATGTGGTTTGGACAGAGCAGCTCGAACGTGATTGTTTAAAATGTTCATGTCAACAGCTGGATCTGCCCTCAATTTTGATCAATTAGATAATCCACTGATACAACCATTACTTGAGGATTTGTTAGGATATTTCTACAAGCATTTTTCACTGAACAGTGCTTTCTCACATTCAGTAACATCAAGTTGATGTGATGTGCATCCTAAGAGTTCTCATGGACAACAATTAATTGGGTTGAAGAAGCGAATTTCTAGCATATAGTATTTTTAACTGATTGATTAATCAGTTGTCTGTGATAGTTATTCTCTTAAATTTACAAGCAAAGATCTAGTCACTTAATACACATGAAAAGGGCACTCCAGCCACTGGATTTGGGTACAAAAATATTTAAATTTAATTTAAAAATATGACAGCTCCATTTCATTTTTTTCTAACGTTTTAGTCATTTCATGGTGTATTCCACAGACATGAGAATAGTATTCACGTATTATCAAACAATCACATGAACAAACAAACAACTGCACTGGCATTTCTGAGAGGATATTTATCTACTGTTTGAAAAAAGACAAATGTCAAAGTAGGTGTTATATAATTGGTCTCTGCTGTATGTCTAATGGACTTTTATATTACTGAGACATTTAAGATCACAAACTGCTGATCTGGTCCCTAATTATGAACACTGGTTTCTTTTCAGTTTAACATTTTGCTTAGACGTTTGAGTCACCAGTTTTCATGTCATTATCTCATAATCTCATCTGTCTGTAATACTTTTAAATCATTATCTGAATTAGGTTATTGGTGCAGGAGCAGAGTCCTTTAGATCTTTATATTTCTGAGAATCATCCATACTAGCCCCTTCTGGTTCAGATGTCACTGAAGTCACTTATTTGTGGTAGAAGAGTGCCCAAGCAGATAGCTTTGAAAGTAGGAAGAATTAGTTTTATCATCATGGCTACCATGGTCTTCAATAAGACTATCTACATTGTTAAATTTTTTAAACTTTTGCCTCCTTGCTATATAAGTACCGTCAAATGGCCATTTTGCCATCTTCCTTGAACACTTATCTGAATGGGGCTTTCATGCCTAATCATATGGGCTTCTTGGAATGCCTTTACTGCTGTCTCTGTGGGACAGGAGTTTGCCTCTAGTAAAGTCTCTTCACTGCCTCAGGAATTTGGTTTTGATGGTAGCCAGAATTACACTTTAAGCTTGCCAGGGAAAATGCCAAAGTACATGATGAATCTGAGGTTCTTAAAATTAAACTTGTAGTTTCTTGATTCACCACTCATGATAAACAGGAGTGCATAGTGATAGCCAGATCTCTTGATCTGGGTCTATGCTGATATTCTTCTTGTGCTGAAGACACATCTATAATACAAGCACATAGCTTCTGGCCTCCTCTAGACTCCAAGTAAGTGCCTGTGGTCTGAAGAAATAAAGGTTTGTGTGCTCTTCAAGTAATAATAGTCATAGCAATGGTGCAGTCAAGTTCATGCCCCCACTACAGTTTTCATCTTTCTTGAATGATGGATGGATACTGAGCCTGTGAATACTGCCAGTTTTAGACAAAAACAGAATTATGAAAGGTGTAATACAGTGTGGATCACTGCTAGAGTGTTATAGCGTCTCCCTGACTTTATTCTATTTACATGGACATATATCAGTATACTCATACTTTTAAAGATCAATGTGTGACAGAGCCAGATCAAGATTGACAAAATGTAGGATGAGCATTTGATAATAAAATTGAAAACAAAGAAACAGAATGGAAATAAAACAAAAAGCACAATGAAGAACTACCATTATTAAAATAAAAAGAAATAGCTAGGCAAAATTTAAACACCTTTCTTTTGTTGGCATCTACAAATCATTGATGCTAAGGGGACCATTTCAGTATTAATTCACTGTCTCAGTTATTTTGAAAAATTAACTCTTTGGTTTCTAGTTGCAAGTTGCTTTATTGTGTAACAATTAATAGAAAGGAATGAGATAAATCGTTAACCCTATTTTCTTTTCCTTCAGTTATTTCCTCTTTTAGTATCATTGTACATTGGGTTTATGTGCAATGAAGATGAGACTAAAGAATTATGAGGCATGTACAAACACAAAAGGCAGGAGGAAAGTCTCTTTGAAATGCAGGTTTGATATCCAAATGCTTCTTCACTTACACTTCCATTGTGTTAACTAGTTGTCTCTTTCTTACTTAGACAACTATCTCTCTCTCTGTTCAACTTGTTGAGTTTATTTGTATCTGTTGTATAAAATCAGAAATATTTGCAGTGAAAACGACTTTTGACACTATAATTTTCAGTTCCTCTGGCACTTTACAGATATATTTGACCCAAGACTATGAAACAAAAGCATTAGAATAACTCAAAAACCTTCCTCCACTTCTTCTCGCAGATTATCGCATTGCTTTATTCATTGTTGACTATGGAAATTTTAGGTTACAATACTGAAAACTTTGACTGTCAAAACATTTCCGTGAGTTAGAAGTTTCTTTCTTTGGGCATGTTTTTTTCAGTTTTAACTGAAGCCAACATATGCATTATGCATATCAAATAGTTTTGTTAGTTAAAATCAGTAATATTCAGCTCTAATATTCTTACGGGGAATCTGAAGTAATTGTATGTGGACAATAATGCTAATAAATAAGCATTCACACAGCCTTTGCAATTAGCAAACAATACAGTCCATAATAATAGACCAAGTATTGTTCTTATCTTTAAAGGTATTTACTAAATTTTTATAAATCCATTGAGTTCTATTTACTTCTGTAAATGGTTGTGCCCTTTGAAGTTATTTGTGTTTTGTAGCTCCTGGTTTCCCTGTATCAACTGGATGTTAACATGGCCAACTTTGGGCACTTTGGAGCAAATTAATAACCCCATTAACTACGCAGCTGCTTAATCTAATATGGCGAGCTTTGCATGGAACTGGATAAATGGCGACTGAATAGTGCTTCTTGTGTGCTCTCTTTGCAGCTGATTCCTGCTTGCAACTGATTCTAAAGTGATTTTTGACAGTTGTCCAAAATGTTTGCTATTTCCACTAGCTGTGATTTTATCTTTGCTTCTAGTTTTGTTCCCAGCACTTGCTTACAGAAAAGAACACGTTAAAGTTGATAAAATTCTTACTTGAAAAACAATTTCATTTCTTATTTAATTAATATGAATAATTAAAATATTTTCACAACACTACTTAAGCAGTTTTCCTGGTCCTGTAATTAGATTTTGCTACTTGAAAAAAAGTCACCTAGGAGTTTAATCTAGCTAAGCAATTAAGCTGAAGATCCAAGTAGTGGAGCAAGCTGCCCTAATATTTCTATGCGTAAAAACATGTGAGGTTTTTGTGACTAATATTGCAGACATTAGAGAAAGGCAGAACTGAATTCAGTTTTGAAACTAATGAGGAAGAGTACAAAACCCAATTTCTTAGTAGAAAGCTGGGGGAATTTTAGCTCATTTTAAACTTCAGAAGAAACAGAGTCAGATTGTTGGCCGGTCGTGTGGGTTGGACCAACTGACCACCAGGGATGATCAGCAGCTCATCGGCGGCGTCTGCTAGCGTCCCTGAGTGTCAGGTCCACTGCAGTTGGGGACAGTCTCCCCCAGCCATGAGCTGCCTTGCCCTAGGACGGCAGCCACACTGTTCCCAAAAGCCGGAGTGCTGCAAAGAGAGTGTTCCCTTGCCCGGACCCCAATCAGACACGCGGTCACACGGTGGTCAGGTGCTTGGGGTCAAGGGCGAGAGACCCCGGACTCAGCCGGGTACCAGACTTTTATTCTGAGGGTAACAACCAATCCCAGAACGGCACGGGGAAGGAACCAGGGAGGGACAAGGGGCAGGGACCAATCAGGAAGGAGGTAGAGAGGAGAGAGGGAGATACGAAAATACCATTATGAACTGAGGGACAGGGGGAGCTCGACCCCTCTCTGGGTTTGAACCACCGCTACATCAGATGAGTAGGCAAAATACTATAAATCATTTTTCTGAAGAATGCTCTAAAGAGAAGAATAAGAAGAAAGGCCTGCAGTTTGAAAGGAAGAATATGACAAATAACACAGGGCTGAAGATCCTTCAAGGGAGATATATAAGAGAAGATCTCTGAGATCTCATTTATTTGTGGATTTTTTGACAGAGGTGTAGAAAAAGATTTTCTATTACATATGTCAAATATAAATAGTCCCACTACCTTTGGTACTTAAAAGCTGATTTTCATAATCCACTAGAAATTAATCATACATACATTCACATGTGACTGGAGATGGATGCGCTTCTTGCAGTTTCACATTCACTCAAAGGTTGAATAAAAGAGACGTTCTTTATCTGAATTTCAGCTCTGAGTTAATTCTGAGAAGTATGCAAGACCTAGAATAAAACTGTGTAGCAGTCTTGTACAGATCAAGACCTACCTGGAATTAAAAGTTTCTGTAAGTTCAGGGCAATAGTGACCCTGGATCAATTATCCATCTGGACTGATTCACCTTGGAAGATGATTGTGCAGAAAAAGGAAATGAGTATTTTAAGGGGATCAAGTCTATACAAGATTGAACAAAAGTACACAGGAAGTGTTTGCAATTCTTTGGACTCTTCCGTTTAGAAGGATCACACTGCTTCAGAATGTGGAATTGGACAAGTAAAGTAGACTTAGAAGAGCTAAATACTGTTCTGGTAAATACTATTGTGTCTATTTTATTCAGTTTTCCTTCCAGGTATATTTCTATTCTCTTGCTCAGATGTATCCTGCATCCTGGCCTTTAACATTGTCTTCCAGGAGGGTATGTGAGTTGTCGATCCAGGTTCTGTCCTATCATGCCCTTGACAACATGATCCTTCGCCATTGACTATATTGTTTCCATACTTGCCTTCTTTTGCTCAAGCTGATGCTCTGGACAGAAAATGGGTGAAAATGAATTGAAATAACTGCTGTAAAGTTGATATTTTAATTATAGAGAGTTCTTTGAGAGAGACTATGATGATATTGTGACACTAAGAGGGAAAGAATATTAAAAAAATAAACGTCCTTATATAAATCTTTGATACATTCTAATACCAAAATCTTACTAGCAATAATTCACTGTTTTGCCGTCGCAGATTAGAGAGGAGAGATATCCCGTTTTATTCATCTAATATCTGAGTGTGTGGTCTAAGACTCCTTTGGGTTCTTTACAATATTTGTGAAAGAACAGAAAATTACGTTCAGAAAGGAATTGATTCTGTTTATTAAATAACTGTCTTTGATATCCCTAGAGGATAACGCATCTGTCTTCACTGCTGGCTAGTTTAACACTGGATAAACAATTTAAGGATGATTAAATTAAGCCACTTGAAGTTCTATCCATGATCCAAAAGAACTCTAACCCAATAATAAAATAAAGACCTAATAAAAAGGCCAAAGCAGGTAATAAAAATAATGTATATGTGTATGAGACAATGTCCTAGTATAACTGTACTGAGTCACACAGAGAAAATTTTGCATCTAGAAAAAGGCAAAGAGATCTGTCAGATGCATAAGAAAATCTCTCGTATTCTCTAAATGGAATGAAGAACAAGTATAGTTAAAATAGAGGAGAAATAACATATACTTTTTAAGTTGAAATGTTCTCCATTGGGGAATATTATATTGACAAATCACTTTGTAAATGTAGGCAACTCTGTGGAGTAAGTTCAAGTATGGTATTCAGTAAGGTTAAAGGGTTTTATATTCTAATTCTTCAATGTACGTCATTAGATAAAACTTTTTGCCCATATTAGAGCATTGTGTTTATGAGTATCAATAAGGCTTTATGCCTCAAGGGCAGATAACTATTCTTCACAGTAGCTTTTATATTTTAAAAATTGTTTAAAATACTTACAGAAAAAGTTTGTAACATAAACTATTGTCTTGGGGTGTTGTTATGATACTTGCATTCCCTATCGTTTGCTTATGTGCTTAGAAATGTGGTCCTGTAGCTTTAATTGCATCCAGCAGTGGAGAGAAACTGCCGGGCGCGGGTTGTTTTGAAAATCTCCCCCAGGCTTATTGCTTAGTCTATCCGTTGCCACTGTCCGTGGTTGCGGCTATGTTTTTTTTTCCTTCCCTGGGATTTTGGTTTTTCTCCTTTTTTTGTCCCCGTTCTGGATTTTTGTTATTCCGGACTGTTTTCNAACAGTTGGTTTTTTTTTTTATTTTTTCCACTTTCATCCAAGAGCTTCTGTTGTGGTGGGGGAGGGGGTATCAGAGGCCTTTGCTGGGGGAGGCTTTTATTCAGAGTGCTTCCCACGTGGAAAATTTGTCTCTAACCCGGGACAACTATTTACCCAGTTCATACCATTTTTGGAATTTCTCTCAACACATGCACACATGTGTTATGTGTCCTTATGTCTAAAACCACACACAGGCTCCTTAGAATTACATCAAATGCCTATGTTTGCCAGCTTGTTTATTAAATGAGTGAGCAGATACTAAAAAATCCTGTTAGTCTAAAATGCTTGTTAATGTCAGAAGAAAGAGAAACAGAAAAAATTCTTCCTCCCCTCATGAAAATATCCACATAGGTTTTAGAGTCATTACAGTTGTCATTTAGAACAAAGAGTGATAGCTCTAGAAGAAGAAAATTTTGACCAGCCTCTTTTTGCTGTTTGCCTTTTGGGCCAAGTGACAGTGCTGCAGAGAATTACATTTTTTTTTCCTTGTGGTTGATTTAAAAAATCCATATGGTAAGAAGGATTGTCAAAAATAATATCATTCTCAGCCAAGGAAACAAAGTAGTTCTTGCACATCCCAGCCCGAGGTGTTGATGGGCACAGTTTGACATTAGCCCAAAGGTGATCACGGGTGTTCTGTTCCTCTGAAGAGCCAAGTTTGTTTCATGGCTTCCTTCACAGTTATGTCTCATGGTATGTGTTTTATTGCAAATCCTGTATTTGAGGTGAGAGTAAGACAGCAGAATGACTCTTTACACTTTCCGTAAAATTAGTGCTCATGCTATTGTAGGGATAAAGGAAACAAAGAAAATAAGTGATCTGCCCACTATTTGTGAACACAATACAGACTAGAGGAATACATAAAGGTATTAAAGTGTGCGAGATCTTTAGGAAGTCACTAGTCCTGTTGTCCAGTGAAATAAATGAAACCTGGGTGGATTTGGTTAGGTTTTGCCCTAAAAGAAGATGGGAAGAATGAACTGTAATAGACAATACTGAGTGATAGGTTTCAAAACACTGACTAATTCAGATAAGCATCTAGTACATATTCAAAACTTTACAAATAAACAAATCTTAAGTACATTCTGATGCTGAAGAAAAAATTCAATATCCTCATTTATTTCCATTTTTTCCAATGTTCTACCAGTTTTTTTTTTTCTATCATGGAGCTGCTGTGTAATCTAGGTAATAATGGATTTTGCTGTTGAAAGCAGTTCTGGAATTTTTTGGTGGAGAGGTGGGTAGCCAGTATAAGAATGACACAGTGATTTTTTAATGAGAAACATAGAATTATCCAAGTTCCAAATTCTGTTTAGAAGGTTAAAGAAAAAATTGCCAGATAGAAATTACTTTTGGCTCTGAGGTGCATATATAATTAATGATCTGTCCAGAAGTCTTCTACATGAATGTTAGTTCTCATGTGGCCATTGGTGTTGCAGTACCTTTCCAAAAGAGGTTGCTTAAAGTAAGCACTTTGTGATGTCATTTGCCTTCTTTTTTTCTTTTTCCAGGGAGATGTCAGCTTACATTATATAAAAATTTAATGCTGGCAGATACTGAAGAATGAGCAAGGTTTATTACAAGAAGCAGTAGTATCATCAGACTGTTTTATTCCCATCCTCATTTTGGCACTGCGAAAAGAAATGTCCTGTTGCTTCATTGATTTTCTAGAAATCAGAGGCATCATGCCGTCTTTTAGTGTAGAGGCCTGACAAAAACCAGAAGAATCAATTCTTTTTGAAAGTTGTAAACTTAAAGTAAAAAGAAATCTATTCTGTTAGACTTTTTATGCTTTGCACCAGGAAGTCAATGAAATGTTTATTTTTCTTCAGCAGAAGACTAACAAAATAATTTAATAGTATCATAGAACAAGCTGAATTGGAAGGCACCCACACTTTCTTAAGTAGGGTAAACCAGAAAAGTTTGTACTATGTCTGCATATTTCACTTCATGTGCAAAGATGATCAGACATTTTTTTTAAATGTTGCTTTTAAAAAATGCTGCCTTGCAGCAAGCAAATCAGTATCTTTTCCTTGGGGAGGTGAAATGCTAGCGTAGACAAAAAATAACATCTCAGGTTTTCACTTTGCATCTTCAATATTTATGGAAATTTACTTCCAAATGGGCAGCAACCCATTGTGCCTACACTGAGATACATTCTTATGGTTGTTGCCTGCAAAAGAGCAGCACTGTTAGAAATACAATGTAGAATTCTACTATTGTGCTCTACCTGGAGAAAATGTTGGGAAGTCCTTAATCAACATTCATAAGTAAAGATGAGACTTTTAAATTGGTCTTTTTTCCTTGCCAGATACATTGTTTATCAAGTAAGGAATAGCATGTACCATCAGAGTGCACCACAGCACAGCATGGGATGTTTGGTATTGAGGTCACTAACTTTAATCCTGTCACATGAAACTATCATAACCACTCATTAACTTTCAGAAGCCCATTGTTTTGGTTTTTCTTAATTCATCAAAACTCTAATACTAACAAATATTTTTTCCTTTCAGAAGTTTATAAAGCGGTTCCTGAGTCAAGAGCCTGTCCATAGATGTATCTTTGTAGGACAGGACACATATCACCTGTATTCTCAGCCTGTGTATTACAGGAGTTGATGAGTAACACTGGAAGGGTGAATGACTGAGGTCTCCAAGAAGTTTGCAGACAGTTATTCACTAAGAATGGGTGTACTGGGTCCAGTTGGGATGTAGACAATTTTCTTCATAACAGCCTGCAGGTGTTACGTTTTCTATCTGTGACCAAAACCATCTGTTTTTTTCTGTGGCCCCCCCAGTGAGTAGGCTGGGTGTGAGCAAGAGCCTGGGAGATGACACAACTGGGACAGCTGACCCAAGCTGACCACAGAAATATTCTATATATAAGGTCTTGTTCAGCAAAGAAACCACAGTAAGAGTTTTTGCAAAATAACCATTGCCTGGGAACTGTTTGGGCATCAGTCTGCAGGGGGGGAGTAATTGCTTTTGCATCACTTGAGGATTTGGGGTTTTTTTCCGTTTTATATATTAAGCAGTCCCTCAGTCCCTTGACTCATAAGTTCTCTAACATTTGCCCTTCCAGTTTTCTCTCTCATCATGCTGAGAGAGAGTGAGTGAGTAATTTCGTGAGTGGCTGAGTGGGGACTTATTTGCCACCTTAGCCCTCACTCTACCTAGTTCTCTTTTAGCACTAGGTTTATTCCTGTCTTTCTGTGAAGTTGCTCAGTTTCAAACAAAAAGTTAGAGAGTGATCTACTCATTTTGCACCCTAGAGGACTCCTCTGTAACTGGAAATGGATTGAGCTTACTTCATGTTCAAGTGAACCTAGAAATCAAATTTTTTCATGTGGCATGACAGCTTTCCTTGTTATTATAAAATTATTTTGTTTGTTTTTCATACACGGTTTGACCAGAACTCTGCATTATCTGGATTTGTTAGATAACCTTAGATAAATAATCTAAGCACGGGTTTAGATGGAATTTTGTTGTGAGTGTATTTGCTATAAGTCTGTACTAGGCATGTGCCAAAGTAACCAAGGTCCAACACTTGGATTTTAAATCTGAGAGATGCCTTGATTCAGGCAACTGAAATAGTTCTCAGGGCCCGACCTCTCCTTTTTAACCTCCAGTGGAGGCAATGTGAAGTCACCAGTCACAACCTAACAGTGTTTAATCCATCTGAATAATGAGTCAATTTTCTCTATGTATGCATATTCATTTGGTATCTTCCAAAAGAAATCTTGGTATCCTATTCACCTGTGAAACAATTATCCAAATATCGTATTAAATCAGAGTTCTGAAACTGGCTCTCAGACTATGAGTGGGGCTAGCTACTAGCTAGCTGGCACTTCATGCTTGTATCACAGGAAGTGTTTTCTTTTTGAATAAACAGCTAATGTAATGCAATTTGTGCTGAGTTGGGTACCTCTATACATAAATCATCTTACTGTGCTGACTGACCTCTGGTCCCTCTTTTAACAGGAAGTCTTAAACCTTCTAGTCTTTCTAAATACTTTGGGTTTTTATGAGGTTCATTTCTAAACAATCTTATATTACATTCATTGAAGGGCTTTTTTTGTCTGAGGCACTATCTTTTATGACTCTAAGTATGAATAAGCATTGGAGGAAATGGACTTTTCCAAGCATCTTATTGTTTATAAAACTTTGAAAGTTTGAGAGAAACAGTCTCAATACTATCCCAGAGATTCAGCTAGTGGGAGTTACAGGGTAGATTTCAGCCAATCCACCCCTCTACAGCTGCCTTTTACTAATTACACCTATATAATATCTAGTTATACACAAACCAAAACCCATCTGATAATTTAATTTCTAATGGTCCTTTCCACCGATGTTACATTTTTTTCTTTTCTTAGTGTTCTTTTCTCAGTGTGTGAATACTTACATTCTCATGAAAATATCAATTTGAAGTTTCTAGGACAGCCCTGGTTATGTCTTAGAGGTAAGTAAGTCCTTCCAGATTTAACGACACTTTTGAATGAATGTCACTTAAGAATGCATCACAGTATTCTTTTTTGTTCAGCTCACTTAAAAAAAAAGTATACATGATTTCTGATGTTGATATTGTACTTGTCAGTCTCAATGATAGTTAAGATGCCCCCATGATGTGCCTTTTAAATTAGTGTCTATGACTTATATGTCAAACAATAAATCCAAAAAATAACTTTGCTATCAGCATATCTTTAGGTGTTTATTCTTACAACTAAAAATATCCTGATTTGCATTAGACCATTGCCAGCAGCTCAGCGGAGTCCTGAGGTATTGTGCTCAGTTCTGAGATCCTCAGTACAGGAAATACGGACATACTGAAGAGAGTCCAGCAAAGAAAGGGCTGTTGAGACAATGAAGAATCTGGAGCATGTCTGCAATGAAGAAAAGCTGAGAGAACTGGGGCTCTTCAGCCTGGAGAAGAGGACTCGGGGAAAATTACTAATGTGCCCAAATACCTGAAGGCAGGGTCTGAAGAGGAAGGAGCCAGGTCATTTTCAGTAGTGCCCTATGGCAAGACTACAAGCAATGGGGACAAATGGAAATGCAGGAGTTTCCATTTGAACATCATGAAACTCATTTTCATTGTAACGATGACATACCACCAGCATCAGTTGCTCAGGTGGGTTGGGTAGCAACCTCACAGTAAAAAAATGTTATTGACCATAGGTGTCTAAAATTAGGTAAATTGAAATAATAAAGCAAGAGTTCTACTTTACAGAATCACATGGATTTTTAGAGTAGTGTTAAAACTGCAGAATTCTGCAATCTGTATGTTTGTGTTTACAAAAGTGGAGAGTTATGTAGTAATCTGTTTATAATCCAAACCACTGCAGTAAAATTTAAACTTAGTAAGTTTTCTTTTAAGCAAATAACTTATATGGAATTTTGAAATTAATAAAGTGCATGGATATTTCCTTTCAAGGGAAACCATTTTACATAAGTATTTTGAGTTTTAAAGCAGTGTTTTTTTACACCTAGAATTTTGGAGCATTTTGTAATTTTTTATTTTTTTTTTTTTAAATTTAACTTCTGCATTGTTTTGGTTTCCTTCCTGGCTTGAGTTTTATTCTGAATTTGTCAGCCTGAAGAAGGCTTTTGGTTTTTCTATGATGTGAGTGTTTTCTTTAGTAACTATTGTACTGCATTTATAGTACTGTTATATATTTAAAAATCCAGATTTATTTGGAGGATTTCTTGTAGTGAAGGAAGTACTTTAATTGATAAAGAAATTTTGAAATTATTCACACAATTTTCACTGAGTAATGAATCTCTCAAAAAATCCTCACTCTTTTCTGTCTTTTAGAAGGATTTGGCACAAATTTAGGATATTTATGCTATCAAGATTTCTACTCCTGAACTCTCTGTCTTCAGCTAAGTAAGTAAGTTATTTTCGTTAAATTGCATTTGCTTATTTTTTTTGGCCATTATGCAGATCCAAAATGTGTTCCACCCCCATGCTCCTCTCTCTGTTTCCATATGTCTTCCCCCTACCTTTCCTTGTATTTCCACAAAATTGCTTTTGATTACAAACCAGTGTGAGGGGTTTTCACAGTGGATGGAAAGGAAGGGAAAATTATATACACTTTGCAGACTGGGAAAAGCCAGGATCTGCAATTTGTTGGACCTCTGTCCGTAAATCTTTTTATCTCCACGCTTTGAAATTTCTTCTGAAATTATTTTTGGTCCTTCATGGAATCCTTCCAAAGTAGAATAGACAGACTGCACTTTGCTTTAGAAATCAGCCTGAAAAATCATTATTTAATTGCCTTCGGGTATCCTGGTCCAAGGCAGGCATCTTTGGCTGGTTTGGACAGACTAAACTATGGACTCAGAAGTTTCCCTACAGAACTTGGCCCCTGCAGAAGAGACTACTTCATGGTATGCTAGGCCTTCCTTTAAAATCTTGTGAAGTACTCCTGTCCCTGCACAGATAAATATTGTACCAAATTTGAGGCCTCCATTGCTCAGATTTTTCACTCAGGAGTAAGGGATCTGACATATTTCAATCAGAGGAATTCGAAATGCTATAGATGAGTTTACAAAAGGGAGACCTCATAAGATTTTAGTGCATCTGGCATAAATTTAACTTTTAAAAAAATCTATCAGATAAACAAGACAAACCTGTATTGTCTAAGTTATCTAAGCTTTATTATTTTTAATGCATGCCATAAGGAGTTATGTTATACCTCACAAACTAAATGATAGCATATAAATAATTCCTCACAATATTTAGTTTTGTGAGCCAAACACAATATTCTGATTCATCAGCATTCCCTTTCAAACAGAGATGTTGATAAAATGTTGGTTGGCACCTGAAAAGCTTTTAAAGCAAAACGTATCATATTCAGAGAATAATACAAGTATGATTTTGCTCTGTTTTTGTGATGGTTCCGTCAAGCCTCACCTTCTGCCTTTATCCACTTCTTTATTTGATAAACCTTTTAGAGAGATGAGCATTAACCTCCTCTTCTCAGATGTAAAGCTCTCATTACACATCAAACAACTTGCCTGAAAAAAGTGCAAAAGCATGTGAATTTGTAAGGTCATGGTGGTTTATTTTTGTTAAACATTTATGTGCTTTTTTTTTTTCAGAAATTGACCAAAATTGGCATTACACATATATTCTTTTAGATAGAAAAAAACTCATTTTAGCTGTCATGAGAGCAGCAATACAAATGTTACAATTTTTTACTCTAATGATATCCTACATTAGATAAAGTTCTTAATTCAGAAATTTTAAAAAAAGTAGACCAGGGTAGAGGGGAGGGACTGAATAGAAGGAGCATGTAGAGATGTGTTATTGAGATGAAAAATAAACTTGGAGATGTAAATATGGTAAGGTTATGAAGATATACGGGAAAAAATAACAAATGTTAAACATTTGCTTCCCTTTCAAAAGAGATGAAGAAAAACTATCTGTATTGATCAAGCAAGTATGTTGGTAATAAACATTATGAAGACTCCAAACTTTGGGATGAACCCTGCAGCCTCACTGTTACAGTCCTCTTAAAATCTGCCTCCTCCAGAGAACTTTTAGCATTAATATTCTACTCTGGCTTTGTTTTCCACTGCAATAGCTATTAAGGGGAAGGTAAAGGTGGGAAAAACTGCCTGGAATAGATGTAAAATGAAAGCCACACAAAATTGTTTTCAATAGGTTCAATAACACTGCTGTTTTTCTTTCCTGTTTCAAAAGTGTTGATCAGTCCTTGTGATGATTCAGACTGTAGTGGGGCAGGTTCTTGTACCATGTCATCATCTAAATTAACAAATTGCTTCATACCAACTAACACTCCAGTTCTAGCAGTTGTATAATAAGAAATTAAGAGTGGTAGGTATATCAGAGGACATGGATAATTCTTTAAGAGAAGTCTTCCAGAGAACATTCAAAAGATGTAAAAGAGATCTGTTCCTGTTTTTTAATCGGAGTGAAATATATAGTTAGCACTGCACGTCACCCTGACCTTGTGTTTAGAACTGAATATTCTCTCTCTGCTCTGACCATTACCAATTTTTCCTCAAGTACCTTGTAAAAACTTACTTATAAAAAAATGCTCTGGTTAACAGCACTGATGAAATATTAAAACAGGTGAAAATCCCAGTCCTTAACTTAAGAAATTGGTTAGTGTTGGCTTTTGAGTTAAATTTTATTTTCTTTATGAACACTTTCTCTGCAGCAAAATGTCACTTCCAAAACTGTTCTGAGTCCCACAAATTACATCATAAACATACATTAAAATGGTTCATTCCTTCTATTCGTATACTTACAATCTATCTATCTACACTATAATAGAGCATTTTATTTTCATGATCTCAAGAGATGCTGCATTGTTTCTTTTCTTCTGTACATAGTAGCTGAAATTTTACTGTTGCTAGCTAGTGGTTAATATAGTGGTTAATATAACCTCTCCAGACCTTTCCCTTACCTTTCTCAGGATATACTGCTATTTTCCACTGTGTAAGATTTTTTTTTTTTTGAGCATGGCATAGGTATATCTTATCTAATATTGAGCAGAGAAGATTTTTTTTTAAAGGAAAAGATACTAAATATCTCAAATCCACTTTCAAAATCACTGTTGTATTCAACATTTAGTCTGCACTGCTAGAAGGCTCTGTAAATTGTAAATGGTATTGAAATAATCGCTTCTTCTTTATCAGTATTTATCACAATCCAGTATAGTATTTACAGCATCTAGAGCCAAAAAGGCAGTAATGTATCTTTTAGCCTGACATTTCCAGTAACATCCACCATGAGATTTCAAATGTACCTCATTTTATTAACTAATATTATAAAGGCAATGTTGTGCATGAAAAGTTTGAGATTATAGATCTTCGGCTTTGATAAATGATGACAGTGTGGACCATCTTTAATGCTGCTTAGTTCTCTTGTATTGAAAGGTCAAAACAAAACCATTGTGAGGATACTGGACACAAGGGACACAATACAGCTGAAAATTTTCACAACTGAAATAGATACAGAATATTTTATCCAAATCTTTCATACGTACACATTCAACCAGTTTCAAGTTCTAATGGCTTATAAACACATGCTTATCCAGGGATGTTTTGTACAGTTTTTGATTATGGAAAATAGTACAGGGATACAGAGTTTTAAATTCTAAAGCATATGTATCAGTATAGCTTGTGAAACTAGTTAAAGGATATGAAAAGTCCTTTATACTAAAAACAGTAGGAAACCTTGGGAGAGAAAACAAGTCATGTCAACTGCAGGGAAGCATATGAAAAGTGCTTCTGGGTGTGGAGATAAATAGAGCAGCAGGCTTTCTGTCTTAATGCAGAACCATAACAGGAGTTGAGTGGAGAAAGAATGGATTTTTTTGTGATAATCATCTTGTATTTAAAGAAATTGGTGTCCTATATGACTTAAGCAAGCATATGAAAATAAAAAGCCTTTCACAGGGACTTTTCCTACACTGGGTCTTATTTTCTGCTGACAGCTGATGAAATTATGAGATTATTTGATAAGACTTCACTGCTGAAGTGAAGATATGAATATAGTGCAACATGTGGAAATAAGATGAAATATTTTGAATTTCGAAGAAAAAAATGTACAGAAGTCTTAATGGTCTTCCTTGATCTGGCAATCAGGGAAAGAAATTATTTGTCAGTGTAAATGGAGGCAGGTACAGAAAGGGAAATATAATAATACGAATTTTCAATGTTGTAATAAAAAAAAAAGATGAGTTTGACTAAATATGTATCCTAAAGCAAACAATTACGCCTATTAAAGGAACAAATGGGGGGGAGGGAGAGGGAAGACCGGTGCTGGCAATTGAGACAAAACAGAAGTGTGAAAAAATCAGAGGGAAAGGAAAACATCTGAAAAAAAATGACCAGAAATAAAGAGATGAGAAATGGGGTTTTTAATTAAATATATTAGAATACTAAGTATTCTTTCATAACAGGCTCACTTACTTGGAAAACTGATGTCTAGAAACAAACAACTACTGGCTTCCATTGTTAAGATCTTCCAGAGGTTCATGATTGTAGCTTCTGAAAAGGATTTTTTGTTTCTGGCATGGGTGCATCTGATACTTAGCCACTAGTTCTCAACAAGAGCATATTTTTAAGCATCTGAGATTTTCCACCTTTGAAGACACTGCAGTTTATTATCATATCTCAGTCTTCTGTTTGCTAAATATATTCATAAGCTTAGTTTATTAAGTTGTTACAGATTTTTGCTTTAAGGCTTTTCCATACCCACAAGTAATTTCTGAAACTCTTTTCTAAATGCTTTGCAATAAGAGACAGACTAAGAATCCCTGGAAATGGACTCATTTTACCCAACTGAATAATTTAATTTAGGATGGAATTACCTGAAATATCGAAAAATCCTGCTGTCAGCTGAATATATAGTCTGTTTTCATAAGGAATACCAACAAATATAGTATAATGCCAACAATATAAACAATTGTGCTGTAAATTATTTGCTTATCATTCAGTTTTTGTAGATCATTAGACACCACCACTCACATTTTGAAATTTCCCAGAATAATTTCCCAGAAGAATACAACAGACATTAAGACTACAAAGAGAGTAACGATCTTACACTGGAAGAGCTGGATGTTCCTGATACCCAAATCTCACTAGAAAATGAGAAATTTGTTCTACTTGAGATATGTATCTGCAAGACACGATGTTTTAATTCCAGATGAGCAGGATTATGAGGGTGATGGTAAATACTAAAAAGAAAGCCTTGCCAAAATGCAAACTATTCAAAACCTGCAAACTTATGCAAGTTTATCACCACTATTCAAACTTATCAAAAATGCAAACTATTACGTGTTGTAGATGGGCCCATATCATATCTGGCTTATGATATAAACCCAAAGGAAGTGTTTGTAATCTGGTTCAAAAAATTTGAAAGAAGATGTGTAGTTTAAAATAATAATGAAAAAATAAAATTAATGTACAAAAAGGAAAAAGTTTTTCAGATATTTATGAAACCGAAGGTATTCAGTCTTTTATTTCCAAGTTAAATTAGGGAGCTTTAATTTCTGTAAGATATTTCCACTTTCACCAGAACTGTACAAAAATTGACAAATAGCCAAATGAACATCTCTTAGACAGTGGCAGAATATCTGTATGTATTTTTATTTTCTTCTGAAGTCTATTTTTCAAGACACAGTTAGAAAAAATACATGGATTTTATTAAGTTACTCATGGAGAACTTCTATTAGTGATATCTTGTATATTGTTTTGGAGTTTTGTGATCATAAACAAAATTATATATTCTCATAAGAATTTTAGCTATTTCTGAATATTCACTCATGAGGCCTTTAAAATGCTTTATTTTCCTAGTACTCCCTGTTTTAGAAATAAACCAGTTTGAGTAAACATAAATATTTTGTAATCCTTGTTTTTATTAATTTCAGTTTGTATTTATAATGTTATTTTTAGTAAATATTTACCTTTTCATATAATCAAGGTTTGTGCTGTATAAAACAAATGTCCTATCTTTAGCTCTTTAATAAAGCATATTACATTTTAATGATCAGGAAAGAAATATTCATCATTTATTCTAAAGACTACATAACAATTCCTGAAACATTTTGCCCTATGCATCATATGTTTTATCCAATGTTCCCAGTTAGGGATAATACGGGATAGTAATGAGATTCTAATGCACTTAATTATTTGACTGTTTCCAGTTTAATTAATCAAATGCATGTAATGCCCCCTTCCTCTTCATATACCCCTTTCAAAAAATCTTACTTAGCAAAGCAGCTTGTGAAATGGAATCATGTGTCATTGGTTCTGTACAAACACTGAGTGAAAAAGCAAAGGAAATCCTTTGCCAAGCATCTTGAAGAAGGGCAGTCTTGGGGCAAAAAATAGACCTAGAGTTAGATACTGAATCATAGAATATTTTATGCATCTTAACCTTGACACATTAGCTTTTGGAAAGCCTGTAGTAACACCAAACTGTGCTACAATGGTACTTCTTGCAGGTTTTATAACTCTTCTAAATTGTAAAAGTTACACTAATACAAAGGGTTGTCAGCTTAGGCCCATTTGAAACATCATCCAAAACGGTTGCATTTCACATTTCATAATTTTTTGCAAGAAGAAGAAAAATAGAATATCACCACATATGTATGACTGCACACTTTTTAACCCCAGCTATGTTATCACCTCTGTCCTGTGTGCATATCTGCTCTAGTTTCAGATGCTACACCTGCATTGCTGAGATACCTGGGACTAGAACATTCATGAATCCTACTAATAGTGGGTTAAACAGCCTGATTGAATCAAGATGTTTATACCTACAGATGTCTTCTCTTTCAGTCCCTTTCAGAGTGTTTCAAAGACAAGGTGAAATGTGACTGAATTCCAGTAAACACAGATGATCTTTGGTTAGTCTTATAGTTCTCTTGATGATTCACCACGTTGTGTCTTTTTAATATATCATATTGGCTAACAATAGCATTTAAATTACTCATTTGCCACTATTTAAAATAATCGGATCAGTTGTTAGGATGACAATGACAAACCCCACAAAATAAGTCAGCCTGTTACCATAACAAGCTCTTCACTCTATGTTTTCCTCTCTGGCTTTAAGATTATCCATAAACAACTTTAACAATGCCCCAAACACTTCCCTTCCTAAAACACTGAGACAGAGCTCTTGCTCCTCTATCAACTGATCCCATCTCTTTGTAGTCTAATGCTCTGAGTAAGATAGTGAGAGATTATGTTTTGATCTACCATCAAAATAACTTAGTCTTGTCTTAACAGCATGGAAACCAATAAAAAAGCTTTGCAGAAATAATTAAAACTATATTCTTGGATTTAGTTTCACCTCATTTCTGCTTTTTTTTTTTATACTGCCATGACAGAAGAATACATAGGTACAAGTTACACAGAAATCCAGCAGCAGGAAGTGTGTTATGGGCAGTGACAGTACAAAGAGGCAGCATTTTATTCTACAGTTCTTTTCTTATTAAGCTTTCAAATGTATTTCAAAAATTAATGAAAACTCATTAAACCCAAGATTGCATGAACATTTCTGATTCCACTCTGGAATCC
Organism: Pardalotus punctatus; assembly: GCA_013400915.1. Taxonomy (NCBI): domain Eukaryota; kingdom Metazoa; phylum Chordata; class Aves; order Passeriformes; family Pardalotidae; genus Pardalotus; species Pardalotus punctatus. Next base: position 13,626 of record VZTX01001042.1, on the reverse strand, counting down.
CTGCTTTGGCCAGAAAATGGAATACTTAACACAGAAAATCTAGGTACTTTGAAAGCTCATTTTAGGTATATGGTGGTAGGAATGAACAGCTTTATCTTTTATATGTACCTTTACTCTCTTTTAGTTTATGAAATCATTTGGCAACCCATCTTAAACACTGTAGTACTAGTGTTCTCTCTATTTCAGTCCACAGATATAACAGCCTTAATGGAAACATTTCTTCTGTTAAGAGTTCACAGAGGATTACTGAGAGTAATCACCTCACTAAGAGCACAGACCTTTTGTTATCACATTCTATGTCTAATTGTGTATAGGTGTAGGAAGGGAGGGCAGCAACTCCTTTCTCTGTTTTGGAGCCATGGTTTCATACAAAGGGGTTTGTGCAATAATATGTCACGTGCCATCAATATACAGCATCAATAAGAAATAAAAACATTTCTTCATATTCATGTGACTTTATATATTTTAGGCACTGACAAGATAGGATCATTATTGTCAGCAGCCAGAAACTTACACAGCTAGAAGTAAGGCAAGACTATCCCTGCCAATACCTTCTGACTGATACCTGCTACAACATGCTATAAGTAACTGTAACATGTGTCAAGAACAAAAAGAAATAGCATTATCTACAGATAATTCTTTTCTTTTCTTTTACTAGAATATTTCCCTTCATGAAATGTTTAGTCTTCTGGTATTCAGAAGAATTTAACTGCAGTCTTTTCTAAGGCAGGAAACAGCAAAGTCAACATTGAGAAGGCAAGCAAGAAATACGATGATGAGTTTGAGCAAGGATAATATTTTGTATTTACATTAAACACAAGGGCACTAATTAACTTAAACAAGCATATGACAAGTGTCAGGGGGATTGTTTTTACTCCCTTACAGGGGACAAGAAATAATATTAAATTGCTCTTCCTGCAGTCTGATCTAATAACTTCTACAGACAGTTACTAAATCTTTAGTCTATTTTTTCTTCAGTTATTTGGATCTCTGTAAATTAATACTCTCTTTAAAACCATTCAGGGCACACAGCAAAGGGAAGAGCTGCCTCATTATGACACACACAAAGGAATGACATGTACTAAACACAGGATTTCTGCCAGTACAGTTGGTCAGCCACAGACAAGAAAGCTTCTGAGAGTAAGCAGAATAAAGAGTAAGCAGAATAAAATGTAAACATGTTTTAATAATGCACTAAAGAATTGTTATTATTATGGATAATAATATTAATATATTACTGAATTCTCATTAATTTTTTTCTGAAATGGGTACTTTGAGAGTTAGTATTCTTGTGGTGAGACACTGTCATTAATATCATCTAGTAATAATTCATAATTCATTATGTTTTAGACAATATAGTTAATCCTCCTGATCACTGATCATGCATCATGGCAATTTCTTAGCAGTTAAAAGTCACATGCATGTCAATTGGAAGCTATTGAGCATTATATTTTACATATTTGTCTTGGAGATAAGCTTGAGCTTGCGAATTTAGGCTCAGTTATACATAATAGAGGCAAGCACTTGACCACACCAGCTGTGCCTTTGCTGAAAACTATATTCCTTTATATATTTTCCATTTTATATACCTTTGGCATATGAATGTTGAAATAATTGCTAGTTATTTTTCCAGATTATGAAAGCGATCATATGCATTCAATATGATAGAAAATACTAGCAACCTAGAAGGTTTCAGCATGTGATAAACCCATATTTTAAGGCCTGAATTACATTCTTGATACAGAATATGGAAAACACAACAGAAATAACAGTCCTCTCTCTTCCACAGAAATTATCTTCAGCTGTTCTCAAAGACAAGAAGAAACAATTTTCAAATACATTTTAGACAATGGCAATATTTGATTCAAGTTTTTTTATCTTTACTGGTTACTGCTTTTTTATGTGGTTAATAAAGTATCCATCATGGTCAAATACCTCTCTGGGCAGTTTCCTAACTGGAAATGCAATGGGTTTGTTGAAATTAGAATGTGTCATCCATATTATTTTAAAATTATTATTTAACAAGTACATATGTAAGGTTTTAACTATAGAAGGTACCCTTTCCTAGCAACCATAAACATTCCAAGTTTGCCAAAGTCTTTTGACACAACTGTGCTTGTTTTAATTTAAATTTTATTCATTGTATCAATATATATATTGAATGCCTCCATCTTTACAATTTCCTGTAAAGCACTGTCCATAAAATATCCTTGGAAAGGTTTCTTGTAGCTAAATATTAAAAAACTGCAGATACACAGTGGAAGTAACTGTCTGTTGCATTAGCTTTCCAAATGTTCTCATTAATCCACTCTGCTGTATGCCACAAAAAAAATCACATATATTCCATACTTCAAATAACCTCTTCATTTGAACAAATATGTCTTTAGTAATTACTTTTCTTCAATGTGGTATTACAGTTTTTTTCTGATAGGTGGTCTCACAAATCAATAATTTCTGTCTTTTCCATTTGATTGAATTAGTGGTTGATGTATTTTGGAAAGAGGAAAGAATGAGAATGTTGATTATTTTGATTTTTCCTTTCCAATGCATTTTTCTCCTTGTAGAAATCTTGACATGCCAAACCAGCTTGTGGTTTGTATGTCGTAGTTTCATTACTATTTCTCAAATTTTACTCTGTGGGTTCCTATTTAAAAATATTGTAAGTACTACATACAGATATTTGAAGCAATGCTTGAGAAAGTTGTGTAATATATTAACCCCTCTGAAGTCTCTGGTGAAGAATTTGACATATTTCATATCTCCTAATAGCTGGCTTATTCCTAATCAGACACTGACAATTTCTTGAAACAGATGTGATTTCTATACATTTTCTTCTGTGAGATTTCTATAGTTTTATCATGCATTAAAATAAACAGAAATTACTAGGAGAAGAGATGGCCCTTGTATATGAAACTGTAGGACAAAAACCCAAATCTATTACACCTCCTGGATGATGGCCAAAATGATACAGATATATTAGATACAGATATGTATTAGTTTGAAGCAAGCTGAATTTTGGAGAGATTTTTCTCCTACTATAGTTTGTGTGCTCTTCATGACAGAATTTAATGCTTGTCCTGAATAACATAGCCCAATTTGCTGTTTGGCCAAAATTATTAACTGCTTTGGCAAAAACAGGGTGAAAACCAAGGGTTTTTGATTTGTTTTTTTTTTTTTTTTCCCCTGGGGTTTTGTTTGTTTGTTCACTTGCTTGTTTTGGTTTGGTTTGGTTTTTTTGTTGGGGTTTGGTTTTTTTTTTTAAATTTTTTCAGCTCAGCATTTTAATGCTGTCATTTAGACACAGAACAGCTATGCAAATAATTGATTTAGCTAGTGGAAAGTAAAATGCAATGACAGTGCATGGTGTTCTGTGGTTTTGCTTTCCTTTGCAAAGCCTTTTATGTCATTAATCCCTACCACCTGTGGAAAAAGAATTATCTGCTATCTGTAGAGAAAGGCAGAACAGCAAATTTGGAGGAAAATGTAACCAAAGATCATCCTCAAATGGGTATTTTTAACAACATGCTGGTTCCATGCAAGAATCCTCTGTTGCTCAGTGTGACACGAATCTGACTATTTTGCAAGCCTAATGGAACCCTCCTATAAGGTCTTTCCCTGTCCTTCACATCCTGTTTTCCCAGTAAACAGAAAAGTTTTTTGTTTGATCACATGAACTGTTAATCACTGCTAAATTAATTCAGTTACAGAAATCCTATTTGCTTTGAGTCCTGTACAATGTTTAAATCTTTTGGGGCAGAGGAGTGACATATTGTTCATGCAACATTTAAACCTTACAGATGAACTAAGAGATTCTTAGCATTGTGATGGCTTCTTCCACAGGGGGAATTTACAGGCTATAAATATATTTTTCTGTGGTATTTAAGAAAATGAAAACTAGTTTCAATTATACTAGGGAAAGAATTAAATTACTTTCTTTCCAACTGTGACTGTGTTGTAAGTATTGGTTAGTACTTGTTTATTTACTGGTGGCTTTTCTATGAGAATAAGAACTCCATTAAATATCTTCTACTTCCTTCTGCAGCAGCAAGGGCAGGGAAGTGGCATTTGTTGCAATGTTATACACCCAGATCTTGGAAACATTAGTTGCCTGGATGTTTTCAGGTTTTACCCTACTGAAATCTCTTCTTATGATAAGGGTTGTATGACTTCTGAGAAGGTGCTGCTGCAGCTAATGATTTTCATGATGTTTTCTAATGCAAAAAAATTTTAAAAGGAAAATCTTCTTGTATACAGTACTGTGGTAATTTTTGTGTGGAAACAGTTTTTCCCCCTTCAAATACAGAAATGTAAAATACAGAAATAGTTGTCTAACTGTTGTGTAATTTTGTTGTATGAAAGTGAATTAAACATAAATAAGTAACCTTGGTGAAGACTGGAGAAAAAAGAACTATAATCCTATTGACAGATTTCTTATCTTACAATTTTACAATCCCGTGCATTTAATCAGAACTATAAAATTAATAGAACGTTCTCAAGCAGATAGGGAATTGAAAACCTTCTTCAATCAATGAAGACTTTTATGATAAAAACTACCCGTGTTTATTGTCATCCTCAGTATTCAGAGTCAAATACTAGTCCAGAGTAAGTAGAGTTAACTTTCAGCAATCCATAGTCAATTTATTTAAATTAAATAAAATGCTATAGATGCAGAGATACTTCCCTGTCCCAAAAGCACTCCTAGTAAGCAATGCTATGCTTGTTCATTTGGAGACAGCTGGTCCAACTGTTTTTCGTTGGGAGCTACAGGCATTAATCATACTGAAACACCTAACAGGTTTCATGCAAAGCCAGAAGAGATGGTTATGAGCTGCAATTTCAGCAGGCACTGCTGAATGGAAATACCTCATTGTCTATATACAGACTGAGTTATATATATATTTGTATGTGGCCTGGGTTCATTTCAGTCAGACATATCTTGGAGGAGATACTGGTGTTTTTACTGTACTTGCCAAGAACCAATTATTATCCCTTTGAACCATGTATTTTGGTCACTTGGGGTATCCCACAGACCTCCAATCCCTTACTTCTCCAGAGACTGAGTTATGGTTATAGTATCTTTCAAATTTATATTTGTAAGTATAAGTTTATAGAATGCTCATAGATGCTTGTGTTTGGTGGCATTGACAGCAGCAACCTATATCTATATCAATCAATTTACTGGTGAACATGTATTATTTTGTAGCCTCTTGGCTCAGAAACAGAATAAATATGTTTTGAATATATATTTGACACATTATTGACTTGAGGAGAAAATAATTCTTAGAATAGAGGACTACAGTGTGACATGGTCCCATGTCAAGTTTCTCAGTTTTACAAAGTGGCCTGCTAAGTGCTGCTGATTCAGGTTGGAAAGCATGCTGTGGATGTAGGATAAGATCTTTTCTGCTCTTCATAGTGATTAACAGACTGTAAAACTGTAGCTTGCAGCAAATCAGTGTGTTCCAGGCTGCCGCGCTGAGAACTCTTACTATACTAAAAACTGTGGATAACTTGTGCTGTACAGCAGAAAAATTTTGTTAAAATGAAGACAGAGACACCACATGTGTATCAGGAAAGGATTATCTTCTTGGCCATGACAACATTTTGCCTAATGTCTTCTGTGTAATTTGCTCTTTTCTAAAATTTGAAGCCAAAATGTAGAGTTCTGTGACATTTGACAGCTGTGATTAAGTCTGTTTCTGTAAAAAATGCTGATTTTGATAATGGGAATTCACATACCAGCAGCATGACCTAATATTTCGTCTCTGCTACGACGTTCAGCAACAGTTTCATCAACTTTCAAAACCCAACTTAAATTTCAAAATTATTTTTTATTATCAGGATCTCTAAATTAGTAAGTACATTTAAATAGTATGTGTTGCATGTGAACTATACCTGCATGAGAGTATCACTTGGCCTATGCAGCTCCTTGGCTATCTGTTTTTACCAGGTAACTTAACAGAACCAAATTTTTACAAGTCAATTACTTTTAGCTGTGTCAGCTTCCATTCCTTCTCAGCCCTTATCTGCTGAAAAGCATATACTTAAAAATTTTGAAAATTAAAATCCTGAAATCTGTACAACAAAAATTGCTCGTTATTTTCTGTACACGAAGCAGCAATCCTTGAAAAGGTTATCATTGCAATATGCATCAGGCCAATACTACTGCATGTGAGGTATCCACATTAGAGCTGAGTTCAGTTTCTCTGTTCCTTTTCATTTTCTGACTTTAAGAGGTAAGATGAAGGCATGTTAAGCAACATTACTAGGACAGGTTTGCTATTGCTAAATAAAAAGGCTTGCAGCTTTTCTGGTGAGTCTTTCCTGGTGAGTCATTTAGCAAAACTTCAGTTAAACAGATGCAAATGTTAAACAGAGATCACGTGTCGGAGATCTATATTTAAACACAAATGGAAAAATAATGGTCCTATTTGGAAGCATTGGTTTTTGGGTTTGCTTTCTAACCAACAGATTTGAATTTTTGTACTTTTTCTCTCACTAAAAGTTTTTGTAATGTTATTTATACTGAAAACCTCAAAAGTAATTGGTAATGCTATTCATTTTTGTTACATTTTGATTCTTGCCAAACATGAAATTAATAATATTTTTCTTTTAACATTGTTTCTTCGTTTTCATGCAGCAGAAAACCTTTTGCATTTCTAAGATACACTGGAAAATGGAAATACTCTTGAAATGCTTGATTACAGTTATCAAGAGTGACGTGACTTGGATTCCTATTCATTAATGCCACTTTCCACAACACACTAGACCTTTAAACTCGCATAATTGATCCATTTGGCATCCTTAAAGTATCATACATGACACAATTTACTTTTTAATTCTTCTTGTATTCATTATTCAAAAAAGGAAATTAGAAATTTGTATTTTTCAGATGATCAATAAGTTTTTTGTTTCTTATTTGTCTCCAAGGGTTTGTTGATGAAGATTTCTCTAGTGTCCAGCATTACATCTTTCTGAATTAATGAGTCACAGACCTAACATCTGAAAATTGCCTTAATTAATAGGTAATTAATAATAGGAAACTACATGAACAGTAGTCTATAGCAGTTTTTATTTTATGACCCTATATTTTTTGTGTTCTTCAATATTCTATAGACTGGTTTGGTTTTCCCTTTTTTTAAATAAGCCTCCAACACTGCTTTTAAAACAGTATCCTAATAAATCTGTATCCTAATAAATCTTTGATGATTATTTTTTAATTTTACCTAGATCTGATAGAGAACAAAAACAAGGGAGATTTTTTTTTCTTCTGGTCAGACCTATAGACTTAGACTACTACTAGGGACAATTACTTGTAGTTCTTCTTTTTTCCCGTAGTACTATTTACATTAAATTTTATGTAATTCCGGTTATGTGGTAGAAATAAAAGGCAGTAAGAATATCAAGACCAGGAGCACTTAGTCCAGATTTGTGTGTGGCAGTTTTGCATCTGTTATTCATGATAATTTAAGAGTCTCATAATATTTTGGCATCTGTAGGATCCACATAAGAACTTTTTATGACAGAGAAATGAGATAACTCATAGAAGGCATTTTAAAATAAAGTGATATTTATGCCTTTCCCACATCTAGTTCTGCATCATGGAAACATATGGCTAAAGGGTGTTCAAGACCTTAGTTATCAGATTCACCTGAAATTAGATTCTCTTACATTTATGCCAGTGTTAAGAGCTTTACCCAGGCTATTCTTGATAACCTAGTAGATTTCCCACATACCCTATTCCATTGGTGTCTACCTGCACCATTGGAAGTTCTTCCCCAGCATTGAAACTAAATCCTCCTTACTGTAATTGAAGACCATTATTTCTTGTTCTATCCACTCTGAACGTGGAGAAAACACTGTACTTTCCTTGCTTGCTACAGATTCTGAATATTTTAAAGCCACAATAACATGATCCCCAGCCTTCCTTTTTCACATTAAGCAACTCCCAGCTTAGTGTCTTAACATTCTTGAATTGCTACATTCCACAGTGGAAAAGGTACTGCAACTGAATCCATACTGACACTGAATATAGAAGGGCTGTTTCACATTTTGCAGACAATACTCTTGTTTATATCTTGCTCTCCAACTGCAAACATTTGCAAGATCCTGCCAGCATGACAAACACATCTCTTCATAGAAGTGTGAAGTGTGCTCCCTCTTTCCACCTCTGCCTGTTGGCTGACAGCAGATCCCTGTGATTTTATATTTGCATCAATATGTAAAGGATTCTGTATTCTTGTTAATCCTGTCTTGGATTTAGTGAAAGGCATCTTGTTAAACCATGTGAAAAAAGGCAAGAAGTGCTCCTTCCATCAGGCAATAGCTCTCACCATCAGGAACCCCACAGCATAATTATCTGTGGTTGTTCCATGCTGACTTCTCCAGTAAATATTTTTAATTAATTGTCAGTATTCAAGGGGAGTCATATTATGAAAGTAATCATAAGCAAATACAAAAATAATAGTATTTATTCATAAGCATTTAAATAAACAAAGATTTATTTGCGAGACAGCACATTAGAGATAATTGCCATAAATTTTTACATAATCAAAGTTCTTACAACCATTTTATAAACCTCTTATTTTTATTTGGACATGATAAGCTAAAAATAAAGGACCAAAAAAAATTAAAAATTGGAATATTTTGCATAAAAAATTTATCTAAGGAACAATACTGTCATGACTGTTGTCTAAAGGTGAATAGTCACATGATGTGAAAATTACATTCACCAATTTTGATATGAAATCACATACATATTTGTAAATTAGCTAATGAATGGATAAAATTAAATCATACCCCAATAATTAACAATGCAAGCAAGGATTTTAAAAAATTATCTTTTTCTGATCTCCTTTTTTAAGTGAGTTATTCAATCAATATTTCTGGTTACTTTTTTCCTTTACTTAATTAGTATAACACTGAGCATTACAAGAAATTTTTGATGGCCAGTGCTGTGGATAAACAGCACTACTTATACAAAATTTCAGATGCCTTAAAAATATCTTTTAGTTCTTTATCTGTTTTTTTGTGCCTTACCACCTGCTGACATGAATTTCAGAAACCTAACACATTCTACTCAACTTCTTCAATGTGCAGATGAAAAATATACACTGTAAGGTAAACTGTTCATTGTGACCCAGAATTACAGCTCTTCTCTGGAATGATAACATTCTTCATTTACAAAATGCCACAATGTAATACCTTCCAGCATAAGTAATCACCTTCACATTTTAGGTAGCTGTTAGTCCTAGCCTTAAATATATTAACCTATTTTAAAATTAATAGCTGGTCTTAAGGATGTTCAGCTTTGCAGAAATAGAAAAAAGGTGGATTTTTTTGCTCTGGAACACATGAATCAGAATGACATAATCTTCCATGTATGACTGCAACACAAAACTGATAGGTATTAATATATGAGTGAGTGTACACTGTATGAAATGTATTCTTAAATATTCTTTAAATGTCTTTTAAGGCAACACAATTTCTTTAAAATTATTCATATTATGCATTTATATTCTCCATTAATTCTGGACTGCAAGAAAAATGTGCACAATTCTTTTTCATTTTGTTACATCTTCCATTTCCTGACCTCTACTACTGTGACTGATCAGCAAACTGGTATTCCTAATGTAATATTGCAGATACGAAACTCCAAGACATCTGTATCTGCCGTTTTAAAAGCCTGATTACTGGAATTTGTTTCACCAACTACTTGAAGTAAGCATTCTAGTTAAAAACAATATCAAGCCCAAGGTAAATAAAATGCAGAAACCTGTACTTAATGAATCCATACACTACTTGGCATGCATCCTTTTTTTAACATCTTTTTATTGAGACATCAAAATTTTGGCTAATGACCTGTTTACTGAAAATAATAATGTAAGTTTCACTGTCTTTAATGGAGTTTGGATTTATTATTTATTTCTGTACAGTAATGAAATAAAGTAATGAAAGCCTGCCATCAGAATTTTTCATTGCAGAAACATAGAGGTTCACCACTCTACCTTACCATCCTTCATTTATAAATTAGTTATGCTGACTTAGAGTCAATGTTCTGGAGATGTTCATTCCTCTGACCTGAAAGCATGGATGAATCTGAGATTCCATACATACCCATTCCATACATACATAGTCCTGAACATAGAAGATGTGGGTTGAAATAGAAGCATGAATGACCTACTACTAGTCTTTTTCATCGAGGTTCTCTAAAATGTAGAAATCCTGTTTTGCTAATGCTCTGTTTGGAGCAGAGGTAATATTCAGCCAAGGAGGCTGTTACTGTTTTCACTTTACTTTCACAACTGACTTTAAGAATTACTAGATAGCATATTAGAGGTTAGAGTTAAGCTAAAACAATAAAAACCTTCTGCACTTTTTATCCAAGAATCTTAAAAGTTCCCTAGTTACATTAATAAAATAAGTCCTGTGACCTTGCAGCAATTCTAGCATTATAATCCCATTTCACAGGCTGCAAATATTGAGAGGATAAGGTTGCACACATGTTTTTTGACATAATCTTGAGCGAAAACTCATATCTCCTGACTTTATTCTATGGATAAAGAATGCTGTTCTTTATCCATAGAATCATCAGTAGTATAAATGCAGCAACTATTTTAAGGTAGCAATATATTCAGCAAATGTAGTCTGTTTTCTTTAAAGGGTTTTCTTTTCAGTATCTTATATTAAAAAAAAAAAGTCTTCTTTACCTGGGATTTTATCAAGAACAATATGTGCAAAATTTTGCAGATTAGATCTCAGGATTTTCACGCTAGGTCAATGGTAATTCAGTATGTCTGTTTTTATATTATGTGTCCTTTTCAGTTTTTAATTCCTGTTTTAAAAAACCTCAAGCCGTGTAATCACAATAGAAAAAAATAGCCAATTAATTATAGACTACTTATTTCTTTTTCTTTGTCTTACTGGAAGAATTACTAGAAAATAAAGAAGTAAAACTTTATGAACTTTTGCTTAAATCAACCAGTTTTTGAAAAGGCATTCATGTACCACCTCAGGCATGTCTGTAAGTCCCACTCATGAACTGCAATACTTTTAAAAGCCATAATCAAGCTAAAATTGTCCTTGGCAGAAGAAAGATTTTAGTGTGAACTGTGGATTCCGTGCTAGAGAGAAGCTCAGAAGAGTTGTTACACCATGAATTCTTGAGTGCAGTGCAAATTAAGGAAAGTTAATTTCACTGTTAAAACCACTTTTGAAGTTTTGTTTCAAATAGGTGCACACTCATGTCGCTGCCCACTTGACCAGTCCGGACGGTCAGTGCACAGGACGAGGAGCACACGTCCCTCGGCAGGGCGACCACTTTTTGTGTCCCTCATGTCCGGGTAGTAGGCTCCTGCTAGGCTGGCAGCCGTCTGCAGAGACCTCAGGGTGGCACTGCAGCAGGCGATGACAAAGTAGCGATGAACAGAGGCAAAGGAGACAGGAGGGGTTCAGTTGCCCCGGGAACCGATCCTTTATTCCCAGAGGGGAACAAGGAAACTACGGGAGGAGGCAAAAAAGCAAAGGGCTGTCAGTTACAGGGGGTTTTAAGGGAAGCAGAAAGGGGCAGTTCAAGAGGAGGAGAAACAGCTTAACCAATGGAAAGGGATTACATAACTGCAAGTGCCCAGTCAAATGAAACAAGGAGGGGGTACATTCAAACTCACCAATGGAGGTACGAAGAATGCAGACTTTTCCAGCAACTGATACATATGAAAGTCACTTAATACATATGTAATAACTGGGAGGGGAAGGGGTGTAAACTAGGAGGGGAAAGGGGAGTAACCTAAAACTTAAGGGACAACTTAAGGTGTAGGGAGTGTGGGGAATTCCCCAGCTTCGCCTTTTCCCTCCCCCTCAGGCTCATTATCCTGAAGGGGAAAATCAACCCCATAGGATTCATTAGAGAAGACAGGCAGGGTCACCGCCACACACTCAGTTTTTATTAAGCTTTTGCCTGATCTGAATCTCAGAGCTAATCATCACTGTGATGGAAGAAGTTGGTTAGGAATGTATGCATTTGAAAGGTTTAAATTTTTCAAAACTTAAAAATATTTCTTTTTTTAGGAACAAATGAGGTTTTAGAGCTATCTTGCAGATAGTTCAGGCCTGAATAGCATTTCAAATATGTCTTTTGTTGGTCAAAGTTCAGTCAAAAAAGCCATGACTGAAAAAATTGCATTTTGACAAGGTCATGGACAATAGTTAGAAGTGTGTAAACCATAGTGTTGTAATGGTTCATCTAATGCATGGTATCATGCTTGCTTCAGTGGACAAAACTCTCAAAAAGGTGAATCTCATGTGAAACAAAACTATTAGATATACACCACTTTTCCTGATTGGAATAGGTTTCTCAAAGTAATCACTTAATGCCTTTAGGCAAGAAAAGCAAAACCTTTGGCAAAAAGGATTTTGAAGAGTTTGTCTGCAAAACAGGAGGTCTCAATTCCCTATTTTGCGTTATAAATATGTTCAAGTATACAATCTCTCTTTAGATATGTAAATGTTATTTCTTTATTCATAACTTTAAAAAATGGTCCACTCCTAATATATTGCTTTACTGCTACCGACAATGAAATCCTCCATAGGAATATATATGTTTTAACAGAAACAACAATAATGTTTCCAGTGTGGCCTTGTTCTTGTTATAGTTCCTGTAAATATGTAATTTTCCATCACATGAAATGGCAGGAACAGGGAATGCTCGAATACCTTGCTCCAAATTTCATCATGGATTTTTCTTATGTTCTGGACTTGCAGGTGAGGAAAGAATTGCCTAATTTGTGACTGTCCAGCATCACATTCAGTATGATTTGAACCACAAAAAAAAAAAAAAAAAAAAATTAGG
>VZTX01001041.1:0-40400 GCA_013400915.1 Pardalotus punctatus | reverse complement strand
GATTTGTTTGGGAATTAGGGAGGGGGAACCCTCGGCCCGCACCTGCGGGTGGGATGAGGGGAGGGCAGCGCTCCCACCTTGCTGCTGACTCGGGGGGGGCTGAGCGCCCCCCAAAGCCACTCGGAGCCAAGGAGGTCGGCAAGGGTGGGGGGCAGCTCCACGGGAGGGGTGAGGGGGCGGTTTTCAGGGGCTGGAGAGGGGGGAAAGCGGAGCAGGAACGCCGCTCCCTCCCTTCCCCGTCCCGCGCCAGGACGGAGCTGACACATCCCGGCTGAGCCCCGGGATGCAGGAGCCCTGCTGGGACCGCGGCCCCGAGCAGCGCCGGGTCCGGCCGAGCCCCCGAGCCCAGCCTGGCCCCGGCCCCGCCGTGTCCCCCTCGGTGTCCCCGCTGTCCCGCCGGCTCCTCGGAGCTCTCCAGGGTGCTGAACAGCGCCGTGACTCCGGGCCCGGCCTCCCCCGGCCCCGTCCTGCCGGCACCGGGCACGGCTGCCCCCGTCACCCTCCCCTATTCTCCACCGCCGTCGGCCTCTCTACCTCGATCTTCCCTTCTGTATTTTTTTTTTTTCGGTTTTCCCTTTTTTCCTTTTTGTTTTCTCCCTTTTTTCATTATATTCTTTCTGGTTTTCTGTATTTCCTTGTTTTTCTGTGTTTTTCCTCTCCTGTTTTTCTCTTCGATTTTTTTTTTTGTTTTTCTCATTTTTTCTCTGCTTTTCTCAATTTTTTTTCTATGTTTTTCTCTCTTTTCCCCCCTGTTTCTCTCCTTTTGTTTTTTCCCCCGATTTCCTCATTTTATTTTAATTTTTCTCCTTTTCTTTTTCCCTTCCCAATTCTTTCTCTTTTTCTTCTCTCGAGTCTTCCTCTCTTTCTTTTCCTTCCTTTCTCTCTCCCCACACCCTCTGCTGCTCCATTTTTCGTTTCCTCCTCATCCCCTTCCGAGCTCTCTGTCTCTCTCCGTTTTTCTGTCACTTCCCCTTTCCCTTCTCCCACAGAAAACCACCTCGGCCAGAAAGACTGGAAATTTTGCCAACACCACCACAGAATTATCAGACACCCACTGCATCCCCGCCACCCCCAATCCTTCATCCCGAGGGGAGCGGGGCTGCGCTGCCCAGGACCCCGCTGGCTCCGGGCGCCGGCTCCACCGCGGCCCTCGGTGGGATCTCAGCGTTGTTTTTATTTTACTTTACAGCGATTAAAAACGACCCCAAAAGATGCCTGTTGGGCGAGGGGGGGGGAGCCCCATGGGGGCCGGGAAAATGAAGCGGCGAACCCCGAGTGTCACGGAGAGGCGACGCTCGGGCATTTGTGCAAACGCTGCTGTCCTTACACACTCACACACCCATCGCAGCGCCGGGACAGCGAGCAGGGGTCGCCTGCGGGGTGTCCCCACCACGGCTGGCGGCAGGAAGGGCTTGGGGTGTCCCCCTGCCCGCCCGCCCCGCTCTTTGTCTGCCTCATCCTCTCCCGCCGCCCTCCCCGCGCGTTCCCCGCATTCCTTCGTGCGTGCCCACGTGCGCGCACGGACCCCGCTCCCGCACACCCCAAATCTTTGCTCCCCACAACTCCGCGGCTCGGAAGAGCATCCCCGTGCCACGCTACACACAAAACGAGCCCTTGCACACGCACGTTTTCCCTGCAACACCCATCGCCGTGGCCCTGCCTTCTCTGACGTACCCAGGCTCCGGGGGAGCTGAACCATCCCTCAGCCCCATCTTTTCATGCCGGGGGATGAGCTTTTTCCCTCTGTGAGGGTCCGAGGGGAGAGCCCTTCCTGGGGTTGTCCTGGGGCCAGGAATGGGGCTGAGGGTTTGGCCTAGATCGCTCCAACACCCGTTTCACACCCTGGGTGGGAAACCGGGGCAGAAGAGCCTCGTGTTGGGCAGGGATGGGATAATTCCTCCCTTGCCTCAGGGAATGGGAAGATTTCATGGAACCTCTCTAACCTCATCAACTGCCTAATGTGCGGTTGTGCTGGGTGTGCCTGGACTGTCACCGTCACCCGGGCACAGGGCCACTCTGGTTCTGTCTCCTACATTCCCCTCTCCTCTGCTGACAAGTCCTCCCTGGAAATGCACACCTGCCTCTCTTAATCACAATCAGGACCACGAAAACAGCTGCACCCGCTCTGATTGAGGGGCTATCCCATTGATATCTGGATATCTTGGGCTGTCCAGGGTGTCCAGAAGCCAGGAGAGAAGATCCAGAAGCAGGGGGGCCGTGGAGGGGAGCAGAGTCCCTGGAGACTTGGCAAGCTGTTGGTTCCTTTCAATTTTATTATTTTTTAAAATATTTTTGATAGTTTAAAAAAAATTATAATAGCAGGGGAAAAGACAGCAGGAGGGGAATATAGGTTTAGCTTTTCCATGGGAAGCAACTCCTCACAAAGGGAGATAGGGATGGTCAGGGATCAGTCCAGCCTGGATGAGTCCCAATGCAGGGTCAGCCTTAACCCTTGCAGTGCCTGGGTGATGACAAACTCCCCTTGTCCCCAGCCCCGGGAGTGACTGGACAAATGGAATAACGAGCTTTCAAGCAGTTGAGGACTTGCCGGGTGATGTGCTGCTGTCCTGAATTCCTGTAAAGAAATGGGCAGCTTCCCATGTGGGCTCATGCTAGGGAGTTTGGGCAGGGCATTTGGGCAAGGCTGATGCTAATTTTGACAAGACGAGGTATCTGTATGTATATATATGAATACGAAGGTATTCCATAGGGGTCTGGGGTGCAAACTTTCCCCTGACACCCCACACCCCGAGCGCTTCTCTCCACTTGCACACCCACACAGGGCTCGTGGGTGTGGAGGGAGTGGGACTGGGGTGGGCTCCCGCTCCTCCTGTGCCCCCACAACCCCAACCCAAGGCAACAATTAAAGAGTCCATTTTCCCTTTGCAGGATCTGGACCAGATTCTACCCTTGAAAGCTGGGGGGGATTAAATCCAGCAGAGGCAGGCTCAGGTCTTTGGCTCTCAAGTGCTTGGTACAACTTTCCTGGACTTCAGCAGAGACAGAGCTGGCAGCAGCCCCTGGTTTTGGCCCTAATTTCTTTGTGTTGGTGCATGAGAGGAGATTAACGGGGAGAGCAGGGGGTTATACCTCTGAACTCCTTGGGCACTCCTCACGCTGCTTCTCTCTTTGTTTTCCCTCACACCCCCATCCCTCACCCCGTGCAAACCAGGCTGCAAACTGCAGGCACCAGCCCTGGTAGTACCATTCCTTTATTTATTTTTTTTTTCCCCTCCAGAAACATAAGGGATAAACACGATAATTTCAAAGAAGCCAAAGCCTCCCGCTGGAGAAGCCAACAGGGACCTGCAGCGGAGTCCTGGTCCGGTGTGGCAGTGACACTGATTCCATCTGACACCTGGGTGTCTCTAAAGCCATCACATTGTGTGCCGCAAATGTATATTAACATTAGTATGCATTGGCACAATATGGATCCATTATTCCAAATGCTTATGAGAACTAGGTGCTGCATAGGAGCAGCTGCTGCTTTTTAAGCCTCAGAGCATCAATAGATTCATAGATTTTCGGGCCAGAAGGGACCCCGACGAGCGTGGAGCCTGACCTCCCACGGAGTGGGAGCTGTGGGTAATTTCTGCATCCTGCCCCACGACTTGTGGGCAGGCAGCAGCCTCCCCTGCGGCTGAGGCTGCTCGTGAGGAGAGAGTTGATGTCTCCCTCTGTAAATTTGTTCCCTTGTTTTATCACTCTCCTCGTTAATCCTGAAAGGGCAGATTTCAATTTCAAAGCTTGGCTGGTGTAGATGAGCTTTCCACCTCTTGGATTCCCTCTTCTGTATTAAAAAAAACCAACGTTTTCCCCCTTTTGTTGAAGTAGCAGCAATGTTGGAGAAAAGGAGGAAAAAAAAAAAATCAATGTCCTGGAATGTCATCTGGAAAAAGAATTGGTACTTCTTATGGGTGGAAATGGTACCTGGCAAGTGTTCAAATTTCGGGTGATTCCCTGACTGTAAGCACTTCAGCTTTAGTCTTTGTTTAAAAAAAAATAAATCTGTATAAATGCATTTCACAGAGAGGGGTGATGCTGTAGGACTTTGGGTTTTTAGCGCTTCCAGAAAATGAAAGGAAAGAGAGAACGAAAATCCACTAAATCAACGAAATAAAAAGAGCTGAAAGTCTTATATTATGGTCACAACGATTCTTCAAATAAACACCTCCTGGGTGACAGCTGAAGATGGGTAATTATCATTCAAACCACCTCTGATCCCCAAATCCCTGGCAAAACCTCGCTGTTAAGTGAGCCAGGATCAGATGCTGAGTTTGCCTTTCTGCGGGGGCTTGTCCCTTTGGTTCCCCCCTCTTCCCCTCATTTTGGGGACAGCAGCTCCGTCCCCCATTGCCTTCCCATCCTGATTAGTGCCTTCAAGCGAGGTGCCAGCCCCAAAGCACAGCATCTCCCCAGCCTGTCTGGAAATCACCTGATGTGAGCCTGCGTCCAAGGGCAGCTCAAATTTTAAAGCAGGAACCAGTTGATGGTGGATGTTTTCCAGGAATATCACCCTGAGTTTGCTGCTGAACATGTGGGAAAGGAAGGATTAGCTCATGGGTTGGTTTGAAAGGCATTATCCAGGGGGAAAATGGGAATAATTTGATGATCTGCATGAGGAGTCTTGAGTGGATGCAATGCTATGAGCCAAAGTCACCTGAGAGCCACGGGAGGAGAGACACTCTCAGGACTGGGGTGTCAGAAATCCAGAGAGGAGAGGGATAGAGGGATGGGACAACTTCCCGGGGGTTGTCCAGGACTTGGGGAGTGCCTCAGGGACTGGGATGGGGAGCTGAGGAGTGGCCTGGTGGCTACAAGCCAAGGGATCTTTTCTGCACCCTCGTTTGGGGCAACTCCCAGTTCCCTCCCCACGCGGGGCTGTTTTAGGATTCCCAGAGGAATGTCTTGGCTGACCTCAGGAGCTTTTTGCCTCCATCCTGAGGTTTTGGGATGTCTTTGGCAGCATTTATAAACAGACAGCGGGGAACCAACATGAAACCAAACCCTCTTTGATGCCTTCAGGTGAAGGCGGGAGGAGCAAGATTACAGACAAATCGAGCATCTTGCAAGGAGTTATCTCTGGAACTCCTCACTGCAGGAGCTGAGTGGATGGAGGGAGCTGGGCAAGCTCTTAGGAGAGAAATTCCTGGAGGATGTTTGGAATGCTGAGGCCACAGCTGATTCCCCAGAACATCCCGAGGAGCTGCCATTGGGAGCAGCAGTGCGAGGGATGGCCTCTCCTCGGCTGGAATGTGGCCGCTCCTCTGCCCTGGGCAGGTGTTGGTCGTTCTCCAGCTCAGTGTTTTCTCCTGATCTGAGAAAGGGAGGAGCACCCGTGCTCCTGGCAAGGAGGTCTCTGCGATGACTCCTCCTGCTCCACCTGGCATGGACAGCTTCCTTCTTGGCTGCCAAGTTGAATCCCGGTTTGCCTTTTCTCTTCCGCTGCTCGGTTCGTGTCGGAGCAGACACATCCCTCACCTCTCCTGTGAGGACAGGAGGAGGACAGTTTCCTCTGACAATGAGGAGAGGAAATGAAAAAAAATTATTTAGTATAATATTTTTTCCCTACTATGACACGTTTCATGTAAGAAACACTTTCAAAGAAGAGGGATGAATCATGCAACCACAGAAATCAGGGATGGAAAACACCTTTTAGGTCAGCCAGTCCATTTTCCTGTGAATGCACAGAAGCTTCTGAGCGCAGTTAGATTTTTTCAAGGACTTTGACCAGTCAAAACCATTTTGCAAGAAAGTTTCAATCTAAATCCATTCCAAAGCAGCCCTAGCTGGAAGAGGGATAGTCTTTAGATGAGTGGGATTTGAATGTTCCTAAACTTTCAAGGAAGGTGTGAACCTCTGCAGAGCTTTTCTGAGGAGAAGCTGCAGAGCTGAGCGCATGGAGCAGCCAGGAGATCATCTGGTCCAAGCTCTCTGCTCCAGCTGGGCCATCCCAGAGCACAGGGCATGGGATTGTGTCCAGAGGGGTCTGGAATATCCCCAGCTAAGGAGACTCACACCCCTTCTGGGCAGTCTGTTCCAGCGCTTGGTCAGAGGGAAGAAGTTCTTCCTCACATTCAGATGGAACTTCCTGGGCATCAATCCCTGCCCGTTCCTCTTGTCCTATCACTTGGCACGGCCAAGGAGAGCCTGGTCCATGCTCAGACCCCCTCCCTGCAGATGGTTCACTGCTTCTCAGTTTCTCGTTGCTTTTTCGGGGACCTGGGCTGGCACAATCCATGCTATGAATGGCAAAGCAACCATTCCCACCCCAGGCTCTGAATTCAGCATCCCAGGCCACCTTCTGAGCCGTGGAAAACCTCCCTGGAGCTCCCGCTACAATTAACTAACAATACAGCTGGAATTAAAAGGGAAAAGAGCCTCTCAGACATTTCAGCTCCGAGTGGAGTCACTTCCCACACAGCCTGGGGGCTGAGCACTCCCAGGCAGCTCCTTCTGCTCCCAGCCTGGGTGAGAGCAATAGGGGGACATCTGTGCCCCATCCAGGTCCCACGGGAAGCTGCTTCCTTCCTCCCAGGGAAGGCAGAGGGCGGCAGAAAAGTAGGGAAGGGGAAGTGAGCTCGTAATGATGTTGACGTTCAGAGGAAGCTCCTCAGTCCAGGGATTTGCTGTTTAACACAGAATTTTGGCCGTGTGAACTTTCCCTCAGCGACTCTGCAAATCCTTATATTTACCTTTTTTGGGGGTGGTTTTCAAAAGACATCCTGTCCCCGAGCATGGGATGCAGGCAGGAAGGGCCTTTCTAATTAACCCAGGAGGGAGAGCATCCCTCTTGCCTGCTCTGACCCTGCACCGTTAGGGAAGGAGCAGAAATTCCAGAGCTCCCCTAGAAATCGTACCTTAATCCGCCTCCCCAAAATCCCCGACCCCTGATCCGCGCAGAGACAACCATTTTAAAGAGACAGTGTCACGATGTGCCACCTCCTTCTCATAAGTGGTCACCTGCCAGCTTCGACTGAAGGCGTAATTACCATCCTCGAGGCCTGATCCATCTTATTCCCCTTGAAGTCGATGAGGAAACCTCCCCGACTCTGCTGGAAGCGGTATTAAGATTCCTTCCGCCCCCCGTCTCTTTTCCCAGGATTTATCTCCTCGTGAGGCTGGAGGATCTCCCCAGCACCGAGGCTGGAGTGGCCGGGGATGGAAGGGTCTGCGGGGAGGCAGTGCCTCGGGGAGGGAGAGGGTGAGAGGGGGAGAGAAAGAAGAGCAAACACAGGTCCATTAATCCGCAGTTAGTCTGCCTTTTTTGTTAGGAAGATGAACTTGATGAGTTAATTAAGCCACAGCCTGTAAAACCAGTTTATTTGCATAGCAAACTCCTGGGCCAGTGTGCTGTGAGCGGGCATAGACGTGCAGACAATTCCGGGGAAATTACAGCCTCATTAATATGCTAATCTGGTTGCAGGCCTGGAACGAGTTTTGGGTTTGCGGTGCTTTGGGGGGGGGTCGGGGGGAGGGGTTGCTTAGCAACCCTTTCCTCCAGGTAACCCTTCTCTTCCTTGCCCTTGATATCCCCCAAGGATTGCCAGGGGAGGGGGGCTCGGCGGTCACGCAACAGCGAGCAAAGCCAAAGGCAAGCGGGGGGGCTGCGGGGCTGCCCTCGCACGGCATCCAGGCACGCACCCCAAAGCGCGGGGGCGGCTCCCCCTCCCCGCGCGGGGTTCCAGGCGCTGGATGCGGATGCGCAGCCGTGGCTGGCACGGCGCAGGGTGGGCAGCGCTCTCAGCCCCCCGGCTCCACATCCCTCGGCCGCCGGGGCTCCCCGGCCGTGCTTTTCCAGGGGCTGCTCCCTGCTGAGGGTGCCCGAGGTTCCCAGCGCGGCTCCCGATGCGCTCCCCGCTCCCTTCTCCATCCAGCGGGGTTTCTCCAGCCTGCCCTGCCCGTGCCCCCCGCCAGGCCCACGGCTGCCCTGTCTCCCCGAGTGTCCTCCCCGGGCCGCACAAGCCCAGGGGTCTTTGCCCATCCCAACTCCCTGCGGCACTGGTCGGGATGGGAGTGTCGGGAATCTGGGCAGGGGATGCACATCTCGGCCCCCATCGTGCCAGGGGCAGAACGGGGATTGTCCCTGCACCGGGTTTGGACCTTCACAGATCCTGTCCCTGCACAGTTGGGACCTTCCTGACACATCCTGACACCCATCCCGGCACTGGCTGCCAGGGAAGGTCTGTCCCCGGCTGTCCCGGTGTCCCACAGTGCTCCTGTCCACCAGCCTGAGAGCAGAGGAGAGTGGCAGTAGGATTTCTGCTGGAATACCGGGGCTTTCCCAGCAAGACTGCCAGGCCTGGCAGTCTGAGTGAGGCATTGTCTGTACCGTGAGGGTCGAGAAGACAAAGATGCAACGGCAGATGGAATCTGGGCAAGCCCCACACCCTCCATCCCCCAGGATCACAGTCATCTTCATCCCAAGCCTTCGTCTCCCAGCCAGCTCTCCATGAAGGGATAAGCAATGGGAATTCTCACGTTCTGGTGTTTGCTCTCCCAGCACAGGATTCCAACCCTTCCCTGGGTCACCAGACCTTCCCTTTCTCTCTTGATATGGTCCATGTTCAGAATTAGAGGATTTTCCCCATCCCTTCTTGGCTGCTTCCCTGGAAGCTCACACGAGGCTCTGGGATGAGCTGGGGCACTCCTGTGGCACGGGACTGGATGCCAAAGCAGCGTGACTTTGTCCCAGATCCCTGTTCTCTGTGTCTGTGTGATCCAGGGCTGACGGGCAGGGCTATGCCAGCTCCAGGGAGAATTTTCACCCAGCTGCTCTCCTTAAGGTGAGGCTGTACCCTGACAGACAGACAGACACACAGACAGCAAAGTCTTGTAATTTAGACCCAGAACCCACCAAACAAGACTAGACCAGGAGCCTTGGGGCTGATGGTGGGATCTGGGTCAGCTCCATGCCACGCTCTGCCTTTCCCTCGACTGGGAATTCCATGCTCAGCTCCCTTGCTCTGCCACCAAGCCTCAGGGCAGGTGAACCCAGACCTGGCTGCAGGAGGAATTAGATGCCTAAACAGCTTTGAGAGCCCTTTGCTGACCAAACCTGGCTCTTGTTGAACAGAAACAGAGTTTGTGCTGGGAGGGGGGAGGTTTCCCTCTCTCCATAGCTTTGCCCTGTGATGCTTGGAAACATCCACCTCTACTCATTCCCCAGCCCAAACATTCAAAGTGTGAATAAGTGTGCCGGGCAACAAGTTTTAATGTCAAACATTTCCCTGCCAAGAAGCAACTCTGACTTCTCAAGAGGAGGCAAATTCCCTGGCTCACTGCTGGAGACATTGACATGTGGAAGGGAACTGCTGCCTTCCTACCTGGGGAGTCCCAGTCTCCAGGGTTATCCATCCGTTAACCTTCGTGAGCTCAAATATTTATTATTCATATTACCCTGAAATGTGCTAAAAAGATGAAAAAAGGAATTAATGTGCCAGATCTTGCATCCACCTTTTAGCTTATTACAGTGCTAAAGCAGTATTAACATTTACAGTGTGTGAGCTCTGCTTTGCTTGCGCCTGAGGCCAAGGGGTTTAAGCCAGTGCTGAAGTTAACAGCGAGTGCTGCTTAGAAAAAGCCCATTATGTCATAAAGTTGGAATTTTACTTGGGCAGTGGCCACTGGCTCTTTCCAATTGGGATGCAGTGCCATCCTCTCTATCCTTTTCTGCTCCGCCGCCTGCTCCCGCCTGCTCTCCCTCTCACAAACAAAAACAGAATGGGGAAAATTGTGTTTTCTTCTGGTGTTTGCCAGAAGATAATTGGTTCAGGCTCTGGCCAAGGAGCCTCTTGGAGTGATGCTGGCGGTGCCGCAGGGTCAGAGGTGTTCCTGGGCCTCATTCCATCGGCTGGGTTCCTCAGCATCTCCACCTTTACAGCTTGAATGTATTTAGACATCGAACCAAAGCACTCACATTGCTCAGAGAGGATGGGGTGGGGCTTGCTGTGCCCTGGTAATGGGACATCCTCACCTTGGACACCAGGGACAATGTTCCACGGAGCCAGGAAGAGCCTTTTGCTGGGGTGAATGTGAGTTTGGCACAGTTCAGTTTGTCTTTGCTGTACTTGAGGCTCAGCTGATTTTCTTCCAAGCACGGGGTGTGTTAAGGATTTTACAATTTTTATAACTCAGTGCTCCTCCTGTGTTCCTGTGTTCCTGGTAGCTCTTCCAGTGATCCCATCAGGGAAGGGCTTCTGTAGAGGAGAGGGCCTCACCCTTTAGGAAATCAATATTCCTTCCAGCTCTCCTTGTCCTTGGTGTGTGTGACCCAGCAGCCGCAAGCTGGGGGCACTGAGCATCCAGCAGGATGAGTCACAAATTCCCCGTGTTGTGTGCTGAAGAACCGGCCTGCTGGAGGGTTTGACATCACGATTTTTTAACAGATGGCTGGTTTTGGACACAATCAGAGGCATGGGAAGGCTCGGAGAGCCTGGTGGCACTGTTGGCACATCAAGCTCACGCTTACCTGAGCACCCCTGCATCTCCACTTAGCCTGGCACTTGTTGTCTTCTGCAGTTCCCCCTCTGGCGATGGCAAGGCCTTTGGAGCTCTCTCTGGTGCTGGAATCCATCAGAGGAGCGCTGTGACCGTGGGACACCTGAGCTGCATTGCTCGAACCCCTGTGCGAGGGGCCAGCCCTACCCTGAGCCCGCTCAGCGGGATGGAGGAACCCGCAGAGCCCTGGGATTTGGGGATCAACGTTCCCTTTGGAAATGGGGCTTGTTGGGCTCTTTCCTCTGCCTGCTCTCCAGCAGAGCCACCCAGACGATCAAAACAGAGCCGAGCGCTATTTGAAATTCAGAGGGCACCATCAGTCCATGTCATTGGCAGGGAATAAATAAATACCTCTTTGGAGCGCGTCAGGAGTGATGTGTTGCTGGGCTCACTCAAGGTCACATCCGTAAACATGGGATGGGGAGGCAGGGAGCAAATCCAAGCTGGATCCAATCTCAGCCCTCGCTTTCCTGCGGGACAGAAATCCCCCCTGACTGCAGGAGCAGCCCCTTGGCTGTGAAGCTGTCCCAGTGCTTGTCCCCACACTCCCTTTCCCCATCCCTTCTCCTTCACCGATGGAAGAAGCAACCAAAGAGGGACAATCCAACAAAACCCCACCCTCGCTCTGCCCGGCGCCCCTTCCCCTCTTGCCGAGGCTTGGACCCCAAGTCCGAGGCTGCTCAGCTCTGTCTTGGCGGCGCTCCTCACCCTTTGACAAATCCTGGCATTTGCAAAGTTATTATACCTCATTATGAATTGGATTTTAATCTACTGTAAATAGTCCTACCATTATAGTGTCATAAGAAGCAATTAGCCCCCCTGCCTGCTTCTATGCATGAGGGGAAAGCTCTAATATCACGGAGCTGTGAGGGCTTGATGGGGCTTCAGCCTCCATCCACACGTGCAGGCAGAGGCTTTGCTCTCCTGGCATCAACCTGTCCACTCTGTGCTGAACGTGTCCCCTCTGTGTCCTAGGAGATCTCCAAAGTCACAATCTCCTGATCTCCCGGAGTTGATTGTGGCCTGGGATCCCTGCCTGCTGTTGGGTTTGCTCAGCAGCACCGCTGGAAATCATCTTCCAGAGGATGGATGTGGTTCAAGCAGATGATAAATCGTGGTCTCCTCGCCTTGCCCTTAGCCCAGTCACAAAGGGGATTATCCTCCGCAGGGTGAGAGGCGTCCGCGGTCCGGTCCCTGCCTTGCCTCGGGGTGATTATTTCCAATCTCAGCCGAGCTTTCCTCCGCTGCCTCGTGCAGGAAATTCATTATCCGGAGCTGGTGCGGTTATAAACCAATCCCACCTTCTCCCGTGTCACCTGGAGCCGGGCCGGGGGAGCTGGCGACAGCCTGGGCACTCACACGTCAGGGCTGTCCCCACTGGGTAATGTTGCATGATTAATAACAACCCCAGGTTAATGGGGTTTTAATGTTCCTCCGGCAGCAGCGGGAGGGGGTGGCATCCTCAGCTCTGAGCAGGGGCTTTGATCTTTGCTTTAGGGAGGGACCGAGGTGTCTTTGTGCTTGGTGCTGCCTGTGTGGCTGTGGACGCTGTGGGTTGAACAGCACAGGCAGAGCCAGGCGTGCTCCAGAGCTGGGAATTTGGGTGTTGGAGGCGTGGGTGTGGGAAGGACACAGGCTGTCCCCAGTGATCCTGGGGGGATTCCAGGGCAGGGTGGGGGTTGCACAGAGCGTGGCACAACAAAAAGATCCATCCTTGCACCGTTTTATCAAACAGGGGCTCTGCCTGCGCTCTGGGTTTAGCAGAGGAAAGGCTTTAACTCCCCCAAGGATGCGAAAAGACCCAGTTTGTGCATGAAAAGGAGTCAGGGCTGGGCAAAGGGGCCTGGGGTCCGTCCCTCCTGCCCCTGGGGTCCCTGCTCCTGTGAACAGCCCTGCTGGAACTTGCTCTCAGGAGATGGGTACAGAAAAATACCCACCCCCCCAGCCCTCCCCATCCTTTCTTTGTCGCATGAAAGAAAAGCTGGCTGCCTGTTAATTACATGAACCTTCTCATGGGCAATTGAGCTGGCCCTGTGTGTGTGTATTCATGCTGCCTGCAAGTTCTGCTCTGATTCATGCTCACAGGTGACTGAAAGGAAGCCAAATTTCACAACAAAGCAGGGCCCTGCTGGCTGTGTCCAGCTGCATCCAGGCCCTGTCCACACAGCTCCTTCTCCCGGGGCAGGGACAGTGGCCACCTCCATCCCAAACTCTTTTGAGTTTGGGAACCCCAAAAACCCCAAACAGGTTTTGAGTCCTGCGGTGTCTTATCCCCATGGCCGAGAATTACAGAGCCCCAGAGGTGTGGATGTCCCCCTGCCTGTCATATCCTCTCCCTGAACTTTCCCAGAGAAATCCTTCAGCCTGAGTTTGGGCAGGAGGATGCGGTCCTTCCCTGGGGAGGATGTGGCTCCTTTCCCTCAGTGCTTTGGGGATTAATATTATGGGATATAATGCCAGGGGGCCTGGGGGGTACCTGGTGTGGGGATCTTGTCCACATGTCCTGGCCCCACAAGTGGGGCCCTGGACAGTCCTCTGGTGGCACTGCCAGCCCTGGGACTCGCGTCCCCACCGCTGTCGGAGGAGCTGCTGGAAGCCCAGGGAGATGCTGGTTCCTGGCTCTGCACCTGAGCTGCTCCTCAAGGAGTTCCCTGCCACTGGAATTTGCTGGGAATGTTGGCCAACAGGGCCCCCAAAGCCTTCTTGCACATTTCCACCGGGCACAGATGAGCGTTCTGGACAGCTCTGTGTCCATCCTGGCACCACTTCGGCCCATTCCAACCAGTGCCCTCCCAGTCAGTGTGGGAACAGACAAGGGTCAGCCCAGGACACGCGAGGGGACGTGTCAGAGCCTTCCACAACCCTGCAGCTCATCTCCTTCCTGCCGGCTTCACTCCAGCCCCTCCAACACCGACCATCCAGGACTTCATTTCCAGCTCTCATTGCTATTCATCGGTGCATCTGAATATTTTAATCCTTGGGGAGGGGGCACCGCAGAGCAGCGTCCTCCCCCTGCTTTCCCAAGCCACCTTCCCTGGCTTATCTGCTGCAACCAGGGCCAGGCTGTCCCCGGCCTCGGTGGGTGAGACAAATCGTGGAAGAAGCTTAAAGCAAGACCAGCATCTCCCACCTTGTGCTTGGAGGGGGCTGGGGAAGGAGAGGAGGGAGGGGGTGAGTGAAGCAGCTTGTAATTACAGAGTAAGAGGCAGCGATAAAATGATAATGGAAGAGTTCTGACCCGGCTGAGCCAGTTCTGCAAAGCTGTGAAATAAATTTAGCAAAAGAGCGAGGGCACGGGGGCTCCCAGGCTGGGTTACAGCTGAAATGCTGGTTTCACAAACAAGACGTAAATTGGATTGCAAACATCTAATTAACCTCTTTGCTTATTTTTCTTTTTTTTCTTTCTTTCTTTTTTTTTTTTTTTTTTTTTGGTGGGAGAGGCGACAGATTCCAGCTAAAGCTGATACTGTGGCTTGATATCCGTTTGCAGGAGAGAATCTGGAGGAGGGGAGGGGAGAAGGATGTGATGATTTCACCTGCTGGCTCTCTCCTCGCTGTCCAGGCAGCAGGGACAGGAGAATTTCGAGCTCTTCTGGCCCCTCTGCTTTGCTGTAGAAGTTTGATGTCTGCGATAACCTCGTCTTGGGAGGAGAAGGTGCAGGTGGAGCTTCTCCCCGTGTTTCTTTGTTCTTCACCTCCCCCGGAGTTCCCCCCTGCCAGGGGGACAGGGCTGGGGATCTCCCACGGCCTCCGCTGGCCCCCAGGGCTGCTGCTTTGCCCTGTGCCAAAGCTATTGACTTTTGGATCTGACCCAGCCTGTTTGGAGAGCGGAGTGAGAGCTGGAAAACAACCCCCTGCTCCCTTCCCCGGGCTCCAAGGGCTGCTGTTTATTTTTCTGGAGGGCAACCGTTCCGTGCGGGTTTCGGGAGCTCCGTGACCCCGCTTCCTCCCCAGCCCCTCGCCGCCTCCTGCCTCCCCCTCGCCCCAACCCCTTCTCTTTTTCACCCCACCTTCCCCCAGGGGCATCCAGCCAGTGCAAATGGTCCCTTGGCAGCAATGATGAAGATGGATGTCTGATTGATTCTCTCTCCTCTGTGCAACCCCCTCTCCAGCCCCCCCTTTCCCCTCTCCCCCCCTCTCCATGCCCTTCTGGCAGAAAATTAAAAGGCTATTTGTTAAAGGGCGAAAGCCCTCAGGTGCAGCCCCCGGCTGGACAATTTGTCTCCATGAAAAGGATGCTATTATGAGAGCGGCTGGATCCAGGAGGAGGGGGAGAATTTGCCAGGAAGAGAAGGGAGAGGTGGGGAGGGGGAAGGAGGCATCTCCCGGGGACAATGAGGTTGGGCTGGGGGGGACGGGAGATTGCCGGGGCTTGCCGGCTGGGCTGCCGTTCAACGGGGAGCGCGGAGGGGCGGGAGAGCCATGTGCTGGAGGGAGGGAAGCCAATCCCCTTGTTCTGAGGCTGCGGCAGAGCAGAAGTGCCGAGCTGCCAAATCCTCTCCGCCGGTCCCCACTTCAAAGGGAACAGACGCTCGGGCCGGCCGGGCACCCCGCGGAGGGCAGGGAGCCCCGCCTGGCCTCCCCCTGCTGCTGCCCCATGGCCCTGGTGGCTGCTGGGCTGCCCTGCGTGGCCCCAGGGCTGGCTGTCCCCTCTTCTGCTCCCGGGAGGAGGAGAAGGAGGAAATAATGCACTGCTGTTCCTCCTGTCTGCTGAATCCATCAGTCAAGTGTCTGCCTGCACCTCGTCCCGTGGTTCCCTTCCCTCCATCCATCCATCCATCCATCCATCCATCCATCCATCCATCCATCCCTGTGTGTGTCCTGCCATTCCCAGTTCTCCATCCTTGTGTTGTCTCCTCTCTGTCACCCCACACCCCATTTTCCACACCCTCACCTGTCTGTCTCTTTGATTTTAGGGTTTGATGTGAACACCCGGCTCTGTGGTCCCCGAGGATCTGCAGTACCAGCCTGGAGGAAGGTCCCCAAGGGAGCTCAGGGAGCCTCCAGCTCTTTCCCCCTGCAAAAACTCCTCAAAAAAGTCACTGCTGCGAGGAAACGACAGCAGGGGTGAGATCCTCTGATCCAGGTTTGAACTGGGCTCTGAGATGGAAGAGTCTGAACATCACTGAGCTCCCCTGGGAGGGAGCGGGGCAGGGCTGAGACCGCTCCTTCCACTGACCCCTTGGAGCTGCTAACAGCCTGGTGAGGTGGGAATGTGCCTGGGAATGGGGTCCTGTGGAAGATGGGATGCCCTGGCCGTGCCCTGTGCTCAGCAGGATCCATCCACCGTGAGGATGAGGCTGGATGAACGTGCCCTGTGTCCGTGGAGGCTCTGCCTTTGCTGCCCCAAAAATGAGGGAAGCAAATGGTCCCTTCACCTGGGAGCAAGCAGGAAAGCACTCACAAATGGCAAGGAATGGCCTGGTCTGGGATAAAAATGGCTCTGCTGGAGCAGATCTCCATGGGGGATTGCTGCTTTCCAGCCTCGGGGAAGGCGGTGTTGCAGCTCCTGTGGGGTTGGTTTGAAACCAGCAGCAGGGCTGGGTGGGTTTGGCCTCACTGCACTGGAGGGAGAGGGAAAATCTGGGAAGGGTTGGAGAAAACATCTCTGCAGGGACCCTTCCTGGAGGCCAATCCATGGCACAAGAGCCTCTGGCCACGGCCACGTGGCAGGACCGAGCTCCGGGTGCCTGGGGGATGCTCTGAGAGCGGCATCATCCTCTCCTTGCTGCTCGCTGGGGGCTGCCTCCACTTCCAGCTCATCGGAAACACGAGTGCAAAGAGCTGTTAATAACACCTGGATCCAGCAGATTCCCCAGGACAGGATCGCTCTGGGGTGTTTTGACCAAAATCTTCTAGAATCTCCCAGAATCTCCCTTCTCCATCTGATAACGAGGGAAAGGAAAGGCAGGCTGGGAGCAGGGAATGAGCAGGTGCCGTGTCCCAGTGCTGAGTTTTCCTTCTCCCTTCCCCACCAGCCTGGATAAGATGCGTTTATGGGCTGTGGAATGGCGAGGGTGAGTGTTTGTCAGAGCCTCTGTGCCCTGTCAGGGTGTCCCACCTGTTCCGAGGGACAGCAGTCACCTCTCCCCGTGTGGGTCAAGCAGGATTACACTAAGTGGGGGCTCATTCTCAGACCTGTGTGACCCAGAGGTGCAGCCAGGGCACAGAAAGCAGCTCTGAATTTCTGAATTTGCATGATTCCCTTCTGGGTCTGACTTAGAATCCTCATTAAAAAAAAAAAAAATTAAATTTTAACTCAGGACAAACTCAAAATCCACAGTTCTTCACAGGGGAGAGGATTTTTACCTTCAGGCAGTGACTGGAGCTCCCTTGGCCACAACCATGAAAACCAGGGATTGCTCTGCTTTCCCTGGAGTGTTTTATTTTGGTTTTGCCTCTAAAGCCTGTTGCCTCCATGCACAGTCCTGGATATATGTTCTAAACCCAGCTAAAATAGGTTACAGTGCAAGATTTAACGATTCAGCATTTCTCTTGCTACTGATTTACTGACTGATGCTCAACTTTTTTTTTTTTTTTATCATTCAAAGAACTGCTTGGCCATCGAGAGCTGCAGGCAGCTGCAAAGGGAATTAAATAATAATATCTTTGGGGGGTAAAAATGTCTGGATTGGATGGAGCAGCACCACCATCCAGATAGCCAAAAAAAAGTCAGGATAGGAACTCAACACCAACACCGCCATCTGGGTTTTTTTCCCATCTACCTTCTATTTTTCCCCCATAAATGGAGGCAAATTTTCCCAGGATACAAAAACTGGACTTCTAATCCAGTCCCAAACCCACACCACATTACCCACTTTGTCCAGAAGTAAAAAATCAGCCACCTCCCTGAGTCCAGAGACAAAAGTTGTCCTCCTCAAGCTCGCGATGATGAAGCAGTGTCAGAAAGAGCTGATCTTCATCCCTTCTGCTCACCACAAACCCTCCACCCTTCCTGGGCTCTCTCCTGTGCCATTCCCAGCAGCGTTGTCCCCCCATCCCTGCTGCCCTGGCTTTCAGGGGAGATGTTTGCACCAAATTTCTGCTGAATAGAAGAGTGGAAGAGTTTGGCACTCCAGAATGGAGAGGGGACCTTGTGGATGTGAGGGTCCGTGTGGCTGTGACCCCATCCCCGTGCCTGGGCAAGGACCTGCCCTGCAAGAAAATCCCTGCCCACAGGGGATGGGATTGCTGGGGATCTGCAGCAAGGAAGGAAGAATGGTTTGGATCCAACGTGGATGTGGGGGAGAAGAGCTGCTCTGGTGGTAGAGGTTCTGCAGAGAGTTAGGGCTGTCTGAGAGCACACCAGGGGTGCAGTGATGGGGGAGTGGGTGCTGCTGGTGCATCCTGGAGGTGCTGGCACGGCTGGGCTTTGAGCTGACCCAGGGCAGCGCTGTCTGAAGGAGCCTGGGGGGCACAAACAGTTGGGGAGAGGAGGGGAGAAAAGGCAGGGGGGGGGAAAGGATGGCCGGAATCCAAAGGCAAAATCTCTCTGGAGACAGCCCGGAGCTGCTCCGTGGTGGTGTCTGGAAACCACGCGGAACGTGAAGCGGAAAGCAATGAACCACAGGCAGCACGCGGGAAATGAGGCCTAATTGAGGGACAAAAAGAGGAGCAGATGGGCAACCCGGCCCACCACCCCTTTCCAGGGGTCTAATTTGCCACGGGAGCCGGGAGAACGGCCATCCCTGAACAACGGAGTGAGGCTGCTGTGCCTGGGGGTGGCCTTGTCCTGGTATGTTCCTGGAGAAACTCCGGGGTGTCCGTGTGAGGGGAGCCAGCAGCGTCCCACAACCTCTGCCCCCTCCAAAAAAAACTGGGGAGGTTGGGATGCTCCTTTATCCTCAGGGCCAAATTCAGTGACTCAGCTCTGGGGCTCAGCAAGCTCCACGGCTCCCTGAGCGAGATTTGTTCTTTGCTGAGACAAACAAATGGATGTTTCCTTGGACATCGTCTTTTTTGCGAAAAACGCATGAGTTGGGAGAGTTGTTTAAATACCTCTGTCCTGCTCGGCAGGCAGAGACCTCCTGTATTATGTTCTGAGACTCTCTGTGTTGTTTTAGGACCGATGCCAGCAGGTGAATCCGAGCAATCCCATCCCAAGGAGCAGTCCCAACACCCTTTTGGGGATGCTGAAAGTCCCAGCATTGTGGTTTTCCTTTGAACCTGGAAAGATGCTGTGAGTCAATCCACCAAGGAACCCTTGTGTCTGCCCATCTCAGCCTTCATCCGTGGAGGAAAGCAGGGAATTCCCTCTGGAATGCTTGTGGAGACCAAGGGATGCTCTCTGGAAGCCGGCACCGACCCCTTCCTCCCTCCCACCACGGCCCGGGGAAGCTTAATGAGTTAATGCTGATTAAGTGCTTTCAGATAATCAGATAAAGGTGTCATAAAAGTGCTTTACAGTGATGATGATGTGTTTTATGGTGAGGAGAAACTGATGATCCCAAATAAAAATCCAAATTAAATCGGGGGGGAAGTACAAAGGTGTCTCCAGATCCGGGGTGAACTTCACATTAAGGGCAAAAAAAGCGCTCAAGCGTTCGCCAAGTTCCCACCTCTCCTCAAACCATGGCTCGTTTTGACCTCCCCCCTCCTCTCCAGGAGCTTTTCTGCTGGAGACCAAGATTAATTACCTCCCTCACAGCCCTTTGGGCTTCCCCCATCTGATAAGGTGTGAATGAGGCTGACAGGACCTGCTAAGGGTCTCGCAGCTTTCTCAGCTCCCGCAGCACATCCCGGGGTCGCTGCCTCCCTGCCGATCCCAGCCTTGCTTAACTCCTGCCTTCTCCCTCAACTTTTGGTATCCATGGAGAGGGAAATGCAGGGATGGAGCTCCCGCCCGCTCTCCACGCTGGGATAAGAGAGAAATCATCCCCAAACCCCAATCTGCTCGCACCAACCGCGCCAGGGCCGGAGCGAGGCCCTAAATAAAACAAGAAACAGCATTTTCCCCACTCTTTGTCCAGGCTGCCAGGGACCCCAGAGTTGAGGGACACATGTTAAGATCTACAGCAATTAAAAGGGGCTCCAGCCTTAATGTGCTCAGCTGAAAGCCCAGGTCCCCAGGTTGTGCACGGGAAATTGGCTGCTAATTTAGCGGCTGCTGCCAACTGGCCGCATCTGTCCAGCCTTGGATGGCTGTTCCTTTCCTTGCTCTTTTCCAAGCGCTTCTCCTGGCAGGATTACAGCTCAGGGAGGAGGCAGAGCCATCTCGGACAACCTGCTCCCTCCACACTCTGCTTTGGGTTTGTGGCAGTGCCCCCCACCCGGGGCTGTCACCCCTGGACCTCTCCCTGAGCTTCCTCAGAAGCAACAGGACATGGCACAACAAATTCCCAGATCCTGCTCTTCTTGGCTGGTTTATTGGGGAAAAATGTTCATTTTGCTTCCCCCCCTAAACGTTTTTTTTTCCTTCTTCTTTTATTTCTCTTGACTGAAATGATTGGTTAAAAATAAAGTGCCTCATACTATTTTTAACATGTTTTTACTCTTTTATCAAAGGAAAATGAAAGATCTGAATTTGTTTCACTTCACTTGAAAACATCAAGTAGAAATGATCCAACTCCTCCTGTGTGGTATCTCTGTTAAAAACACATTTATTTAGGCAGGCAGCTTTGCCAAATTTGACAGGAATCTGTGGCTTTGAGCTGAATTTCCCAACCATCCTGAGACAGCAGTCGGAAGAACAGTGGATTTCTCTGACAATTTTTTCCAGGCTGGAGTCCACTGGATCTCCAGCCCAAAGAATGTGCCACTGCACCAGAGGAAATAACTTTCATCCTGTAAGTGCAGTGCTACAGATTTAAGTGAAAGCAGAAGCTGAAGATTCTGCTCAGTTTTGCCTTGGGGATGTTGAAGGCAGGTGACCCACAGAGATCCATCCCAAACCCACCTCCCTGCATTGCTCATGGATAACAAAATCATTTCCCCTTTAGATCAGTGCACTCCATGCTGCCAAGCCCAGTGACAATCCAGCAGCTCCAGGATCCAGAAAGTTGCTCCAAGGAGGGAGTCTGGCAGCCCTGGGAGCCCTCAGCTCGGTGGAGGTGACAGAGAGGGACCTCAGGAGGATGCAGAGGGTGGAAGAGCTCTCCAGCACTGCCAGCTCGGGCTCTGACTGGGGCTTGCAAAGCTCTGCTGTGTTATGTCCCATCTCTGCCCCAGCACTAATGCAAATCCTCCCCGAGTGAGGCACGAGGTAGGATTTGGGATCCCGGTGCTGCCAGAAGGAGATTTGGGATGACTCTTTCCCGCTTTGTGGGGGGAAATGAGGAACTCAGCACAGCGACGTTGCCCTCAACCACCACGCCGTGCTCCAGGTGCCGGCAGGAGCACGGACAAAACCCACGGGACTGTTTTCCTCCCTCAGGGAAGCCACGACGCCCTTCAAACCCCCTTGACCCCTCGGCAGGGGAGGTCAGCCCCTCATCTGCGGCACTCGGGACGAGCACCCAGTGACGGCTCCCCATGCATCACCCCGGCGGTCACGCTGGAGCTCGCGTGTCACTTCCATCCGTCTTTGTCCCAGCGCTCCCTGTCACCCGCAGCGCCGCGGGAGACGCGGGGGGAGAAGGAGAGGCCGAGCAGGACGGAGCCGGGGAGAAGCAGGCGGAGAAAGGGAGGCACAGGGGGTGAGGGAGGTACAGCCAGCCGTGTTCTGCTCCTTGAGGGTCCCTTCTTCTTCTGCTGGCAGCCCCCAGGGCAGCCGCTGGCTGGGGAGGGATGGAGGCGTCCATCCTTCATCCTCGCACGGCAGCAAGCAGGCGGAGAACCTCGGGAACGTGTGGTGAGATCATTCCAAATGCCCCAAAGCTCAGGATTCCTTGAAGGCAGAGGAGGCGATGGCCCCTCAGGAGTGCCACGCACCAGCCGTGGCTCTGCCTGGCTGCGGCACAGGGCAGGAACCCAACCCGGCACCTCCCTGCCACCCCTGGAAGTGTTCGGGGCCAGGCTGGACGGGGCCCTGAGCAGCCTGACCTCGTGAGTGGCATCCCTCAAAGTCCGGGGGCTGGGAAGGAAATGCTCTTTGGGCGCAGGTGGGACGGGAGGACGCGAGGCCGAGCCACGAATTCCACACCCCTGAGAAATTCCGCATCCCTCAGAAATTCCACATCCCTCAGACAGGGATGGCTTGTGCGACAAACAAACCCCCTCCGTGGCAGCTTTGGTGCTCTCCACGGGAACTTGGCCGCGCTGCTGCCGCCGGCGGGGCTGCCTTTGTGCCGCGCCGAGCACGGCCCCGCGTTTCATCTCCCGCCCGCCTCCGCGGGCTGGGGGAGCGCTCCTCGGGGTCATGTTTGTTATGTTTCCAGGAAGCCCCTCCAGAAAAACATCCTTGAAACACAGAGGTTTCCCTTCTGCCGGCATACAAATGAACCCCAAACAGAGCCCGCTTCAAAGCGGCCGGCTAATGAGCCGCTCTCTCCGCCGCCCCGCCCCGGTTTCAGGAGGGCCCTAACGATGCTGCGGTATTACAAAGGCGCTTGGAGCCTGTTCAGCGGCGAAAAATAGAAGGAGAGGGGGCAGGGAGCAGCGGGAGGCAGCGCGGACATGCCAGCACAGGCGGCTGTGGGATGGTCCCCAGCACCCCGGTGTCCCTGTCCCCACGGCGGGCACGGGGCACACGGGGCCGGGCACGGGAAGGGGGCGATGGTGCCCGTCGGTGCCAGCTCTCAGCAGCGCAGAGCCCGGCTCCGCACGGGGACCGCGGCAGGGGAAATTCCGGAGGGTGCCGTGATGGTTTGGATTTTTCCCCAAGAACAAGGCGGGGTGAAGGGGGTGAGGTGGAGGAAGCACAGCTCGGACCATCCCCTCGCATGGCAGCGGGCTTTTATCGTGCCGAGCCAGTCCTGTCACCTTTCCTTGGAGCTGCTGGCGCTGGCTGATGCCCCATCCCTCGCAGTCTGATCCCAAACCCCCATCGGCTCCCCGGGGTTTGGCTGTGCTGGCACCCGGGTGGCTGCAGCTCCCTCCTGGCAACACTGGGCCCTCGGGGGGTCTGGGGAGCTCAACCCCCACGAGGTGGGGCTGCAAACGCTGCCCTGAATTCCCAGCATGGAGCATCCATCGGTAGCAGGTGTGGGATCAGCGAAGGGAAAACAAGAACTGCGGTGACCGTCGGCTGCAAAGCCCAAATGAGGAGCTGAGTTGAGCAACCGAAGTATTGTATTTGTATTTGTCCCAAAGTATTCTGAGGTGGAAACGAACCCAGCAATTTTCTTTTGCTTGTTCAGAAGTTTTTCCTCTGTTTGTAACCAGTGAAAAGTAGCATCTTTCTGATTACTGCTTACCCAAAAAAAAAAAAAATGTTTTCACACTTTCATTTTATCCACAATTGTATTTTTGTCTGGCTGAGGAAGCATTTTCTGCTGCAGAAATGTGAAACAAAACTAAAAATAAAGCTTTTCCTGCTCGTGAGCTGTAAATATTCACTGTGCTCTGCAATTCCCTGTATCAGGTAGAAGTTTTTTCCATCTGGCAGCAGCAAGGACATTTTTCTTAGGATCATCTTCCTCTGCACCCAGGATCACCACCACCATCGGACAAACATTTTTAGTTCAATCTCTTCATCTCAGAGGGCTCCTCCAGCCAAGTCAGGTCATTTTTCAGGGGAACATCAGCTCCCTGGTGCAGAGCTGAGCCGTCAGTTTAGGGCTGGCCTACCTTCACCAACACTTATTATCCAGAGCCAAAAATATTATATTTATGAGAACCTTAAAGGTTTCATACCCTCCAGATTGGAGCTTCTTAGATACTTCCATCAGAGAGAATTTAATGGATAATTTTGCATCAAGAGGACCAGAGATTTCTCTGGACCTTCTATCCAAGAGTCTTGCATCCCAAGGAGCTTCCTTGCAGACAAACTGATGCTGCCGGGAGTTTCACCTCCAAATTTCAGTAGATCTCAACATTCCTTTCCACTCTTCACCTGAAGGATGCTTCAAACTCCACGACCTTGATCTGCTGTCAGTCAGGGCATCACTCTCAGGCAAAGAACCTTTGGAGAAATCACGGTGGAGCAGAGAGGAGGAAGCTCCTTCCCCTGTTCCACCAGCATCCCCCATCTCCCCAGCATAAATAAATAATCTGCCATCTCAACACATTCCCAGCCCCGAGGGCCGGAGTGGTGATGGATACACCCGGCCAGGCCATTGTTCCACCGCTGGATAATAACAAATCTTCGATTTCTGGCCGCCATTCGCGCCTTTGCTGACGCTCGGCTGCGCTGAGCCGGGCTGGGCGAGTCCGTGCAGCGGCCGCGGGGATGGGGACAGCCCCTGCGGGGATGGGGACAGCCCCTGCGGGCACGGGGACAGGGAACGGGAGCCATCAGCGCCTTAGCCGGGTTGCCAATAACCCTGATCAGCTCCGGCATCGATTCCCAGCCCCTCCCACCCAGCGCTGCTCGCTCCCCTCTGTATTCTCTCTCTCGATAAATCAACACCAGCAGCCGGTCCCGTGTGCCCGGAGCTGCCTGGGCTTCTGCTGTGTGGTGGCTTGGGGATTGCTGTGGCTCTCACGGCTCCAGCTCCAGCCAGATCCCGGCCAAAACCTAGGGACCATGTCCGAGAGCCGGGCATTGTCCAGCCCCACACCCCGCATCTCCCTTGGGAAGGCACCAGGATGGGAGGGGAGCTCCTGGAATGGGCTGGAGAAAGA
The DNA here is from genome assembly GCA_013400915.1 of Pardalotus punctatus. Lineage (NCBI taxonomy): Eukaryota > Metazoa > Chordata > Aves > Passeriformes > Pardalotidae > Pardalotus > Pardalotus punctatus. Next base: position 16,238 of record VZTX01001041.1, on the reverse strand, counting down.
CTTTCCTCTTTCCTTTGGCTGCTGTATCCCAAGTCTCAGCCTCCACTCTGGGATGGAGCTCAGCTTGGAGCAAATTGGGTGGCCTGGGAGCTGCTGTACACACCAGGTCTCGGAAAATGAGGAGCCAGGATTGGAGGCAATTCCAGGTCTGCTGCCACACCCCATCCGCTCCCTGCTCTCCCCAAGTTTCTCCCTGTATTTTTCCCACACACACGGCTGGGTGGGATCCAGTTTGAACCAAAAACCTCCAAATCTGCCTGAAACAGGGAGAATTTCAGCAAACCAGAAAGCTTGGTTTGCAGCCAGCTGGGGGAAAAGCTGCAGGAACTGGGGAGCCACCTCCCCATTTCACGACAGCATCCCCGGATCCAGGCCGGATACCCAAGAGCCGCGAAGTGGAACAAACAAACAAACACCCAGACCCCCCTGCTGGTCCCCAGTGCCAGCGGAGGGACAAAACCCTGCAGCGAAGGGCCCTCGAGTGAGTAATCTCTCCTTCAGATGTGTCCCAGCATCCCTCGCCATGCGCCGGCCGCGCAGCCACCACTTGAATTAGCACCAAAGGCTTATGGGAGCCAGAGTCATTAATCTAGGTGACAAACAGGACTCTGAAGGAATATTTGCACCCCGAAATTGAAAAGATTAGGCCATATTTGTCAAGGATTGGTAGGCTTTATCGCCTCCAGAGCAGATGCTGTTAAATATTCATGAGCTGCATAAGTGGGAGAAGACCTCGCTAGGCCTGATGACTTTCAGAGAGAGAGAGAGAGGAGGGAAGGGGGGGGACGAGGGCGGGGGGGACACGGTGGCATCGCCACGCGGGTGGGGAAGGGGACACGGGGCTGCTCTGCAGAGCGGGGACAGCGCTGGCAGCCGGGGCGAGGCGGCTGGAGGGGATGAGGAGTTGTGGGATGATCCCTCTGGACACGGGGCTGCTCGTCCACCTCCGGATTCCTGGCAGGTTCTGCTTTTCTGCTTTGCAACGGGGAGAGGAGCCGGGCAGGTGGATTAAAGGCAGCTGGAAGTTGGGAGGGGACACTGGTGTCCCCCCAGTCCTGCAGCCAGCATGGAGAGGGGTCACAGTGTCCCCCAAAGGACTGAGATGTGGAGCCAGCTGGGCTTGGGGCTCCAGGGCTTGTGGGCCACCAGGCTGGGACACTGGATGGCCCCACACATGTCCCCCAGGACAGAAAGAGTTTGTGAAATGGAGTGGGGAGATGTGCAGAGGGGCAGGAGGAAGGACTGAACAGCAAGGGGAAGATGGAGAGGTGAGAAAATGAGGAGAATGGAGAGGAAAGTGTGCTGGAGAAGGGAAATGTGAGAAAAAATATGATGATGATGAAGACCAGATAGAGGGATGGTCAGAACAAGAGAAAAGAAATAAAGGAAGATGAGGAAAGAGAGTAGGACATACACAAAAAGAGTAAAAAAGTGGTGCACAGATGTTGTCCTCTCCTTCACCTCCTCTTCCCTATCTCCCCTCAAGGTTAAAAATGACCTTCCTGAGAGTTGGTGACTCCGGCTGCAGATCCCAGACTGGCCCACCTCACGTGGCTGCAGTGACCAAGTGTCCCCCTGGGCATCCCCCGGCTGCAGAGCCACGGGTTCCCACAGCACATCCCTGAGCTCCATCTCAATGCTGGCATCAAACCTCCCTCGTCAGCTGGAGTTTTCCAAACCACCACAGAGCCTCCTGGGAAAAATGTGGAGTTTCAGGCTTTCCTTCAGAGGTTGGAGTCACAGGAAATGCTGTCTGGGTCTTCCCCCTGGCATTTGGCAAGGAGGCACCAGGAACACCCAAAGCATGCAGGAGGGTTGGGATCTGAGATCTCCCCGCTCTCCCCAAGTTTCTCCCTGTATCTTTCCCACACACATGGTTGGGTGGGCTCCAATTTGAACCAAAACCTCCAAATCTCCCCAAAACAGGGAGAATTTCAGCAAACCAGAAAGCTTGGTTTGCAGCCAGCTGTTTCCCCTCATGTCACTCAACTGATAAAGCGAAAAGCCGGTGCTGGCATTAGGGAAAGCAGCGAGTAAGCTGCAAAACCAGCAGAAAAAGGCTCCATTGCCAGGCTGGGGGGGAGACAGACACTTAATTTAGTGCAGTCCAGGGACTTTTTTTCTAATGTTAGTGGAAAATCCTGATTCATCAAAACCCCGGTTCTCAGAGAGAACAAGTTGGTCCCACCAACGCTTTTGCTCAATTTAAAAAAAACCCAAACCAGTAACAGCGATTCAGAAATTTTGTACTTGACCTCTTCCACAAGGGAAAATTGTTTGCTGGTGGACGAGTGTGGATTTAAATTGTTTGCTGCTCAGGAGGTGATGGGTGAGCACGGAGTGGGTGCACCTGAACCCCCCCGGGCACAGCATCATTTCCCAGGGTGCTGAGAACAGGCAGAGGGAAAAGAAAATGAGAGTGCTCCAAGCTGCTGGATAATCCACTCCCCCAAATCCTCGTTTCCATCTCAACCTTCAAGAGATCTTCGCCAAGTCCTGGCATCAATCTGCGTGCAGGATCTCCTCCTCCCGCTCTTCCCCGCGCTCCCCAGGCCCCCGGCAGCCCTTGCACGATTTAATGTCTTCCAGCTCTGTCCCTATTTGACAAACAGGTGATTTTGCTAATGAGGAATAAATGAGATTCACAGGATGAGAGAAAGGGAACAGCAGCTGTCGTGAGCGCAGGATGTGCTGGCTTTATTAAAATAATATATGGCCACATGCTTGGTATTAGGGCTCGCAGTTTGAGAACTCCCATCTCATCCCTCCTGGCTCCCCCTCCCCTGCCCTGGAACATTTTCCAATCAGGGAATTACTGGCTGGAGAGCCCAAGCTGTCCCAGTCCATGCATGGGAAATACAGTGGGAAATGCAGCCTGGCTGTGCTGGGAATTTGTGTGTGTGTAGGGAAGGGAGAGGGAAGGGAAGGGGAAACAGGAGGGAAGGGCAGAAAGAGGGAAATGGAGGGGGGAGGTGGGAGGGGAGGGGAAAAGAGAGGAGGAAATGGGAAAAGGGAAGGGAAAATGTGGAATGGGTATAGGGGAGAAGGGGAAAATTGAAAGTAAGGGATGAAAGGGGAAATGGGAAATGGAAGGGGAAAAGGGGGAGAAGGAGGAGGTGGAATAAATAGGGAAAGGGGAGGAAAAGGGGATGAAAAGGGGGGGAATGAAATAGAAGGGGCATTGAAGGTATTGCCCAGCTCCAGTCACACTTCCCAGAAGTTGTTCCCCATCCCTGATTCCTAAGAAGTCACAGACCCTGGGCAGGTTTCAGGGGCTCGGGCAGATGTCCGCCCTTTCCCTGTTTGTTCAGGTGCCCGCCTGGTCCAGGCACAGGCAGGGAGCAGGAAAGGAGCAGGGAAGGAGCAGGGAAGGAGTAGGAAAGGAGCAGGAAAGGAGCAGGGAAGGAGCAGGAAAGGAGCAGGGAAGGCACCAGGCAGGGACGGAGCCCCAGCCCCAGGTAAACAAGTACTCAGTGAATAATTTACTGGGTGAGTGACAGAGGAATTGCCGTTTAACAATTTGCTGGGCAAATATTATTTGACCATTTCTAGAGCTGCTCGAAGAGTACAAATATAACCTCCCCATGCTTTGGGAATAATTCATCGGGCAAGAACAGCCTGCAACTCATCAGATAAATTATTGAGAGGGGATAATGTGGTCCTGCTTAGGGGTGGCACAACAGCCACCAAAGCCCTCCTGCCACCGAGGCACAGCTCCTTTGGTCCTTGCTGTCCTGCTGGCCCAAGGACAGCGGCTCCAGGAGGGTCTGGGTGGGACGATGGTGCACGGCTGATTGCTGGAGGGGAGCTGGGCCCCTCTCTCCAGGACCCCGCTAATCCCGTGTCCCCACATCTCTGGAGGATTAAATTCCCATATGAATGCTCCCGGGACCCCAGGGAATGGGGGAAGCAGCTCAGCTTCTGCATGGAGGGACGCGGGGGGATGAAGGAATCAGCCCCCCTGCCCAGGCCAGGTTTGGGAACAAAAAGCCGGAGTTCCGTGAGGAGCATCCCCCGCTGGGGCCCTGCGGCTGCTGCCGCTATTGAGGCGGCTCTGGCATGCATGGCTCCAGGTGCTCCAGCCCAAATCCTCTGCCCTGCATCCCTGCATCCTCCCCGGCCCACCTGGAGCTCGGGGAGCTGCGGGGTGGAGGGGCCAGGGAGGGGAAATGTGGCTGTGACCATTCTCATGCTTTTGGCCAGTTCGTGCCTCAGTTTCCCCAGGGGTTTCCCCGTGCAAAGCTGCTCCCTTTTAACGGCTGGAATTGGGAAAGGGTTCAACGGTCCAGAAAAAAAAACAAAACAAAAAACTCACTCTTCTGTGATCTTGAAGTCAAAATTGTCAGGTGCCGTGAAAACAATTATGGGAAATAAGAACAACAGTTTGAAGAGGTAATTTGAGGCTAACTCTTAAAAAAATGATTTTAGAAATCAGAAAACTTGGGTGGCTCAAAGTTTGAACTCTTGGAAGTGAAATTAAAAGCAAGCCTGGCTTTCAATCAGCAGAACCGGAGGGGTCAGCTCACCTCTCCCTGGGGCTCCATGCAGACACCTCTCCACTCCTTCTCCATTCCACTGAGCGATTAAACCCACTATTATCTTATTTATTTTGGCTTCCCTCCTTGCCAGTCCCCCTGCTGTAAATTAAATGATTGCCGAGTTAGATTAGCAGAAAGCATATGTGGAAATTACCTTTTAATTTCTTAATTACATTGCACTCACCTGCAGCTCAACCTGCCAGGGTGAGGAAAGTGTGAAGTTAATTTCCATTGATATATTATCTGCATTTTTATAAATTAGGATCCTATTAAAGAGGAAGCGTATCAAGAATTCATTGTTCCTAATCAGTGCCTGGGACATGGATGGGATCTTCCTTCAGCCTCCAGGGATGCCTTACAAACCCAGGACTGGCTGCAGGTCTATGGGAATTGATGCCCAAACCTGGGCTGATCCAAGGGGATCTGACGGGATATGAGGAAATAAAATGCACCATGAGAATAAATGAGCAGTGGAAAAGGGGCCGAAAGAAACTGTGGGATCCCGTTCTTTGGAGGATCAAGACAAATGTCTGAAAAACCTGGTGTGAATCCAGTGTTGGGCTTGCTTTGGACAGAGGGTTGGGTTCCAGAGCTCCTGAAGCCCCATCCCACCTGGAAGAGTGGGCAGTGTCCTCTCTGTGCTGCAAGGGGCTGGAATTGCATTCTCCCAAACACGGTCCTGTATTTGTGCCTCAAATCCTGCCAATCATGCCCAGATGTGGCACAGATCTGTTGCCAACGCGACAAATTTACTTCGGGTCAAAAATGTCCAGTGAAATTCCAGGCTAAGACAGAAGATGCCTGATTTTTTTCTCCCTGAACAGTGCCTTCGCTCTCTTGACCACGCTGCATTCATTTCAAACTCCTCATTCCCCACCCAGAGGTCACATCACCTATTAATCACGCTGAAGAGCCCCTCAATTATCTGCAACCACGATTACCCCAACCCATTCCACGTCCCCCATGACATTTGGCTAACTGAGGTTGTTCTGTATTATTATTATTTTTCAATTGTGGTAATTATTGTACATTAAACCATTAGCATTCATTACTCCTACAGTGTGTAATTAGAACAATGGTGGATGGATTGCTACCGACTCTAATGAAGTTTTTATAATTGTAATTTATGGTCGTCAAATTACCTTTCTTAAAAATGAAGGCTAATATTAGCCTCTTAAGTTATGGGGAGGGGGTGGTAATTACTTCTAATTGATGCTTCTTGTTTGCTCTCCACACAGAGCGACTCTGATCCGATCCTGGAGAAGGGAAGGCCGGGAGGGGATCCTATGGATTTCTGTCACTGTCTGAGGTGGGGGTGACAAGAGGATGGTGCAGAAATGGAAACACGGCAAGTTCCACCTGAGCATCAGGGACAATTCCCTCCCGGCTTGTCCAGAGAGGTTTGTGGAGTCTCCTCCTGTGGAGATGCCCAGAAGATGTCTGGGCACGACCCTAAGGTGCTCAGGGGACTCTGCTGGGGAAGGGAGGGTGGCTTAGGTGACCTCTGGTGGTCTCTGCCAGCCCCAGCCATGGATTTGATGATGTGGGGATCCCTCCGGTCTCCACCCAGCCCAGGATGGAAAATCATCCTTGCAGAGCAGCGTTCCTTGAGACCTGGCCGTGACACCGGGATGTGGAGGGTGGAGGAGAACATCCTGAGCGGGAAGGGACCCACAGGGATCATCGATCCAGCCCCTGGCCCTGCACAGACACCCCAACAATCCCACCCTGGGCATCCCTGGGAGTGATGTCCAATCGCTCCTGGAGCTCTGGCAGCCTCGGGGAGCTCTTCCAGTGTTTATTCCACCCTCTGGGGGAAGAACCGTTCCCTGAAGCCCAGCCTAAACCTTCCCTGGCCCAGCCCCAGCCGTTCCCTGAGTCCGGTCCCTGTCACAGAGAGCACAGACCGGAGCTGTCCCTCCACTGCCCCTCGGCAGGAGCTGCAGCCCCTCGGAGTCTCCCCTTGAGCTCCTCGGGCCAGAACAATCCGAGTGACCTCAGCTGCTCCTCCTGCGGAGTGGACACCACAGAGGCCGTGCTGGGAACGCTGCTGGCTCGGCGTGGAGCGGGAGGAGCAGCAGCCCAGGCGGGCAGGGAGAGGGCAAGGAGAAGGTCGGGAAAGGGCTGGAAAAGGGCAGGAAAAGGGCAGGAAAAGGGCAGGAAAAGGGCTGGAAAAGGGCAGGAAAAGGGCAGGGAGGAGTCCGCCGCTGGCCATGGTGCTGAACGGCCCCTCCGCGCCCCCGAGAGCCGAGAGGGAGGGCTGGGCATTCCCCCGCCCCCGATAGCTTAACCTGGCTGGAGGGGAGGGGGTGCCATCCCGCCCTGTAAAGATTATTTTTTGTTGTGGTTATGAGTTCGAAAGCAGCCGCGCCCCGGCGTCCCAGCGGGGGGCCGAGTTTTGCTTTAATTGCCTCTGTTTGAATCAATTTGGGCTCAATTACGCTCCTCCTCGGGTGTAATTGAGATGTTTGTGCCTATCTCTCGGAGGTGGATGCAGCCATCCCCCGAAGCGCTGCCGAGCGCAGAGGCGGAGACTCGATCACCTCACCGATGGTTGGTCCTGGGCGAGCTCAGGAGGAGGAATTCCCGCAATCCACTCCCATCCTGCAGGCTCCAAGGGAGCGGGGAGGCCTCTAAGCAAGTTAGGAAGCTCCAGGTGTTGTCACCTTTTGGGATGACAAAACTCGGCCACCCAATGCCGAGGGCTGCCAGGCTCTGGAGGGGACAACAGAAGAGTTCTCGCCACCAGAAGCTCCAAACTTCAGGCTCCACACTGCAAACATTATTGGGAATTGGTTTTTATGGACAAGGTTTCCTGTATGGATGGGATGGGCAATGATTTCAAATCTCCAAGCTGGAATATCCATCTCCCATCAGGCTGGCCTCAAGCTGTAGGTCCAGATCTCCTGCTTGGCTGCAGGAGGAGAATTCAGTTCTAATACATGAGGAATGGGTGAATTTTCACTGCTTTAGCAACAGTTTCAAGTTGTTTTTTTTGTCCTTAGAACTAGCAAGAGAAGAAGAAAAAAAGTGAATTGAGTTTGGGTTTTTTTAAGTGAATTGAGTCAGATTTTTTTTTGGGGTGGTGGTGGTGTTATCTATGGGATTTGTTTTTTACTCACAAGAGGAAAATTCACTGTCGTTTTCCTGCCTTGTTGGGATCTAGGGCTCATCAGAAAACAGAAGGCTGATTCTGAGACTTCTGCCTCCTTCATTGTCACAATTAGAGAGCTGGTCAGCAGAGGGATTTTTCAGAGGTTTAAAAAAAACCCCAAAACTAGAAATGAAAACAATTCTCCATTTTTGACTGACCTTGGGGAGGTTCATGTTTTCTCCCTCAACGGCAGCACAAACCCAACACTTACATCTTGGTCTTTTAGTAATGCCCTGGCTGATCCTCATCCCCAATTCTCAGAAAAATGGAAGAATACAGAGTGGAGGAGTATTGCTGAAAAGTGTCGCTGGTGAATAGTGGTTCTTTTGAAAAGGACGGTTGTGACTTTTTGAACAACCCCATTTTCCACTTAGAAAAAAAATAAATAAAAGGGAAAGGAAAGGGAAGGAAAGGAACGGAAAAAGCTTCTCTAGAAGTTTTAAACCCAAGGGTTTGGTTTGCAGGTCTCTTGGCTATGAAGCACCACAAGTGCCTCCCTCATCCAGAGAAGAGTGCTGGTGATGGGAGGCCAGGCTGGCCTTTCCCTCCTGCCTCCCACAGGGATCGTTCTTCCATCATCCCTTTCCCAGGAACATGAAGAAGCAACGAGGATTGATTCATCTTCCGTGAGCAGCAGCGCTGAGGAGAGACCAAACGCTCTGGTGTCCTCGGGCTGTGGCCCCAAGGACAACTGGGATCCTCCAGCTTCACAGGATGGTCCTGGGGCTCCACCAGCTCCCCCCAGACACCTCCTGCAATGCCAGGTCTGCACTGGGACAGAATTCCATGGAATCATGGAAAGGTTTGGGTTGGAATTGTCCTCTGAAGGCCACCTAATCCAACCCTCAGGTTGCCCAGATCCAACGTGACCTTGAGTGCTGCCAGGGATGGGGCACCTACCACTGCTCCAGTGTTTCATCACCCTCAGCATAAAGAAATCCTTCCTTATTTCCAGTCTGGATCTACCCTCTTTTAGTTAAAACCACGACCCCTCGTCCTGTCACTGTCAGCCCTGACAAAGTTTATTCCCAGCTCTCTCGGAGCCCTGTCAGGCACTGGAAGAGCTCTGAGGTCTCTTTTTCTTCTCCAGGCTGAACAACCCCGGTTCTCTCAGACATTTCTCATGGGCGACTTCCTCCATGTGGTGTCACCACACCTTTGTGGTGTCCTCTGCATCCACTCCAACAGGTGCATTCCTCATTTTTCAGGGACCCCATCCCGATTCAGACCCACAGCAGTGCCGGCTCCTTCTGTGGCCTGAAACAATGCAAGGTGGCAGCGCTCGGAGCACCCAGCGCACAGCCCGGAGCCCTCCCCGCGCTGCCGGCCGCACAAAGGCTCTGCCTTTGAGCCGCTGGCAGTGCCTGGGCGCAGCCTGATTAGATCGCTGTCACCAGGGAACAGGAAGGTTAATTGCCATTCTCTTTGTGTGCCGCTCGGAGAGGAGACCAATTTCAGCTCAGTAGCAACAAAGTGTTGCCTGCTTGCTTTGGAGGGGGTAGGGGGAGAGCCAAGCGAAGCGGAGGGCAGGGAGGGAGGGGAAGGGGGGTGTTGGACAAGCGGGCAGGATTGTGCACGGACTTTGAGCAGAGCTGTGTCTTGTCTGGTCTAGCAAAAGAGAAGTGCTTAACAAGTATTAAGAGACACAAATAATTCTCCTTTTCTCCTCTCGCCCATTCTTTTCTCTCTTTCTCTTTGCTTGTAAATCCTGCTTATCGCATCTGAATAGCAGAATGGTTTCACACCGGACCTTTAATCTGGCCCAGAGCAGCCCCCAGAGGGGCAAAGTGGCTGAGGATTACCTTTTATTTTATTTGATTTTTTTTTTTTTAGCTTTCTTCCACTCCTCCCCTCCCTTGTGGTGGTGTTTTTTTTTTTTCTTTCCCCTTGCTCTGCATTTGTTCTTGGAAGGAGTGAGGAGCAAAGGCTTAAGGGGGGGAAGGGGAAAAAAAAGAAGTGTGTAGGGGGTGTTACAAACTTAAGGGGATCTGGATCTATTCAGAGCGACTTGTCCATAGCCTTGCTGCTTTTGTTCGCCTGCCATTCTTTAGCTGATTTCTTCACTCTGGTAAAAGCGCTTTAATTCCCTTGTAGATACCGAGAATCCCTCCTTCTCCTGCTCTCCCCTCCTTCTCCTCCTGCAGCCCTGTGCACCCTCTTTCACTTTCTCAGCCTCTTTATCCAGGGTCCTCCTAACCACCAACAAAGCCCAGAAACCATCAGGTTTCCTTTCAGAAGGATGAAAGAGGCAGAAGGAGCAGGAGGAGGGCGAGGAGATGGCGAGCAGTGAGAGTGTGTGTGTGCACACGTGTGTGTGCACACCTGAGCCACGCTGGAGGGCTCTGGGGGCTCTCCAGACTTTTTCCGAGGTGGTTTTTGATCCCAGGAAACTTTATTTATGGTCTTTCCAGCTCCAGATGTAGGCCATGCAGCAAAGTCTTTCAGGAGAAAAGGGATGAGGAGCCAGCCAGCCTTGGAGGATGCAGGTGGGTCTCACACCCAGGGGCTGCTGGAGGTGGAGCTGGGAAGTGTCCACAAGGTACAAGGACGGGCTGGAGACTCCAGCACAGAGCTGGGGTGGGGCTACCTGCACAGGCACAGAGGCCAGCACAGCAGAGGCCCCTCCAGCCACCGGACACTGAGGAAGAAGTCGGTCTTCTCCCAGATTTAACCAGGAGAGATTTGCCTGCAGGGAGAACATCCAGGAGAACAGGGCTGTGAGCCACCCTCTGCAAGCTCAGGGGTGGGAATACCTGCCCAGGCTCTCAGTCACCAACTCTCTGGGATCAGGACAGCTCATTTTTCCATGATTTAGTCCCAGAAGCTCAGGCAGCTGCTCAGCTGCATGGCTGGAAACAAGAGCAGCGAACAGATTGAATCCGCTGGCCTTCACCTTTTCACCCCACAGGGGTTTATCCACGGGAAGCCTGAGGTGTGATCTCCAAGATCTCACAGCTGATTGAGGTCACAGCTTATCAGCCTTGCTTAGCTGATACTAGAAGTGACCACGCTGAGCTCTCTGCAGGAGGAGCAGTCTCCCATCCTGGCGCTGTGGATGCTCCTGCCGCCAGCCTGGTCCAGACCCAGCTGGATCTCCTGGAACAGCCTGGAAAAGGGGAAGGGATTGACACATCCGTCAGAGGGGCTGAGTTCCTGCACTGGTTTCCAGGGACAGTGGAGTGCACAACCCCACTCCCAGCTGGTTTCTCTCTGGGCTGTACCTGAGCCTGATGGAAACCAGCGCTGAACTGGTGCTGGATCTGCAAACAGCCAGCAACAAAAACATTCAGACCAAACCTGGTGTTCGAGGAACAATTCTCTGAGCTGGGATGTCCCTGCTAGCTCTGCATGGGAAGCTGGGACTGGTGGAGGCATCAGGAAATCCTGGGGAAGGCACAGGGAGAGGAAGGAGAGCAGATTGACAAGGCCAGGCTGGCTGGGGCTCTGAGCAACCAACCTGGTCTAGCGGGAGGTGTCCATGCCCATGGCATGGGGTGGAACTGGATGAGCTTTAAGATCCTTCCCAAACAAACCATTCCATGGTTTGATGGCCTGTAAAGGTGTTAGGCCACCACAAACACGAGTCTGCTCCTGGAGGTCTTTGCTCCAGTACAGAGAGGGAGATGTGCCTTTCTGTCCAGCTGTGCACTGCAGCTGATGGAGCACAGGGAGATTTCCCAGTTCTGCCGGAGGAGGTGATAAATTCCTTCCTCTTCTCCTGTCCCACCTTTTGACCTCGGAGTAAATCAGAGCCTTGGGCTTGCCTGTAATGCTGAATCCATTGCCCTCAATCAAAGCCATTCCCAGGGCTGGGAGATCCTGGGGCTGTCAGAGCCCTCACCACCACCACGAGGTTTTGATCTAAACACGCCGTGCTCAGCGAGTGTGTGAGCTAAAACCACCAGTGCCTGTGGTCACAGCTCAGCCTGGAGAGAGGGCTCCAGACTTGAATGGAGTCAGGGTTTTTAGGTGATTAGTCCCAATAAACCCAGTGAGAGACACAGCAGTTTGGAGAGAGAGACCTGGAGTGATCCCCATGGTCTGTGGAGTTGGGATCCTGCAAACACTGATGTCACCCACACGAGGAACCAGAGCTCTGCTGTTCATCTCATCGTGGGCTCCATGGCAGTCCTTGAGCTCCACCTGCAAGCCAAGCCCTCTGCACTGAAAGCCCCAAACCCCTAAATGTGGCTCACTACAAGAAAAGAACAAGGGACAAGAGCAGGTACCTGAAGTAGGAGCTCTCATGGCAGGGGTCATATTTTTACTGAGTTGATACCTGATGGGGAGGGAATGGGGATGCAGAGATGAGCCCTGAGAACCCTGACTGCCCTTCCTTGCTCTAACCAGGGGTCACCCATGGCCCAGGAGCTCTGCTTAGGGGTGTCCCTGTGCCTTTGTTCCCTCCCTGGACTGTCGTGTGGGTCTGCCCCTTTCTGGCTCTTCCTCTTGGGTGGACCTTGGACCTACAGCAAGCAGCTTCTCCCCTGCCCCTGCATGGACCGTGGGCCTGTTCCACTCCCTGGCTGTGCCTGGGGCTGTTGTGGGATGGTCTTTGAGCTCCCCTTGGCTTGGGGAGCAGCTGCTTCCTGCTGCCTCTTCCCCCCACAATCAGTGATGGCACCCAGAGAAGATTTCCTTCTCCCTGCCCCTTTTTTCCTGCTCACTCAGAGTGTGGGTGCCTGTTTGTGGTGCTGCCTGGGGCAGCCAGAGCCCTGCCGGATGTTTGTTTTTTTTGCAAGGGAGCCCAGGTGCATTGTCCAAGCCTTCCTGGAACTGGGAAGGTTCGGTGTGCCTGGGCACGTGCTCCTTTGCAGAGCAAATTACGGGATCAGGACCTGCTTTCACAAGAGGGTTTGTTCCCACGTTGGCCTGGATTAACTCCCCCCTTCCCCTGCGAGCAGGAGGGAATGGGAGAAGCCGAGGCATTTCCTGCAATGACTAATTAGATCCAGCTCCTAACAACAACATGCACCGGAGCAAAGCGAGGCATTAGGCAGGACAAGGTAATGAGACTCTTCCCCTCCCCAACAACTTCTCCCACTAATCCCAGACAAATCTCCCAGTGCTGGACCGAGCTGTAAATCAGCGCTGCTCTGCTTTTGCAGTGAAGATTTCTCACCACCAACCATCTACATCTTGAGAAAGCCTCGTTTTGTGTATTTTTATTTCTAATCCCCCTCCCCTGGGCTGCCGCAGGAGGTGCCATGGCACGGCGTTTCCTTGGAGGCACATTTAAATCTTCCACCACCACCGCCACCACCACGAAGGGCAGTGCCACTGCTGCCAGAGGCAGGCATGAAGGGTGTTCCTGCTTTTCCAGATGGCTGGATTTCTCCTGCATCCACGGTGGTGGCATTGGATTAAGCCTCAGGCCGAGCACATGAGCAGTTTAATAATGAATGATTCGCACGTTGCCAGCCAGGAGTAATTCAGGCAGCAGCGTGTGGAGCACAGCTGCTGTCCAAGCACCTGGCCTTCAAAGGGTGAATGAACATTAAGATTGTTCCATAAAAGCCGGTCCAGCAGTTGCTGAGGGGTGGGGGGGATGTTTTATGTGTGGAGGTGGCAACCTGGCCCCAGCATTTTTGCAGGAGTTGGGAGATGATTTGTGCTGTGTGTTCGTTGGCCAAAGGCTGGAGCAGGCCAGAGCAGGGTGGGGAGGACTGAGGAATGTGGGAGGAGGTTTAGGAGCAGCCAGGAGTGGAGGGATGTGGGACATCACTAGGAGGAATTTCAGGGTGGGCAGAGTTTTTCAGCTGGAATTTCCTGAGATGTGTCTGGGCTTGCCCAGAAGTCAGAAGGCGATGGACAGCCCAGGTCCCATCTTTTCTCCTCTTCCTTGAGGAAAACCCATCAGGCGTCACGGGCAGCAGGACTGATGTGTGCAGGGGTGTGCTGAGGGTCACTCCAGAGCCCCCAGCGCTGCTGCTCAGACTGTCAGGCTGTGGCTCAGCCCTGTGATGACCAGGCAGGGATGGCTGAAGATCACACTCGGTGTTCAGGCACTCTAGACCAGATGAAATGATGAACTTCTCAAGAAAAAGCTGTTTTTCCAGCTCCCTATGGGTTGAGTGCTGATCAGCCCCTGGCCATGAGGTAGAATCCACCTCTCTGGTGCCTTCAGCTCTTCCTCCAGATCCTGCCAGTCCCAGGGACAGAGAGATGACATTTCTCATCTTGTTGCTGGCCATGGACCCCGCACAAGGGACGTGGCCCTTCCGTTTGGCACAGCTGCTTCCAGCCAAGGGACAAGGTGAGGTTTAGGGTTGCTATTCCCACAGCAGCTCCGGAACAGGCTCAGTTACTCCTTCCATATCAACGGAACTGCAGCTGGGAGAAGGATTTGAGATCAGCATCAGAGCCTAAAGAGCCAACAGGGGCCAAAAACTCCATCCAATCTGAACTTTCAAGAAGCAATTTTGTTCTGCAGCAGCTTCACCCAAACCCCTGCGGTGTGCCTGGTGTCCTGCAGTGTCTCCAGCCGGAGCACAACCCTCGTTTGAGGTGGAAAACACAGCCATGCTGGACATGAGGGTATTTAATTATTTTAGAACAAAAATTCTAACCCCAAACCACCACTCTCCTCTTGGCTGCTCTGGTACAGGCACGTTGGTGAAAGAAAATCCTTCTCCCGTGGGAATTTCCCCCTTCCTCCTCTTGGAAGGCATCATCCAGCCCTCTTTGGAGCACAAGCCGGGGAAGGCGTGCGGGGGAGCAGGGGAGGGAGGGGAGGAGCTGGAGATGTTTGCTAGCAAATAAAGGACTGTGTGCTCAAACACTCCTGCTCTGCCTATCCCTCCCCGGCAGCGTTTGCTCAGCAAACACAGCTAATTCACCAGCTTCCCAGCGTTTGATTCAGTCTGCAGAGCAAACCTCACATCCCACGTCCCCAGCGGCCTCCTCTGCCCCCTGCTTCACCCCCAGCTCAGCACCAGCCCTCTGCTCTGCCCCACATCTCCTGTTCTTCCCTTCCGCCCCTCAAAACCTGGGAGCTGTTTGAAATCAGGCTGAGGCGCACACAGTGGAGCAGTGTCCCACACAGCCAAGCTCTCCTGTGCTGCCAGCCCTCAGAAATGTGGGAAAACACCAGCCTGGACTGTGTTTTCCTGGGATGCCACCATGCCTGGGCAACAGGCTCCAGGCAGCTGATAAAGAATGAGCAGAACCCTCAGGCTCCATGTGGGTTTGGTGATGAGAAGGGTCGTGAGCCAGGTTATATGGGGCTGGAGGAGGGAAAGCTGGTGTGGGACAGAGGCAGGGATGGTTCTTTTTCCCTTTGGAGAAACACAAGAGGTTTTGTAGAGGGTGGGGGGAACCTCAGCCCTGATTGCAGAAGGGGCTCAGAGCCCTTTTATAAAAAATTTAAATGGTTATTTGTAACCGGCGGCCCTTGTAAGGACAAGACCCTGAGCCTTCGGCTGCAGCAGTGGGAAAAGCTGTTCTGATTTGATCTGAAGGTGCCCAGAAAGGGAGTGGCTGTTTGATGTTATCAAACTGCCAGACACAAAAAAACCACCTGAAATCACCACATTCACCCAGACATTGTTTTATATCGGGGAGTCACCAGCGGCTGTGCAGAGGCACTGCGGGGTACAATGGTTATGGTAGTGAAGAGGTCGATTTATTTAACAGGGGGCACTCAGATGCCAAAGTGCTTCAACAACTCCGAAATGCTGAGTCTGAGAATAACATCCTTTTTGTTATGGGATGGTAGTGAGAATATTCTGCTGAAATCAGAGAATTGTTAAGATTGGAAAAGCCCTCTGAGATCACTGAATTCAACCACTAAACTAAATGGCCATTAATTGCTGTTTGTGGCTCGGCCAGGAGTTTGGGGATGTATTTTATCAGTGCCACAGCATCATGGGGAGGTGTCAGGGCTGCCTGGCTCCAGCTGTGCTCGGACAAGGGTCTTGAGGGACCACGATGGTCCAGGGGCTGTGTTTTCACCACGTTTCTCCTGCGTTTTGCCTTTCCCTTCTCCTGCTCAGCCTCGGCTGTAAATTAGCCTAGGGAGACACCAAACAGAGCCAGGACCAAACCCGCTTCGAGTTTGCTTTGGTTTGGAGAGCAGCAATTCCTTTGTCCTGGCAGGACCTCACGCTCTGGGGGCACCCAGGTGTCTGTCACCCTCCCTGGAGCCACAGGCACACGGGTGTCCAGGGCCACAGCACTGGACCAGGCTTTGGGACAGCACCGGGAAGCACGGGAAGCATCGCCGTGTCACCGAAACCAGCCCCGGAGCCCAGGCGGTGACATATGCTCCCTTCTCGCCTCCTCTGGCGCCCGCCTTTCATGGCAGGTCCTCGCAGGAGGCCCATTAAACACTTAGCTGACCTTGGACCCCTGCCCGCGACAGCTGCCCGGGAGCGGGGCAGGAGCGCGGCCGCGCCGGGGCTGTCAGCGCTGATTTAGCGGAGCGCGGGGCGGCGGCGCTCGGAGAGACGGACGGAGCCAGGGAGGGAGGGAGGGAGGGAGCAGGGAGGGACAGCCGTGGGGACATGGAGAGAGAGAGGGAGGACAGCCGGGGTGGCACGGAGGGA
>VZTX01001040.1:0-39630 GCA_013400915.1 Pardalotus punctatus | reverse complement strand
GGGGCTGGGAGGGACCTGCCGTGACCTTGTGCCCACCGGGATCCCCAGCAACGGCCCTGCCCCTACCCCCTGCTCTGAGCCTGGCCCTGCTCCCGACCCTGTCTCTAACTTTGACTCCGACCCCACCGTGACCCCAGTCCTGATCCTGCCTCCCTCCCGGTCTTGCAGCTACCAGAGGTTTGTCAACTGCTACCGCTGCTTCTACAAGCTGCAGCCCCAGCTGACCAGGAGCATTTACGAGCAGTTCATCTCCCAGCTACAGGTGTCCATCAAGGTGAATGAGGGAGCTGCCTGGGGGGCTGCGGAGGGGCTTGGAGCCTCCAGAGGGTCTCCAAAGCCCTGTGAAAAAGTGCTGAACAGGTTGATTTGAAGGGCAGCAAATACATTTCTTAAATGGCAAAAGCAGAAAAATAAGGCTGCTCTCCAGGCCTCTCTGTAGTCCCCAGAAAGAGCTGTAGAATCATTCAGGTTGGAAAACACCATTGAGTCCAAGCATTTCCCCAGCACTGCCAAGGCCATCACTCAACCATGTCCCCAGGTGCCAAATCTACACATTTGTTAAATACCCCTAGGGATGGTGATTCCAGGCCTTTCATCCAGGACAAAGCTGGAAGGACTTTGGACAAGGACCTGGAGTGGCAGGGCAAGGGGAATGGCTTTGCACTGCCAGAGGGCAGGGTTAGATGGGATGTTGGGAAGAAATTCTTCCCCATGAGGGCAGTGAGGCCCTGGCATAGGTTGCCTAGAGAAGCTGTGGCTGCCCCATCCCTGGAAGTGTTCAAGGCCAGGTTGGACGGGGTTGGAGCAGCCTGGTCTAGTGGAAAGTGTCACTGCCCATGGCAGAAGGTGGAACAGGATGGATTTTAAGGTCTCTTCCAATCCAAACAATTCCTCATTCCATGACCATCAAGGGCTCACAAACAGAGTGATGCCTGTGTTTGTTCACTTTGGGTCCTGCTGAATCCCGTGTTGTGTCTGTCCTTTGCAGGAGGAGATCCAGGAGGTGAAAAATGAAGGTAATCTTGAGGGACTCTTTAGTTCACTGGATAAGATTGTGGAGGAGGCAAAGGACCGGAAAGAGCCAGCATGGTATGGATGGCCAGGGAACGGGTGGGGGCCGTGTTCCTACAAGGGCAGTAAGTGGTTCCTGGGTGATGTTTGGGTGTCCTGTTGGCCACATGCTGCAAGGGAGGGTCTGAAAGCTGCCGTGTCTTTACGGCAATGTCGCTGGGCCTCAAATATATAAAAATCAGTTTAATCTGTGCATCTCTGTATCCAGGATCCATTTCCTTTCACTTCCTTAGTGCAGGGAGGTGAGTGCCACTGAGATGGGGGGACAAGCCAATTCTAACCAATCCAAAGGGCTGATGGGGTGCTTTGGGCACAGCTCCTCTCCAACAGCAGAGCTCCCCTGAGCACTCCTTGTGTCCCTGGCTCGGGGCCTCAGCAGACACTGGCAGGTGCTGTTTGGCCACCCAGGAGACAGACTGGAGATTGTAACAGAAACACCACGATTCTGTGTTTTCGTGCTGAGGGGGATGAATGACATCCTGCCTGCTCCAAGCCTCCACTTAGAGTCATGTTTGGGGAAGGGCTCCCTGTTCCCTCCAGTGGGGCTCCGCACTGGGGTCCGCACTCTGGCTGTCCTCGGTTCCCAGTGCCAGAAGAAATGGGGGAGCTGCAGAGCTGATCCCACCTGGCAGCAGTTCAGCGTCTGATTGGGGCGGGTGGGACTAATGCCAGGCAGAATCGCTGCTCTCTGGCTGCTCCATGTCCCACTGTGTCCTCAGGCGGCCCAGCGGGATCCCGGAGGACGATGTCCGCAGCACCATGGTGCCGTACCTCCTGAAGCACCGCTCCTACCTGCGCAGAGTTCTCAGGGAGAAGGAGGAAGAGAACAGGAAGGTGGCCGAGTCTGTGCTGATGGGGAGGGACAGGATTGCAGAGCTGCAGCAGCTGATACAGGCTCGCCAACAGGCCTGGCAGGTACAAACAGATCAAACCAAACCAAACCAACCTCCTCGTAGCACCTGCCTGAGTGGGCTCAGTGGGGCCTGGAATGACATTCAAACCTTCCACTTCTCCAGAACCTCCCCAGCAGCCAAGTCCTGCTGAAACTTTAGGCCTGGGCCTTTTCTCTGGCGGACTCAGGTGCTTTTCCCTGTGCAGTGTGTGGGATGTGGGATGTTGCCAGGGAAGATGAGGGGGTTGTGTTCTGTGCTTGCAGGGGGCAGCAGTGTGTGACACACTCAGCCCACTTTCCACCCTGAGTGTGGCAGGGTGGGAGAAGCATCATGGCTGAGGTCCGTTCATTGTTTTCCTTCCAGGCGATCAGTAAAGAGCAACAAGAGCTCATCATGACATTCCAGGAGCCCCAGTGAGGCCTCAGGATGTCACATGACCTCTGCTGTGGCAGTTCATTTTCCCAAAGCACCAATGGCAAAGGGTGTGCACAGAACCCAAACTGAGAACCACCCCATCAGGCCACCGGAGACTCCAGAGGGACTGGAATGGCTGCTGGACTGGCACAGTTGGATCAGATTTGGTGAAGAAACAAAAAAAACATTGGGATCTTTGGAAGTGGATGGCAATTCCCTATTTCCTGCTCAGCTAGATATAGAGAGGAGAGTCTCAAAGTGTGTCTGTGCACTCATCTGCTCCCTCAGCACTGTGACAGGCCTGACTCCGGTTTCCAAAGCCACATTTGGGGCTTTGTAGCTATTTTAGCTGTGCATTAGACAGAATTTAGTGCCTTAAACTCCAAGCCAGGCTGTTCCCAGGCCCAAGGAGCCCATGAGCAGGAGCACAAGCGGCTGAGGGCATGTCACAGCTGATGCGCCTGCCTGTACTTGTGGGTTCACTCAGTCTCCGTGTGCTCAAACCACTGCCTGTCACAGATGTGGCAGCAGCTGCTGCACCAAGTTCCTCGTTACCATTCATTCTGTTTTCCAAGTTATTTTCCAGCCCTACTCCCCTCCCAGCTGCCTGAGGGATCCAGGGATCTGTGCAGAGGTTGGAACGGCCCTGCCTTGGCATCGTGGACTTGCGGCATAGGGATTTAATGTTTTCCTGTGGAACCTCCTGGAGCCAGACTGGTTTTCCCCACCCAGAGTTGTCTTCTACCATGTCATCGGAAGTTTGCAGGCCAGGGAAGCGAAGGCTTCTGGGATCTCCCTGGCAGCGCCCCACGAGTGATGTGTGCCTCCAGCCATGAACAGGGTGTTCCTTGGGGCTGGGCAGGGAATGAGGAGAGTCCCCCCACACTTGATGAGGGCTGAGGGGTATTCTGAGTCCAACAGCCACTGAGGGCAGCAGGTTCCCTGGTCTCTAGTCCAGGGAGAGGCTGTGCCCTGTGACAAGTGGGGTAGCAGCAGTGGCCGTTCGCACCACGCCCCAACCTCTGTTTGCAATTAGAACCCACGGCAGTGGCTGCAACACTTTCCCATCTGCCTGCCCTCGCTGCGCTGGAATCTCAATAAATTGGGGCTGTTGTTCCCAGCTTGGTTCCCACTACGCACTTGGCCCACGTACTCTGTACTTTATGGGTTTGTCTGACAAAGTCTCTGGTTCAGCATTTCTATGCTCCTCCGCCCCAAAGCCTCCAGTTCCGCTTTTAATGACAGGGCTGGGATTTATAGGATCTGAAAGGGGCCAGGATCCCAAAGAGGAATGTCACCCCGGGACTCCCACTGCCCAGAGCCTTCCTGGAGTTAAACAGGAGCAAACTGGCTGTGGGTGAGTGCCTGAGCACGCCTGGGGTCTGGAGGAGAGAAGAATGTGAAAGGATGGATGAACAAGAGGTTCTGCTGCTCTGGTAGCCCTACTCCCCTGCACAGGGCTGGAACCACATATTTTTTTCTGGTAAAGCCCCTTTTTGGGATTTTTAGAGGTGTTGGACCACTTTGAGGTCCTGCTTTTGAGAACAGCTGCTGTCCTGGCCATGCAGCATCTGCCCATGGCATATGACAGGGAGGAGCTGTGTGGCAACCAAGGGCACAAGCACCTGATCATCCTCCTCCAGGGACATGGCACAGCAATGCCACAAAAGAAGCATGTGCTGGTCCCCCAAAAGCGGGCCAACAACTCCCAGCTGGCCCTACACATGCAGGAAAAGCCCACAGGTTTTGGCAGGAAGGTCTCCCCCTGCCACAGAAGATGCTGCTGGGATCCAGCAGTGGGAGCTGGGACAGGGCAGTGGCTGACTGGGGAGCACAGCAAGGAGCCCCCAGTGCCCCCTCACCTGTTCCAGTGAATGGCACCCAGTGCTGCCAGGCCAGCAGGGCTGGGCCCACCAACAAATCCTCTCTGGCCCAGGGCCACATTTCCCTCCCTTTGTGGGCTCTGACTGGGCACGGGGGGACCAAGTTCATCCCAAACCACAATTGCTGCCTGTGCCGGCAGCTCCAGCCATGGCGGATGTGCTGGAAATAACCCTGGTGGGGCCATGCCCCCCCTCACCAGGGCCACAGTACTCTATAAAGACAGCCAGGGAGACAGGGCTGCACTGAGACCAGCACAGGGGAGGCACCATGAAGTCCCTCATCCTGCTGACCTTCGTGGCCCTGCTCACCCTTGGTCTCTGCCGCAGAGGTATGGGGGTGTCCAGGGCTGATGGGGCAGCAGGGGTGAGTCCATGTCCCAGGAGGGAACAGAGGGACTGGGAGAGATTTGCTGAGCCTTGGGGTGGGGATACAGGGCTGGAACAGGAACATAGGGAGCAGGACATACTGCAGGAGATTGGGGATTTTCAGTGAGGGATCTGAGCCCTGAAAGGAGCAGGGTGAGAGCAGAGCCCACATGGGGCCTTCCTGAGCCCACCCACCCCTCTGTCACTTGCAGCTGCCGATGGCCTTGCCAGCACTGATGACTCGCCCAGCTCCAAAGGTGAGTGAGCGCAGCTGCTCAGCCCCGCTACGTCGGGGAGAGGGGGACGTGACCCCCCCTGACCACTGCGCTGTTCCTGCAGCCTTTGTCTCCAGACGTGCCAGCGCAGAGGTGGTCCAGAGACAGAAGCGGAATTATGGCTATGACAGGTAGTGCTTGGTCCTGCTGGGCGAGGGATCACAGCCCCCAGGTGAGGGGGGGTCTGCTGGCCCAGCCCCTCCCCAGGAGCCTGCAGTTCCCGCGAGACCCCCACCACCCTCTAAGTCCACCATTTGTCCCCAGCGGTGTCTATGGAGCCCCACCGGACCCTCTGGAGGCCAAGCGGGAGGTGTGTGAGCTCAACCCTGACTGTGATGAGCTGGCCGACCAGATTGGCTTCCAGGAGGCCTATCGGCGCTACTATGGCCTCGTGTAGCCCCAGCCACCCCCACTGTGTCGTGGAGCAGGGGCCGAGCTCCCGTAAACCCGTGTCAGCCCCCCTTTACACCTTCACCCTCTCACCCTTTCTGTTAGCCCTGGAAAGAAATAAATGCAAATGATGGAGCCAGTTCCTTTCCAAGCTGGGTACGTGGGTGGGTGTGAGGCTGCAGTCAGTGTGCCCCATGTCACCCCACCCCACACAGCTGAGGATTCCTGATTTCCCTCCTTGTCCCCCGCCCTGCCCCAGGCTCCAGGGATGAGCGGTGCCACCTCTGCTCCCAGCAGTGAGGAGCCCGGAGCTGCACCACCATTATTCTGGTTTCATTTAAAACTGCTTCTCCCAAGCACGGGGTTATCGGGGAACAGCAGAGCTGCTCCATGCGCCCTGGGGCTCTGCACCCTGCCCAGTGTTTTCATCACAGACCACATTAATTACTCACTAACCTTGACACACGCATGCACGCATGGCCGGGTCCCCACACGGGATGACATATTGTCCCTGCCCCAAATTCAGGGAATCACTGCTGGTTTGGGTTGGAAGAACTAAGGCACAGGCTGGGTGCAGAGGGAGTGCGGAAAGGGATGCTGGAAGGCACTCAGCAGCAGGGCCCACCACAAAGGGGGGGCCAGGATCCTCCCAGGCTTTGCAGCCCAGCCCCTCTCACACAGTGTCACAGGTCACTCTGGTGCCCAGCCCCAGTGGGGACACCTGGGGGATGGCCAGAGCTGCCGGGGGTCTGGGGCAAGGCCACAGTCAAGGCACTGATGGTGGTGGTGTTGCCCACAAGAGCCACCCTGGCAGGGCCAAAATGCTGAAGGTGCTTGGGAGCCTAGCGGAGCTCAGGTGGGCCCACAGCCAGGCCTGGCGCATGCACACATCCCAGAGGATGGCTTCCAGCTGGAAGGGGATGTCCAGCACAGAACAGATGTAGAACAGCTGGTGTCTGTGTCCTGCCAGGCTGAGAGGCCGTCACCCTTGGGTGGTGGGGCTCCTTGTACAGCTCCTGCTGCAAGGGGCTGTTCTGGGGGCAGGGGACGGGAGCCGCAGCAGTGGGGGGCACTGGGGGGCTGCTGCTCACTGATGCAGTCAGAGCAGCTGGGCACAAGGCACTTGGGCAGGTGGGATGCAAAAAGGAAGCCGGTGCGCAGTGCAAAGAGCAGGTGGTGGCAGTACCTGACCACAGCTTCATTGCAGGCACAGTCGCACCAGCAGTAGCAGAGAAGCTGTGGGGAGGAGGGTGAGAACCAGCAGGGACCCCTCTGGAAGCACCTGGGGACCCCTGTGGTGGGGGCACCTGACTCTTGGCCCAGGCCACCCTGACTCACCTGCTAGAAGTGCGGGATGTTGTTGTAGAGGAAGGGGCACACAAAAGCAGCTGCCTGCAGCACCCTGCTCAGCCAGGGATGCTCCAGCTTAGGGAAGCTGGGAACAGGGAGAGCACAGAGCCCCTGTCAGCTCCCACAGCGGGGACCCTGCAAACACCTTGGCTTTGGGCCTGAGCAGGGGGAATCACCAAGAGGACCATAAAGCTGAGAAGGAGGAAACCTCTGGCACCATTTTCATGATCCCAAACAAACGGGGAATAACAAGAGAGGCCAGTGCAGATGAAGGAGTTCAAAACACCACTGATCCAGGGGTCTGGCATCACATAGGCACTACTCAGGCAAACATGGTGTCATGGGGCCTGCTCCCTGTCCCTGCCCTGGCCCCATCCCTGTGCCAGCCCATCTCCACTGAGCCTCTCCCCATGCTGTAGAAGCTGAGGGCTCCGCAGTCACAGATGTAGCAGCTGCGGCGGCCAGGCAGGCGCTGACACAGAGCTGAAGGGGTGGGTGCAGCTGGGAGCAAAGGGATAGGGCAGATAATCAGCAGGTAGATGAGCACTGGCCAGTGGTGTAGCTCCAGAGGAGTTCCAGGGAGGATGAACGCACCAGGCAGCATCACATGAAGTACCTGCCAGCACAGCATGTTTTGAGGTGGGCTCTGTCCCTACCCTCATCCTTGTCTCCATCCTCATCTCCATTCCCTCCTCATCCCCATCCCTGTCCCTATCCATGTCCCTTACCCCATCTCTGTCCCCAGCCCTGTCCCTAAACCCATCCCTATCCCCATTGCTAGCTTTTCTTTATCCCCATCTCCATCCTCTTCTCATCCCCATACCTCTCCCCAACTCCACAGCCATCCCTGCCCCCATTCCCATCTCCATCATTTCATCACTCCCATCCTTGTCCCTGTTCCTATCCCATCTCAATCCCTATGCCCATCATCATTCCTATTCCCATTCTCATCTCCCTCCCTGTCCCCATCCCCGCCAGGTCAGAAGTGTGTCCAGATGTTGACTGTCTCATTCATCATCTGAAAGGAGCTGAGGACACAGTTGAGGGCTGAGCTCTTGGCGTGCCGGTACCCCAACCTGATCCCATCCTCCCAGATCTGTGGGAACAGTGGGGCTGGTCAGGGGACACCCCAGGGAGACTGGGGCAGCCCAAGAGCTGCTCTGGTATCATGGTGGGTGGGGAAACTGAGGCCGGGTGGGCTGGGAGTATCTCCAGCTGGAACAAGGTTGGGTGGGCAGTCCAGGTGGTTTCCCACCTTGGATGAGCAAACTGGGGGAAGAAACCTGGGGACAGAGCCTCCCCCAGCCACACATACCCGAGGCACCTGGTGGACCCTGAAGACCTGCTGCAGCTTTACCAGCAGCATGGTGGGACCACAGCACTCAGGGTGAGGGAGATTGGGTCTTCAGGTCCACGCCTGCCGGGGGATGGAGATATGGCTGCAGGAGCCACAGGAGGGCTCCTGGCTTTTCCAAGGTTGTATGCAGCAAAGTCTGCTTTCTGTTTGACTCTCCCAGAAGGCCACTGACTGGACAGGACCAGAACCCCAGGCTCAGAATGAGAGAGCACATGGGGGTCAGGGGCCAGGGCTGGCAGCATTCCAGGGTGCTGCAGGAAAGAGTGAGAGCCTGCTTTGTCCCCTCTGCCACTGTACACCCTTCCCCCAGAGAGGCTCCCAACCCTAGGGAGGTCCCTGACAGATGCAGGCTTAGGACCACCATAGAAGGAACAAGCCCCCTGTGGACACTCTGCAGCTCCCCCGAGCCCCAGCTCAGCAAACCTGTTGCTCAGGACCTGATGAAGGACACTGAACTGGGCAGCTGGGGCAACTGGGGCAACTGGGGCAACAGGGAGAGTAGCTTGGCAGCGTGAGGGGTGCCATAAGCATCCTACTCACCCGTCAGCTCAAAACTCACACAATGGTTTAGGACGAAAACCCAAAATGATCCAGAAGTATTGGGAGAGATCTCCTGCCACTCTGCACTGAGCAGGAGCCAGAGCAGAGCCGGCAAGAAGCACTGGTGGGATGGTGGCTGACACCGTGTGGGTGTCCCCTCCCCCAGCTGTCCTGCAGAGCCCCCTTCTCACCACTGCCATGGGCCGGTGGTCTCACTCCTGCTACCACTGCTGGCTGCCCTTCTCTCGGCTCCATGCCGGGTCCCCCCCAGCAGCTACCACTCATGGGCAGAAGGGGCAGATGAGGCCTCTGCGGGGGCTCAAAGGCAGCTTTGCGCCCGACACTGCATACTCTGCCACGGCCTTGCTTTGGCTAAGATCCCCTCACATTCCCCCTGAAGACGTGACCCCGTACTGTGCACGGGGGGCACATGTGAGCCTCCAGTGCTGGAGGGGCCACTGAGAGGAAGTTCTGGGCACTGGACCTTAATTGCCACCAAATTGGGAGAGCCAGGGCAGATGACAGAGCTGAGTGCAGGCTCACGCAGTGGCCCTCAAAAACACCCACTGGGTCACACCGTGGGGTCCTGCCAGGGGAGATCTGAGAGGGAAGAGGTGGAGAAAGCAAAAGTTTGGGGAAACAAAACTGACCTGACAGCAGGAGGGCTGGCAGTGGCTACAGCTTAGTCCATGGGGGCAAATGCCAGCAGAAGGTCTGCACTGCAGCTGGGCAGAGCTCAGGGGACTGAGGGCTGAGCTGGGAGCAGGATGGATGCTTTCCAAAGCACCTGTCTTTGGGGATTTATTGAGCCCCAGAGGACTCATGTTGAATGCTGAGCAGCTCTACACCTTGAAGAGCCTAACATGAAGGCTGGTCCACACCGGGGCTCTGCTTCTCTGGCAGCCCCAGCCGAGGTGAAGTCATTTGTCCCCAGGGGTGTTGGTCAGTGGGAGGGTCTGAGGTCTCCAAACTGGAATGCAGACCCTGGTGCTGAGCAGTCCCTCCACAATAACCCACACGAGGCACAGCAAACCCAGGCAGGGAGATGCTCAGGGCAGGGGAATGACACATCTGTGCCAAAAGTGGGAAGCAGAAGCACAGAAAGGGAAGGGGGCAGGCAGTGATCAGGGCTGGAGAGACGGCAGTTCCTGGGGGTCCTTGAGGATTCAGCTCCCCATCGAGAAGGACCAGGGGTCCCAGCCCCTCACCAGTGTTGTGGCCATTTCCTGCTTCAATTTCACCTCGGTCCATTCCCACGCAAGGGCTGTGGGAAAACCCCCCCACCCCCCCCCAGCACCACCATCCTGCACGGACTGATGATGGAGGCTCGGGGCCTGTTATGGGACCAATGGCCTCTTGGCACGGCCCTCCCAAGCTGGAAGAGGCATTCCCAGGCCTATTGGATGGGACAGAGCCAGCAGTGACAGTCCCTTTCTGCCAGCGTAGCGCTGGGACAAGGCAGGTCTCACCCACAGCCCATTCCCACCTTGGGGACTGAAGCCAGATTTGCCTTTTCACAACCCCCCTCTCTGACCTTCCCACCCGTGGCAGCCTTCAAAGAACCTGAGAGGAAGAGGGAATTATGGCAGTGCCCAGCTCGGTGCTCCCCACCAGGGGAAGCAAATCAGGGAGCTTTGGCAGCAATGAATTCAGGGCAGGGAACACTGATTTATTTTCTTCTCTCCCTACAAAACACCCCTTAGCTGCCCTCAGCACCAGGGCATCGTGGGACCCTTGCAGAGCCTGATGTCAGGCCTGCAGACCCCAACCCCCCAATGGACACTGAAGTTACACATTTTAAAAATTTACACTTTCCCCATCTTCCACTTCTCCACCCTCTTCCCTCATTAAAACTGAGCTGCAAGGGCATGGATGAGCCACAGCAGGTCCTTGTGTAGGATCAGGGGTGCTTCTGTGGCAGCAGCATGCAGAGTCCTAGCAAGAGGATGAATTCATCCCAAATCACAGAGGTGGCAAGGGAAATGCTTTTCCCATCATACAGGTAAGGAAGGACCCACCTCCACTTTTTCACTGAGAAATATGGTCAGCAAAGTCTATGCTTGAGGGTGGATTCACAGATGGAAAATGCACACAGCTCCAGAGCTGCACAAAAAAGGTGGGACGGGCTGGGAATGACCACAGGACACAAAGTATGAACATCTGGTATTTTATTAAGCCAGTCGCTGTGTTCAGACCATGGTCAGACACATGCCAAGAGCCCCAGCCCCTCCTCACCCAGCTGGGCCCCATGTCCCCTTGTCCCTCAGGGAGAGCGATCCCCTCTGGCTCTGCAAGCCCGTGTGCTACAGGAGGGCTGAGGAGAGGCGATTGTCCCTTGCCTTGAACCTACAGTCCCCTCACTGCCAGCGGCAATGCCAGCGGCACGGCCCCTGCGCCAGCCTGCCTCGTCCCACATCCTGGCCCGCTGGGCCAGTGCTGCTGCACACCAAGAAGGAAAAGAGCCCTAAATTGAAGATGCAAGACAAAACTCGAGGCATTGTGGGTGGCCTCAAGCAAAGCTAGGATGGGAACAGAGGAGCTGCTGTCCATGAAACCATGGAGCAGAAGTGACTCTGTCCACCATGGTGTGGGGACAGCCAGCCCTCAGCCACCACAGACCTGCATCCTCCCAGCATGGGGCCACCCCACAAACCCCCAGTAGCTCAACAGGGTGGTAATGAAGAGAAAAACCAAACCCAAGAAGCACACCAAAACACATGAAAGCCCTTGTTTTCAGCCCACAAGATGGTTTTTCAGTTTGCTCTCCTTCCCAGCACAGCGGGCACTACTGGACTGGCTTACAGCTGCTCTGGGGCAAGGCTGGAGTTGGTGCAGGAGCAGTACTGCAAGAAAGAGCCATGGTCACAGAGTGCAGAGCCTCCATCGTGCCTGATGCTCTCTTGCTGAGACAGTTCATGGTTCTGGCTTGGACCAGGATGCACAGGGTGGGAGGCTCTTGGGGAGCCCCGCTGCAGCACCACAGGAGCCACAGGCTGCACAGAGCCTCCCCCAGACCGTCCCCGTTTGCTTCCACCCCTAGAGCCACTTCGTATCAGCAACCACCACGCCATGGGAGGAACGCAGTGGCCCTTGGACAGAGCAGATCTGTTCAATTTATCCCCAGGGAAGAAACTCCAGCTTATCCTGAGTGCTGGGATGGGGGCTGAAAAGTGCCTTCCTTTACCCTAGTCCTGGGGATGACACGTTGAGTCCCCTGAGAAGGCCACGGTTGCTGGAGGACACTACACACCATCTCCCTGAGGCTGCTCTGCAGACCATGGCTCCCACACTGTGGAGTCTCCCTGTTTTTCAGCTGTGTCTCTCTGATTGGGGATGCAAATCCAAAAACCATTCACCAGGTCCTCAAGCACGGCTGCACACTCTGGAGGGCAGGGTGGCACAGAGACCCTTCAGGTGCCCTTTTTAAAGGTCCCCTCCAGCCCAGAGTGGAAGGCATCATGGGGGCAGTCCAGATTCCCCATTGTACTGTGAGGGCACCTTCCTCCCCTCCACACATGCAAAACCTCAGGGAATATCAAACCACCCCCTCAGGGGACCAGAGCAGTGACTAAGCGATAGCTGTAAGCAGCCCCTGCTGTTGCCATGTGGCCCTACATGGGCTCGCAGCAGCTCCACAGCCTCTGGTTACAGAAATTGAGTTTATTTGCTTTTGTTCTTAAACTGTGTCCTGTGCCCACACAAGGCCTCAGTGACTCAGGACACGGCCCCTCCTCAGCCTGCCCAGCTGTGCAGCACTTGGCTCCCAGCTGCCACCTGCACTGCCATGGGACCTGCACGAACCAGAACACTTTGCCATCAACTGAAACACCTGTCACCAGTGAGACAGTAATTCCCTCTGGGCTGCTGCTTTACCTGTACTCCTCTCCTCTAAGATCCAGCCAGGACCAAAGGAATGCTCGACCCGGTGTGAAGCTGAGGACTGGCCCCAGCTCCTCCCTGCTTTGACCATGGCCAGCAATGCTTCTCTTCACCAACCCCAAGTGCAGCCACAAGGGTGACACTGAGGCTCTCAGGACACACACACCTGGCTCACCCCAGTGACCCCCAGACTCCTCTGCTGTGCTCGGCAGCCAGGATTGGGGGGGTTTCTTCAGCAGCAGGAAAAAGCAGAGCACACCAACCCTCTGTGCCCCCCCCACCAGACAAGGAGGGTTTCACCTCAAGAACAGTCCCACAAGGTGATTCCCCTCTCTTTTTCCACCCCATCAAACAGAAATAATGAGCTACACAAACAAATGGCTTCAAATAAAGCTACTGGAGGGAAGAGTGACTGTGAGCTTCACAACCCATCTCAGATCTCCAAGAATCCCCAAGGTGTGCTGGAGTCCAGCTGTCCTGCATGAGACATTTTCTTGGCTTAGCCAAGCAAAGCATTGCGAGTTTCAGGAGAAGCTGTAAAAGGGAACATCCTGCAGGGAAACCCCTGTCCCTCACAATCAGTCTGTCAGCCTCCAGGGATGGATGGACTGGCTGTACCATGGACGTTGGCATTTCCCTCTGCTCTGCTGCAAAGGAGCTGGAACTGGAACAGAAATGAATCCTCTGGTACTTGTGCTGGTACTTTTAGTTTTTACATGAAAACAAGGAACATCCTGCCCCTGCAGTACCACATCCTGCCCCTGCAGCACTGTGCTTGGAGCCTGCACAGACTGGAGTATGCAACTAAGCTTCTCATGCTACGCTCCAGCTGTAGCAGCTTCTGGCTGGCCCACATGAGAACACACACAGGTAGAAGACTCCAGTGGTTTGTCCTTGCATAGCTGTTGCTGGTTCATGTGGATGGAGACCTCTGCTCCATGGGCACAGAGCGGGAAGAGGGAGCATGAAGAGACTGCCCAGACCCTCTCCTGCTGCCCTGCGAGCAACCTGCAGCTTCATATCCAAGCACCGGCCAAGTGACAGTGTGTCACACACAGGTTGTATGAGACGCTGTTGGGATGGAGGTCTGCAGGGTCCCTTACAGGTCACCTGGGGAACCAGCTCTTCCAGCATCTGTTCAGATAGCATCAGCCCTCCCTGTCTGGGATGCGAAAAGAAAAGCACAGAACAGTCTGTGAGCTCAGTCCTCCCAGGCACCGGTGGTCACGGCACTGCCTCTGCTGGCCCAGAAGGATGCGAGAAAGGGGGACACAAATGCTCCAGCTCTGTCACCATCTCTAGCACAGCATTGCAGCAGTGGTGCATTGAACAACCAGCAGAAGATAATGGCTTTGAGATTCTTCGTCATCCGCACCCCAGTGGAAGATTTAGGGGGAAAAAAAGGGGAAAAAAAAAGAGAAGATGAAAAAGAGCCTTTGGGTCCTTTGGAGACATCCAGGGTTACAGTGCTCAAGCTAAGCATTTGAGCCTTATTGAAGTTTAAATCCCACCCAGCTCTTCTCTGTCTTCCAGCAGTTCTGCTGGATTCCTCCTTTTCTCCAAGGTCTGATGCTGGAAGCAAAGTGGAAGAGACTCGGGATGGAGGCACAGAGTCCCAGAGCCTCCCCGGAGAAGCGCGGTCGAGCTCATGTTACTCATGAAGTGTGTGGCTCCCAGGGAGAGAGGAGTGTGCACTGCGGGGCTGCCCCCTCCTGGCAAGCCAACATCCCTTTGCACTGTGCCCGCTCCACGGGGGCCTGGGAAAGGAAATAAATATGCTTGTCCTAAGACAAAAAAAATTATATTAAGAGCTTTCCCCCCCTTTTAAATAGCATAATTATTTCCTTTTCTTTCTGACATTGGAAGAGTATCTAGAACCCCAAGGGAATTCCTCTTTTTTCTTTTTTTAATATTATTTATATATAAAAAACTCAGAATTAAAAGGAAAGCCCCTTGAAAAATAATTAATTCAAAAGGGGCAGGGGGAAGGGGGGGAGGGTGGGGAAATACTATCCGCTTTCCTGTCCCCAGATTGCTGAACAAGAGCAAAACACTCTTTGGATCTTCTTTCCCAAGCCAGAGGGCTCCATTTCTGCCGCACTGGTTTGGTTTTGCTGAAGTCAAGCCCACACTTTGAACCACTGGCCTGTTTCTGCTGGCCAAGCAAGCTTTAGGAGGAAGGAGGGGGATGAAGGACTGCCCATCTCTCGCCCATCTGCGCTGACTGGGAGAAGGGCAGAGCTCTGCCCTGGCCATGCCGAGGGGCCTCTCTCAGAGCAGCTGGTGCCAGCGGAGCTGTACAACCGTCTGGTCAGGATGCAGGTGGAGGGTGTCGGTGTGCGTGCCCACATTGGATTTTTTTTTTTTTTTAATTTGTTTGGGTAGGTATTTTTGTTGCTGTTGCTGCTGCTGCTGCTTCTTCGTGTCTTAAGTGTCGCCCAGATTGTTGTTTCCTTCGTTCAGACGCTGCACGTTCCGAGAGGGGGAGAGAAAGGTTCACCAACCCGATGCCTTTCTGATCATCAGCCCATCTCTTTCCACTGCTTGTAGAACTCCAGAACATTTTTTATCTCTATGCTGGCGTTGGCAGCTGCCTGGATGGCAGACTGCAAGCAAACACAGACAAAAGATGTGGTTAATTTTTAACTTGCCCTGTCAAGACAGGTGTCATTCCCAACCTGGGGACTCTCCAGCAGCCTGGCACAGCTGGAAGGCCAAATCCTCCCAATTCTTGTTGCTCTGGTAAAAGAGGTCTGCACAGACATGAAATTCAATTCCCCCAGCTCTCCCAGAATTCGCTGTATCACAAAATCAAGAAGCCTTGAAGGAATCTCAATGTATAAAGTAACTTTGGGGAACCCAGGACAGTTATCAGCCAAGGCAAAAAACATTTTTAAAAAAATCTCTTGCCCATTGATCATATTTTGTCCTTGCTAAGGAGAATGGCTCAGCTCAGCCTGACAGGAGCTACTGACCTGCATGGGCACTGACAATGTGCTTGGGTCCTCCAGCTGGAAGCCCGTGATGATGGTTACCATTCCCATGGTGTCGTCCTCTCCACTCCCCTGGGACACAGTCAGTTGTTTGCAGCTGTCCAGTATTTTATAGAGATTCCTGACAGGAAAGAGAAACAGAGGGGAAGGTCAGTGAAAAGACCACAATTGCTCAGGAGGAAAAGTGGGAACCCTTAAGGACTTTTCTGAGACCCCTTTGAGCACTGAGTGCTTGGTTAAGATGCATGGATGGATGTCCCTAACTCCAGGGAATTTCATCATTACTCACACAGAATAAGCTCTGCAATGGGTGCCAGTGCTAACACCTCTCCTCAGAGCCACCTGCCTGCTGGGAACTGGGTTCAGGCACCTTCAGATACTGAAATCTTACCAGGCATCTAAATCTTGTCTCTTCAATTTATGCCTCTCAAAGCTCTTCCCAACATCTTTCTGGCAGCGAATGTACCTGAGGAGAGAGCAGAGTCTCTGAGCTCATACAGAGGCCATCACACAGGCCGAAGTCAGCGCTCCACAGCAGCTCCTCTGGGTGCTGCAGGGCTTCCACCAACCCAAATTTAACACCTAAAGGTCTGTCCAAGGAATTTTCTGGGAATCCCTTCGATTACCTCCCTGCCTCACCACCATGCCCGCATGATGCTCGCAGTACCACGTCTCAAGCCCACCAGCCCTGACACTGGTCTGAAAGATGCACTTTGTCCTCTCAACTGCGTTTCTGCAGAGCACCCGGGCAGGGTCCAGCTCTTCCAGCACTCCCAGTGCAGTGGCAAAGGTCACTGCGCCTGTTTATACAGCAACAGAGACACAACTTCCCCATTCCTCAGAAGCAGCTGCACTTCACAGCTGAGCAGCAACTACCAGCACATCTGGAGAACCTGCTGCCAAATCTGTGATTTCACTACCTTCCCATTCCCAAAGTCTGGCTTTCCCAGGGCCCACTCCTCACTCTGCTCCAAGGGATCCACAGCCTACTCCACCCCAAAGCCCACCCATTCCCAAAGCAAGGGAAAATCCCACCCTTCTCCTGCTCTCACCTGTTTCCCTTTTTAAATTCTGCCTCCAGATACCGGATGCTGTCCCTAGCACCAGCATTCTCCTTTTTCAGGAAGTCTAGGCCATCGATAACTAATAGAAAACAAAACAAAACAAAACAAAACAAAACAAAACAAAACAAAACAAAACCATCTTGTTTAGTTCTGCAAACTAATCCAGTGGCATCAAGTACTCCCGATTCCACAGAACTCTGTCCGATGCACAGCTGCCACAGGAGTGGCAGAGGGGGAACAGGACCTCTCTCCTCTCAGCTGCTCTGACACACTCTTATCAAAATCCGAAGCATGGGCCACACATAAAACAGGCCCCAAAAGCAACACATCGAAATGGTGTTGAAACTGCTCCAGATGAAGTCAAGGACAAGAGCAGGAGGAGGGAAAGCCACCACCCGGGGCCCCTGGGGCCTGCTCCCAGCAGGGAGGGGATGGGGGCAGACAGCCACTGTTACCTGCTGGTTACCTGCTATGGAGTCCCCATACCTGTCCGAGGGATGATGATTATGAACCTCCCACTAGTTGCCAGCTGCTTGACAAGAGCCAGGTGCTGGCAGAGGGCCTGGGTGTCCGGGACAAGGTAAGGAGACATGGCTGACTGCGCCTTGGGCTGCTGGAGACTTCCCTCCAGCTGAGACACTTCCAGCTGAGAACACACATGCAGAGACACTTGCTTCACATTTATGCTGAGACAGACCGTCGAACAGGGCAAGACCTGCCCTGCAAAGCCCCGTTGGGCCCTTCCAACCTCCAAGGACACAGAACAGAGGGCTGGATGTAGCTGACAGTCAACAAGAGGTGATGGTCCCAATCTGCACTGCCCAGTTCTGCCCTACCTTGAGTACTGTGAATAATTTTGAGCACCTTAATAAAAGAGGGACATCAAAGTATTAGAGAGTGTCCAGAGAAGGACGACCAGGATGGTGAAAGGCCTCAAGCGGCTGAGGTCACTCAGTTTGCTCAGCTTGGAGCAGAGAAGGCTGAGGGTGACACCCCCCCCATCACAGCCTTCCTCAAGGGGGTCAGTGAGCAGGAGGTGCCAAGTTCCTCTCTGCAGTGACTAGCAACGGGACATGAGGAAATGGTTCATTCCATTTCCAGCTTCATTGCTGCATCAGGGCAAGTTCAGGCTGAACATCAGGAAAAGGTTCTTCCTCCAGAGGGTGGCTGGTTCCTGGAACAGGCTTCGCAGGAAAGTGGTCGTGGCACCAAGCCTGCCAGATCTCAAGGAGTGCCTGGACAACACTCTTGGGCATTTAGTTTAAAGTAGCCCTGTGAGGAGCAGGGACCTGGACTCCATGATCCTTATGTGTCCCTTCCAACTTGAGATATTCTACAGTTCCATCTATGCAGAATGGACTTACGGCCTCTGTCTGGGACAGGAGCAGAGAATTCCCCCTTCCCTCCCAGGTTCTGACATTGCAGCCACTACCCTGCTGGTTTTCATGCTGCGACCAGCATCTCCTACCTGCAGTCGAAGCTGAGCCATGTCTCTCATGAGCCTGTTCCGACGAGCTTCCTCTGCAGCCTAGTTGCAAAACCAAACTTCCGTATCAGTTAGCAGGAAACACACCAGCTGACACTAGCACATATTTCCAGACACACGGGGTGAAAAGGGGACACTAGAGTACCTTTAAGTAACAGAACTTTCATCTCCTCCAAAAGATCTGGGATTATAGTTACAACCTAACAGTAACCTACAGGAAACTGTGCAAAGTGCAGAGAATTCATCCACCTCTGCCAACTCACCATGTGAAACTGGGCCTGGGCCTGGTGCAGTAAGTTGTCTTGCTCTGACTGTGCTATGCTGATGAAGATCCCAAGCTCCGAGTTGAACTGCAGGATGCTGCCTTGCAAGTGGGTAATGAAGTGGCCAAAGCTCCGAATGCAGCAGATCCTCACGACAGACTGCAAGGAAGCGGCACGCAGTCACCAGCCACAGAACCACAGGACTGCAGCCTCAGGCAGTGCTGACCCACAGCCCATGCTTTTGAAAAAGGCAGGAACTGCTACTAAATGCCTAATTCTGATGGATGTTTCTAATCTCTTCTGAAGTCAGAGACTGCAGGAGGGGACTGTGGGAAAGGCTACAGCTGGCCAGAAGGTGCAGGGGCGCCAGCAATCTGGGCTTCCTCAACCCAAGAAAATCTTAGGAAACATCAGCAGCACCCCCCACCCCCCCCACCAGCTCCATAAACCTCTGCTGAAGCCTTCAGTGCTGGAAAAAGGAACCATATAAAACAACAATCCAGGTCTGACTCTTTTCAGGATTTACCCCAACTCACCTCCTCAACTGCTGAGAAAATGGGCCGGTCCTGCTCAAAGTTAAACCTCTTGTGTGCATTTTTCAGAGCAGGGAGATTGCGCAGGGCCACATCTTCAGGGAGCAGCAGATTGGCCTTCAGGTCTGGGAGCTCAGCATCACTCAGGATGTCCTTGACTTCATCACACAGGGCCAGCCCTGGAGAGGAAGGACGAGGAGAACAAAACAATGAATGAGGGGGAAGAGAGGAGATCTGCTTTAAGGCACATGATCTGTAACGGTCATGGGCAGAGGTGTTAAAGGATCTATGTCCTGTGAGCATGTGCTTAAGGAGGAACCACAAGACCACGCACAATATAAAGAGCAATTCTCCCAAACAGTCTGCCAAGGGACTCTGGGAAATCTCCTGTTTGGAGGGATAGCTTTCCCACTTAGTCCAACAGATGAGCAACCCTGTTTAAACTCTGCTTCTCATGAACCATGGGAATCTTCGGGCTCAGCCCTGAAGAGACACAGGGCACATCATGAACAGCTGGAGCTTCAAAACTATATTCCAGGGTTACCATGACAAAATCACAGCCTTACTTCTGCTCCTGGCACTGAATTTCACTCCTGCTAGTCACACATGTTCTCACATGCTGGTGTCTGTGTTTCAGTATGCTGCCAGCCACACTAATGCATTAATATAGCATTTTTTGTGTGTGATTTTTGGGGCTGTCCTGTCAGGGCCAGGAGCTGGACTCGATCCTGGAAGCGAGGGGGTGTCTTCCAACTCCAGATGTTCTATGACTTTATGATTCTAAAGACTACGGGACAGTATTTAACTGGAATGGTGTTTAAACAAAAAAGCAACATATGTATGTGTCACTTCTTATTGTGCTTATAAAAACTGCTGGTAGGAAATCTCCCTCCCTGGGCTCTCACACACCCTGGGAACCACTGATGACTAGGCTTGGTGAAACATGACATTGCCACTTCCTTCTCCAGTACCTGATTCCTGCAGGTCTGCAGCAGAAGGCAGAAGGTTCAGGAGCACAGACAGCCTGTTCCACAGGCTCTGAGAGCTCTGCAGGAACAGAACACAAAAGGCCACAGAAAATGTCAAGACAAACATATACAACAACCAGACTGCTTAGGCCTTCCGGCATCTCGCAACCCTCAGAACTGCTTTATGAACAGTAAACTTCACTGTCCTTCTTCGGTCCAGAATAGCTTCATTCAGATGGTGGGGGACATAACATCACCCTCCGCCTAGGACTGGGGCCACGGCTGCAACCAGCCCAGGGAAGCTGACCAGACAACCTTAGAGCAAGCTCCAACACCATCCCCACCTGAGCACACATGATGATGAGGTCTGTGTTTGTCCTCAGCCAGTCCAGGAACACCTTGACAGTGAGCAGCAGCCCTTCATTGGTCACAATCTCCAACTTCTCCTGAAGGGATCGCTCATTTCTGCAGGATTTGTTACTTGAAACGCTTTCCTCAGAGTCAGATACATCATCTGGAAAACAAAGACAAGCATAAGATGGTAGTTGTTAAAACCCCTGAGATGCTAAGCCCTGATGGTGTCAGAACAGCACTGGGCTGGTAAGAGTTGAGTTGAACTACTTTGTACCTCCACACATCCTTTAGAAAACTAGTTCCTGTCCCCTGTGCTGTTACTGGAGTGTATCACTCCTGCATTTCCTTCTTCCTTGGGAGAAGAGGGTTAAAATCTCCCTGTGAAGGTTTGACCAATGCCTCACTTCTGCAGCAGCTTCCCAAGAGGCTCGCTGACAAGAGTGGGGCAGCATGTGCTGGCGTAAGGAACAGAGCAGTTCCTGCAGGAAACAGATGCGTGAGGCCAACATGCTCCTAGCTTCAGACCAGGCAAGAGAAGGAAATGACAGGGCTGTCCTATGAATCAGGGTCTGGAGAATTTTAAATATTGAACATATTCTTTGCACTCTTCTAATTCTCCAGATGTGAGGATCTCAAAGCCATTGCCAATGGAATCACATGTGACACGAGTGACCTGAAGTCAAGATGGGAATCAATGACATATTTTGCTACAGCACCTTATTTCAAGTGCTGCCAATGCTGCCTGTTAGCACAGCTATGGGCATTCCATAAACCCTAGGAATCGCAAGGAAGTAGGATATTTGTTCAGAACCCACCCCTGACAGTGTTACACTGTGAAACTGCAGTCTGGACACGGCACAGACAAGGAGAGCTTGAAGCTAAAAAGCACACAGTGAACTCATTCCATTTCTCACTTCCTACACCTGTAAAGATATTGTGACCACATGTTCCTGGAGCTGCAAAGCGTAGATAACTGCTGAGGGAAAGGGTTAAACAGACCAAACCCCATTTTTTCTTCCTTTACCCCCCATCTCTTTCATGTGGCCGCAAAGCAGTGCCGGGAGCCAGTCAACACTGACATGATCTAATACTGTCCCTTCAAATCCCGGCCCAGGCAATGCCTGAATCTTGCCATTGCTGTAGGCCAGCTGGATTTGGCAGTAAGATGCAGAATGTTTCCTTGCTCCAGGGAAGCTGGGAGGAATGACAAACAAGTCTGAACAGGCCCATGTGGTTTTATGTGAAATACAAACAACTCCCTGTAGCGCATCAGGTCTCCCTTTCCAGCTGTTTTTGCCTAGAACATCACTCAGTTGTGTAAGTTGGGTGGTAATAGAGACACCGAAGCTCCACCTGCTGTGCATCTCCCAGGGGCTCAGCACGGAACACTCAGTGAGGCACATTCAGGGGGTCACAGAGAGATCCTTGACACCACTCACATGCACCTGGGTCACATCTTACACACAACTCCTACATGAGCTTTGGGCTGATAATCTGTCATCTCATGGAGAACTTCCTGCCCTCCAGCTGCACTGGCTGTCACCAGACACAATAGTAAGTGTCTGACTAGGTATTTCACAAGGGAAAAGGCAAGATACAATCTCTAGTATCTGCTGGAATAATCCTCTGGAGCCAACGTGGCATCACTAAGGCAAATTGTGC
Source organism: Pardalotus punctatus (assembly GCA_013400915.1). Taxonomy (NCBI): domain Eukaryota; kingdom Metazoa; phylum Chordata; class Aves; order Passeriformes; family Pardalotidae; genus Pardalotus; species Pardalotus punctatus. Next base: position 17,889 of record VZTX01001040.1, on the reverse strand, counting down.
CTCATAAATTTACTGGCCTTTGATAATGGGGTTACAGCAGTGGAGGATGAGGAAAAAGCAAGTGACCTCATCTACCTGGGGTTTGTGCAGAGCATTTGACACTGTCCCACGCAACATCCTTAGCTCTAACTGGAGAGACATGGATTTGATGGATGGACCACTTGGTGGACAACAACTTGGCTGGACAGTCATAGTTAAAGAGCTGTGGCCAACAGCTCAGGAGTTGGGATGGGCACTTTTTAACATCTTTGGTGTCGCAGACAGTGAGATCAAGTGCACCCTCAGCCAGTTTGCTAACACTGATTTGTGTGGTGGGGTCACGCACCGGAGGGAAGGGAAGACACCAGAGGAACCTGGACAGGCTGGAAAGGTGGGTCTGTGCCAACCCCAGAAGCAACAGCAAGGGCACAGGGAAACATTGCCACCTGTGTCGGGGCAGCCCCAAGCACAAGCACAGGCTGGGGAAGAATGGATGGAGAGCAGCCCTGAGAAGGATTTGAGGGTATGGGTTGACAAAGAAGCTCAGCATGCCTTGGCAATGTACACTAACAGCCCAAAAAGCCAACACCGTCCTGGGCTCATCCCCAGCAGCACGGGCAGCATGTGAAGGGTGGGATTCTGCCCCTCTGCTCTGGTGAGATCCCCCTGCAGAGCTGCCTGCAGCTCTGGGCCCCCAGCACAGGAAGGACCAGGAACTGCTGGAGTCAGTGCAGAGGAGGCCACGGAGATGGTCAAGGGCTGGAGCCCCTCCACTCTGGAGACAGGCTGGGAGAGTTGGGAGTGCCCAACTTAGAGATGTAAAGGCTCCAGGGAGACCTTAGAGCTCCTTCCAGTGCCTGCAGGGGCTCCAAGAGCTGGAGATGGACTTCGACAAGGTCCTGGACAGGACAAGGAGGAATGGCTTTAAACTGAAGGAGCATAAATTTAGATGAAGTATTGGGAAGAAATTGTTCCTTGTGAAGGTGATGAAGCCCTGGCACAGTTTGCCAAGAGAAGCTGTAGCTGCCCCATCCCTGGAAGTGTTCAAGTGGATGTAGTTTGGAGCAACCTGGTCTAGTGGAAAGGGGATGAAACAACATGGGCTTTAAAGTCCCTTCCAAACAAACCAGCCGGTGAGCCTGTGATTATCAGAGCTGCTCAGCCTTTAGTCTGCAGAGCAGCTCTTCTGGTAACCCTGGCTGGCTGCAGGTGCTTCCTTTGCTCAGTGCACATATTCCTGGATGCTGGGCAGTAAAAGCAAAGCTCCTCCATCAGGAAATGCCCAACCCAAGGCCTGCCCCCCACTTGTGCAATCAGCTCCTCCAAGCCTGGCCAAAGGAGAGCTTGCACTATGGGAAATGGTGAATTTAGTAAACAGACGGCTATAGTTTGCAGTTTTCCACACAACACTGCAATAACAAGGCCCTTACCTTGCTCTGCCAAGCCGGGCTTCTCCAGGTCTCCATTGACACATGGCTTGCTCTCTATCCCATCCTTCAAGGCAGGTGGTTCACTGTTGGGTTTCAGGAGGATGTTGCTGAATGTGGGAGCCAAGCGAAAACAACGTTTGGTCTGGAACAGCTGGGTGGACATGGCCTGGAGGTTACTGGCTATGCTTGCATCATTAGTGCTCAGGGAAGCTGGCCCATTGATTGCTGGATCCACAGCCTCAATTTTAGAGATGCTTGGGCTCTTGGAGTCTCCCAGCCTACTACCATCCACAAAGTTTTCTAAGGCCTCTTTGGGCCCACTTTTGCCTTGGCCAGTTCCCTCCTCACCCGGTTCATCCTCCATGTCCTCTAAGTCAGACCGGGATTCTTGGCTGTTCATGTCAGAGTCTGTCTCCACATCAAAAGCAGCTTCTGCTTCCTCGTCACTTTTCTCTGAACCACTCTCTGAGCCATCACTGCCCTTGATGGAGCCTTGGCTGGAGTCAGACTCAAAGCCCTCACTCAGGTCACTCTCATCCACCTTCTGGGGGTGGCGGCGGCGGCGCAGACAGGAGAGACGTGAGTATTTCTTGCTTTTCTTGCAGTCGTTCTTCCGCTGTTCCTCACTGGGCTGATGATTGGCCAACTCAGCTTCAGTTTCCTTCTCAATCGAGTTCACAGGCTCCCGTGGCTCCTGGTCATCTGCATTTACAGGGAGAATACAAGTTAAAGTCACAATGTGTTCCACAGGCTGCTGCTTGCCAGCCCTGAGCCCAAGGAACCAGGGCTGTAAACTTCAGCCATCACTTCTCTCAGTGTCTTCCATCACAGAATAAGCAACTCCAGAAAAAAGACTCACTTTCTAAAAGCACCCTGGAAGCCCTGGGAAGCTGGGATTCCTACTGTTCAAGCTGGGTCACTCTGTTACCAGGCAGCCTCAGTGCTGAATGCTGCTAAACCGGCAAAAACCACAGCTGAATTCTAACTCTCCTCCCCAACTTTCTATAGTCAAAGAGCCAACTGACCCACCAAGCAGGGCAGGGACATGCGCTCTGTAACTAGACGGAGCTGACCCAATCCCTTTCTTGATCAACATGCTCCCAGCCTTTCCAGCAGCCCTGGATCACCCTGACACCTTCAAAACCCACAGAGAAGGGGTTATTCATTGTTGCTTTTACCAGGAACTCCTTCACTCTGCCTTCAGTGAGGTATTGCAAATGGACTGTCTGAAGGGGAAAAGGTTCAGCAGTTTTATTCTCTGCTCAATAAAATCCCCCAGAAATTCAAGAGCCACCCTTGCCTGAGCAGAACTGACGTATGCTGAGAGGGTCTGTCTCCTTCAGCCCCACTCAGCCCCCTTCCGCCTCCCTCATCCCAGGTGCTTCACTTGAGATCATCTCCTCAGTGGAGGAGGAAAGCAGCCAGTAAACAACAGCAAACAGAGACAGAGAATAAAGTCTCAGACTGGGGTAAACAGATGATAAATGAGCTGCCAAGAGATACAGAAAGCAAACTCCTTATAAGGAAAGCAACATGTCCATCCTGCGGTGATTCAGATACTCAGAGGGTGCATCCAAGTGGACACAGCTCAGCACATCACCCATCTTTGGGGATTCCAGAGCAGCAGTGAAAGATCAAGACATCCCTGTACCACAAAACCCATGCCAAGGGGAGTAAGGGGCGAAAGGGGAAAGCCAGCCCCACAGGTAGGCAGGCTGGGAGACCCAGGTGCTGCTGTCTCTGTTCTCTTACCTGTGCCATCACTCTGAAAGGCTGGGACAGGATTTTCCCCTTCTTCTAGCTCTGCCTGGAGGCGAATATTGACATGATTTATCAGGTGAGAGAAGAGGGCCAGTGTGAAGGCAATGGCTGCACTGTACTGCTTGGAACCTGCAAGCAGACAGCACAGTGAGGTGGAGGAGGTGAGCACCAGGCCACGGCACGAATGCCAGTTCAGACAGCATCTCCAGCCTAACCGCACTGCTGGATGTTCAGCACAAAATTTTCAAACAAAGCACTGGTTACCTGCCCTCTTGAGGCTGTGAACACTCATAAGGCAGATTATCACCATGCGAAAGATCAGGAGATCAGGAAGGAAGGAGTAGCCGCTCTCATACTCTTCTTCATCTTCATTAGCTGAGCTCAGGTTTGGAGGAGAGGGCAGGTAGAACAAGCACAGGTTGAAATCCTCCAGCACTGACTGGCAGAGAGACGTCAGCTCAGAATCCAAAGAGCTTAAAAAGAGTGAAAAGTAAATAAGAATTATTAACTCAAGACTCATGCTCCTGGCAATGTCTGCCCAGAAACTGAACCAAAACTGGCAGTTTGACTGTCCTTTAGCACTAGGCAGGATGAAGCACCAGGGAATATACTGCAGGCAACAACAGCTACGGGAAGCAAGTGACATTAATCAGATTATGTTTTCCTCTTCAAAGCTGCTAAACTAAAGACAAACAATACCTAGAGAGGGGTCACCAAAAACCAGATGAATTCTCCCCTGGGAGCTCAGCAATGGCCACTAAGATACACACAGCACTTAAATGTGAAAGGGAGCAAAAGCTCTAGATGCACTGCTCAGCAAAAGTATTACACTGCCCCACACATGGGACTCAACTTTTCCTCCTCCCATGCCTCTAATCTGCCTCCCTGTAAGAATATTCCAAAATCCTCTATAGCTATTCAGTCCTTCAAAGGAAGCATCCATGAGATCAATCCAATGAGCTATGAGAGCCTTCTAGTTACAAAACAGACCTGCCTGTGAAATTTACAGCAAAGCCTTTTCAGGAGAAAGTGTGCTTGGGAAGTTGAAGTAATTCCCAAATTTCTTATGTGCTAAATACACGTTGAGTGGATATTAAAGGAGCTTTGTAGTTCTACCTCAGTATAAGGCAGGATTGGAAAGCCAATCCCATCCTGGACTACATGAGCAAGGGCAGAGCCAACAGGCTGAGGAAGCATTCTCCCTCTCCATTTGGCACTCACAAGGCGGCATCTGGAGCACTGTATCGGGCCTTGGGTCCCCAGGACAAAAAAAAACACCAAACAAAAACAACCTGGACTTAGTACAGCAGAGGAATAGAAAATATGATCTATGAGAAGAGGCAAAGAGAATAGAGTTTGTTCAACCTGAAGGGCAGAACGCAGGGGGCTTGTCTTCTGTTTACAGATGCAAAACAGGTTATTGCAGAGGACCAAGTAAGGCTTTCCTTAGTGGTGCACAGCAATAGGAAGAGAAATTATGGGTACATACTACAGAAAAGGAAAATGACACTAGATGCAAGGAGAAAAAAATTCCACGGTGAAGGCGGTCAAACACTGGAAAGGGGACTAGAAAGGTGTGGGTTTTCTGTCCTTGGATCCAGTCAAAACTCAGTGCTATGAGGCCCTGAGCAAGCTCATCCGACTTCACATCTGTATCTACCCTCACAGTGAACACTATCTAGGGGAAGTACTGGACCCCCAGAAGGTCCCTTCCAACCTAAACCATTCCACAATGAATTTAACTGCAGCCTGTATCTAAGCCCTTTAAAACACTTGTTCTATTTCAAGCAATAAGAGATTAACTAACAATTACCTGAAAACCTCCCAGCAGAGAAAATCCAATTAAAAAAATCCAAAAGCCCAAACCACACAGCTGTACAAAGCTTCCCGTTTATTCTAACACAACCAGGTTTTGGTGTTTTGTTTCTTTGAACAAGGTGTTTGGTTACAGACTTCTAAGCACAGTGAACAGCCCCACACACATGTGGACAGCAACTCTTTGCTGTCCCATAGCCTGAACCCAGGGCTTGCCAGGAAAAAGTATCTGATGACTGCACGGGGTAAGCAAACACCAAAGGCACAGTACAGCACAGAGACAGCTGCAAGGCTCAGGAGCTCAACACTCACTCAGGCTGGCTTGATTTAGACAGAGTCACAACATATTTAACCCACTGGTATTTCAGCCTCCCCTGGAAACACAATCTTCTTCATGCTTCATGCACGGACAGTCCAAAGTCTTGGGCCTTTTGGCAGAAAGCCTCAGCACAGGCACTGTTATCCTACAGGAAACCATCCCTTCCAATCCAAGTGCCTGCTACTGTGAGTTATAAACAGAAGATATAATCTGCTGTAACCTTACCTGCTCTTTGGCTGCAAAAGACTCTGCAGGTACATGAAGCTCACCAGCAACCTCTTAATGTCTTTTCCTCTAAAAAGATGGAGGAGAAAACACTGTAAAGCAGGTGTGCCATCACAGAGATGGGCTGGGCTGACAGAGCTCTATTAACAGGTATATCAGGTCTCAACTGAAAAGTGCATTCTGATGAAACTGGAGAGAAAGAAGACAGTTTATACACTGCCAACTTTCACCAATATGCCCCAACCCTCATGAACAGTCCCCGACTCCAGGGGAGAGTGAGAAAATCTCTCAAGGAGAACTCTGGACCTGGCTAGCATTTAGTTTTTCTCCTGAAATTATGACCTGAGAGAGCAAGAACAGGATCTAGAGTGGGGCTCTCAAAATTCTGGGAACAGCCACTGTGCTGAATGACCCATCTACCAGTTCCACTTCCCACAAACAACCCAGAGGATACACTAGTGGCACTGCAAACTCTCAGCCTGCACCTCTCCTTTTCTTTCCCTTCTTACCGTTTCTTGCTTGGAGACAACTTCCTGGTTTCACATTTCTTTAGCTGATGATACATCTTGGCTGCTTTGTCATATAGCCGCTTCAGGTTCCCATAGGCACCTTCAAAGGACACTTCAGACTGGATGCTAAAGCACCAAAACAGGACACAGCAAAAGTTACTTTGCTACAAGGCTGCTGACGTTTTATGCCTTTAACTCACTACCAAGTTATTCAGGCATTGAAGTATGAGAATGGGCAGCCAGTGCTGCTGTCTGAATGTGCTGGGCAACTTAACTCCCACTGATGGCTGCAAACTGCACTTCGGCTGCTTCACAGCTTCCACCTGCCCTGTTTACACATCTTCTCAAATCAGTGCCTTCAAACCAGGAATTCCACCCAGCTCACGCCACAGGGTGCCTCCCTCAGCACCTCCACCCCAATTTCAGCCTAGCTCTGCAGTTCACGCAAGGGGCTTGGACAAAGCCCTCCAGGTGCAGCCCTGCACAGGTGATTAGTAAGCAGAACAGTCTGGTATGACTGAGGCTCACTCTCATTACCAACCCCGCTCAGGGGTGAACCAAACTCATCTCTTTCCCTTCCCCTAAAACTCATCTGCTGAAAACAGTGCCAAGTTCAAAGTAAGGAGAAGAGGATCTGGCACCCACACCAGCACTGCACGGCTCCCCCGCTGTGCCATGAGATCCACAGGCACTCACCAGCGTAAGTAGCAGTACGTCGCTTCCACATTGTAGTATTTGCTGCCTGCCAATGTCCCCAGTTGGTTGAAGGGCATTCCTGTCAGGAAGGAGAGGGGCAATGGAATTCACTTGGAATTCTCCCATGCCCCTGGCTAGAAAGCAGATCCTTTCCCTTTCCACACAGGAGAAAAGCCAGGAGACACAAGCAGGAGTAAGGCTGCAGTACAAATGTCAGGACAACTCAATCCTTCCACCATCCAGGGTTTGTTTGCTCTTTTACAGAGCTTTTAGATCCCCCCCACCTTGTACCAGTTATCTATGTAAGAGAGAAGAGCAAACAACACCTCCTCCTCTGTATTAACAATGCTGTGGCCTTGACTCCGTATCCCATGACACAGACATCATCTTATCAGCATCTGAGAGCTCTGATTCAGCTCCTGTGGTGCAGAAACTTTTGTCACTTTTATTTGGGATAAGCCTATCAAATAGTTCAGTGAGAACTCTGCAAAGACAGTACTTAGAGAACATTTGGCTGGAATCATGCACTTCAGTGTATGACAGCCATCCTAGTCCAACACTTCTGAAGGAGGAAGCAGCACATGAGACTTTTTTTTCAGGGGTAAAGGGGAAGGTGACCAATAATGCCCTGCTGCTGGCAATGGAGAGCTGGATCTGCCCTTAGCCCACGGGCACAGCATCAACACTCAGGGAAGTCTGAGCTTCTCAGAGGTTCTCAGATGAGTACAGTGAGGTCACTGGCAAAGAGCACCCTGGCTTTAACTCCTCTGTTTGGCTTGCCAGCAAGAGATGGTCTCAAAGGAAGCAACTTGAACCAGATGATAAAACCACTCTTCTCTCAGCTGCAGCATATAAACCTAACCAGTGTAGTACTACATTGTTTTTACACTGCAGCAACATAATTTTAACAACCATAAATTCATGGTAAGTCACTCACCAATTTGTGGGGCAACAGAAAGTGCTTGATAGTAAAATCGCTCAGCCAGCAGCTCTGTGTCCACACCTGCCAGCTCGTTCTGATAGCGAGCTGAAAGGAAACCACACACCATGCATCAGAAACCTGAAGGCAGCATCTGCTGCAGAGCAGCAGTTTCCCTACAGATTAAAAATACCACAAAACATGAAAACTGGCCAAGTCAACAAATCCACCAAAGAACTGCTCTTGGCAAACACTGCGATACACAGGGCTTGCCAGGCCTGTCTGAAGCATTGTTCTTTCACCTGTTCACACCACCACTCCTGCCCCTTCCAGCCAAGGGCAGAGCCCACCACACTTGGAGCATCACGTGAACCAAAGGAAGATGTTCTTCTGCTCTATGTGTTAAGTGCTGACTCATCTATCCTTGAAGTAACTCAGAGCTGTGCTTCATTTTCCTGTACCTCAGACTTTCTTCTACTACCGCAGGATGTGAAATCTCAATCAAGTCAGCTGACTTAATCAAATACCTGACTGTGGCTAGACTGGACTTCATTAATTTATTTTCTTTTTTTGACAAACATAGGCATTTTGGAAACCTTAGGTGACAGCACCGTGAAAAGGTGAGCACATTTCTCTCCCACCACTTAGGTAAGTCATTCCTATTACCCCCACAAGATATTTATTTGCAATGCCATTTTTAGGCTGATTCATGTGCAACACTAATGCCAAACAGCATTCATCAGCTTGGAGGCTGCAGCCTCAGACACATGCACCTGCACCACACTTCCAGGAGCTGCTTTCCACACAGCTACATTTTCTCCCTGCCTTTACTCCCACATGTTCACAATCTAGAAGCTGACACACTTACCACACACTTCAGGAGGTCATGACTGTGGGACAGTCATGCCTTCTATAAAAAGGATGGCACACAGCCAGGCACAATGACAAAGAACCTGAACCTTTGCAGTGGCAAAATTCTGGATTCATGCTCAATATTGCCTAAATCTGATTTTCAGTCCCACTGGTGGTGATGGCAGTGTAAGGCAAGTCACAACTAGGCAGTCTGAACTGAATTCGCTTCAAATTTCCTTCACACTGTCCAAGCAATGTAAATAAAAGCAAAGGCTTCCACTCTTTCACAGCCATGGCTACAGCTGCTTATCAGCAGCAAACTCCTCATCCCAAATACAAAGTTCCTGCGCCTGTAGCAGTTCAGCTATGACGATTTCAGCTTATGCCAGTCTGTGTCAAAGGTGTCAGAGGGAAAACAGAATCTGCAAGTAACCTTGGCTGCTGCCCAGCAGTAACACCTTCACACGGTACACACAGCATCTTTTTCCCATTTTAAAGGCTGCCCTGAGAGGCATTGCTGTCCTTACCTAGATCTCCCAGATAAACCAGACATCTGTGACACGCCATCTGTGCCCACTCCATCTCCTTCTCTGATGCAGACACAGGTTTCTTGCAGCCTACGAGCAAACACAGGATCACCTACAGCACTGGGTGGAGGCTGGGGAGACACAGGACCTACCCACGCCTCTGCCCAAGACACCCAAACCAAAACCCCCCCAGTCAGACCCCACTGTCAGCTGCCAGCTGTGCTATCCCGTAGAGCAGCACTGTGTCACTCTTGTCAAACCGTGGAAAATAAATGCAGAAAAATACTTACAGACCCCACTGTTCACCCACTCCCCTTGGCTTCCCTGCTGATGGGGGCAGTGTTGTCACCACACCAACAATCACTGACACAAATGACTGTCACCTTGTCTACAAGGTCTGCCAGAGAGACCTGGCTCCATCTGCCCTCAGATGAGAGGACAAAGGCCAATTCCTGTCTACAGGATCGAGTGATCATGTTAACACAGCACTGAACACAAGTAATAAGGCTGATTTCATTAGCACAGCTAATGAGGCCATTGGATGGGAGCAGGCACAAATCCCTGGAAGCCAGAACAAACTCTGAGCACTGGCACTGGGCATCAGCACATAATGGGGACAGACCCTCTCCAACACCGAAGATGGAAACTAACTCATTGTCTCAAGACCAAGATGTAGACTAAGAACTGACCAACCAAAAATGGAAGAAGTTAAACAAGCGAAAACCAGGACAGAAATACATGCTGTAGACAGGGCAGCTGGAGTCAGGGGGAACTGCCTCTGGACAGCAGTGCCTTTGCAGCTGGGTTCAGAAGGGCAACCGAGCTAGTGACAGGGCTGGAAGGCACAGCCTGGGAGGAGCAGCCACAGACTTCAGGCTTGTATAGGTTGGAGAAGAGGAGACTGGAGGAGATTCCATTGCTCTCTGCAGCTTCCTGAGGAAGTGAAGGTGCCAGCCTCTTCTCCCTGGCACCCAGTGATATGGCACATGGGAATGGTTCAGATGCATCGACGGATTTTTAGATTGAACATGAGGAAGCCTCTCCTTACCAAAGAGTGGTCACACCCTGGAATGGGTTTCCTAGAGAGCTGGTCAATGCCCCAGACCTGTCAGTGTTTAAGAGGCATTTGGACAATGTCCTTGACAACATGTTTTAACTCCTAGTCATCCCTGAATTGCTCAGGCAGTTGGACTGGACAATCATAGGTCCCTTCCAACTGAAATAGTCTTGTCAATGCTGTACTAAATTTATTTTAAAAAAGCAGTTCAGGCAGTGCAAAGTGTCAAAAGCAGCAGGGAAAGGCTGCAGCCAGCTGAACTAACTGAAGTCATCAAACATGAGTCAGTTCCTGGGAAGAGCACATCCCACCTTCCCCCAGCCAGTGGAGCCACAGTTCAGCCAGAGATCATGAGGCAAAAAACGTTCCTGCGCCTGTGCTTCCCCCTCTGGAAAGTGTCTGCTGCCACCAGGCCACCAGCATCATGGATTCAGGCTGGCTTCACTCTTCCTGCTGCCAAGGACTCACACCTTCTGGAGGAGAAAGTTCCTTCAAGCAGGAGTCCCAAAGAAGATTTTAAAGACTGATCCAGTTTGCACTCTGCTCCCCTCCTGGCTGAGACTAGAAGGGTGGACATGAAATCTGGAGGCTGCAGTGAGCAGTGAGGAGCTGTTCCCACTTACTGACAGGCATTGTACTGATGCCACAAGATTTTTGCTTTTTATATATTTTTCATATATTCATAGCTTTGTAGACTATTAGTATATTGTATAGTTATATAGTTTCTTAGTTTACTCCAGTACTTTTCCAGTATTGTGTTAAGACAGACACATTCCTGGAATCTTGCTCTAATCATACTTCTTCAGTGAACCAATGCCATTCTTCTGCTTTCTTCTGCATGTAGACATAAATGATGTGGGGCTAGAACCACAGGGAGAGGCTTTAATAGGAGGCTGAACCAAGGGGGGAATTACTTCATTAACTGTACTTCTAATTGGGGATTCTTATCAATTACGCTTATTTGCTAAACTTATAAAAGTGTCGTAGCCCTATATCACATATGCATTTCGGTGTGCATTCTGCTGTGCATTTCACTGTAAGTGCACCTGAAGGATCCTTCAATAAACAGAAACTGCTTTTTATCCTTTTAATCTTGTTTGCCTTGTGGTTTCAGGGCTGATAAAGGCATAAGCACGAGTCACCTTGTACAAATACACAGCCTTAAATCTGTGTCCATATACACCGCTGGACTCACCCTCCCTTCTTTTTTTCTCTGAATCCTCTTGCTCCCATTCTTATAACCATCAAACTGTGCCCACCCTGATCTGTGGTTTATATGGGATCCGTACACATTTATCTTTTCTCGATAGGCAAAAGTTACATCTCTACTCTCCAGTTACATGCTCACCTGCAGCATCCTTTTAATTGAAGAGCCCAAACACACCAAGAAACCTGAACAAGTGGAGCCTTTCATATGCAAACACCCCTCAGGGTACAAACCCACCTGGAATGCGCATACTGAGGATTTATTAATTCTGCAGTACTGAGGTACATTTCTAAAAGCAACAGTTGCCAGGAACATCTGCCTTTTAAATCAACAGTTTGAAGCCGATAGTGATACCATCATCTCCCAGAACTAAGACTACAATCCCAGCAAGTAAAAACTTTTGCTAAAGACACACTAACTTCCCACAGCCAGGTGCTGCTGTCCTCCCCGCTGACAGCTTTAAGCACATCAGTTAAACCCTTGCTAATACAGTTCACAGAACAGAGGCTTCATTTCTCACCTGGACACCCCCCACGACAGAAACATGTGCCCCCAGGCCACTGAGTACAACCCAAGGCAAGTAAGAACAGACCATTACAAGGTAATTGAGGATGTGAATGCACAGGCAGTCTTGAGCTGTTTCAGGACTGCAAATACTCTTGTTCTTCCTCCCCTAACAGGTACAACACCTCAGATTTCCCCGCACCTAAGGGCACACAGAGGTCACATGGGCCAGCTAACATGAGCTACAGGACCTTACTATGTCCAAGATTCAATAGCAGTTTCAAAGCCACATAGTGAAGAGAGCATAGACAGAAGAGGCACCAAGAGGAGGAACAGTATCTTATATCTAGTGAACAGGATGTAGTGAGAGAAATCTGTTGATTTCAAGAACCTATTCCCCTGTTTGTCTGCTTTAATTAAGCTTTTAAAAACATTCTGTACAGCCAGTAGTGCTCTTCAATTTTCCACAAAAATCTGCCATCACCAGACACTTACTAAAGAATTTTCTCACACTGTTTTCTTCCTGCTAGAAACCCTTCTTTCTTCCCTAATTTGGCATTATTAAAAAAAAACCCCAAACAGTGCCATTGAAACGAAAGCAGGACAGTCTGTTCTAAACAGAGAACTTGCTAATCAGGGGAAAAAAAATCCCTTGAATGCTGAAACAAAGACAGACTAGTGCAAGGGGAAGTGACCTGTCTGGGTTCAGCTCTGCCCATGAGCCCAACACCCTGAGCACAAACCTATGAGAGGGTCCGTCACGTGTGTCCAGTCAATGCAACACTGCAACTCCAGCTGATAATGGGACTGGATGTAGAGCAGGAGGTGCTGGTAAAATCCTATGCCAGCCACCAAGTGAGTCCGGTATGCGCACTCCAGGGTGCTGCGGCTGTGGATGTGCTGGGAGAAGGAAAAGGAGCACGTTAACGCAGTTCGGGGCACAGTTCAGGCTGGGCACCCAAGTCGTGCTGAGTGTGAAGCAAGACAGTGGTAGCTCAGCTGTAACTGGTCTTGCACAGCTCTGCACCTCCTTCCTGCTCAACAGTGTTGCCTCTAGTGGTATTTACAAAGGGTCAACATCAAGGAGAAATACTTGCAAAGACAAATAAATAATATCAAAGTATCTAGCTGGAGCACCTTAAATGCACCCAGACCCCTGGAAAGCCAGGAGAGCTCATGGCATCACAGAACACTGAGGATCTTCTAGTGATCAACTCCTGATTGTTGTAAAAACTATCAGCACTGACAAAGCCTCTTAAAACCATCACTCTGCCTGGAGAGATCTGTATTACAACGAGGGGAATGCAAAAAATAAGCAAATTCTGTTAAAATGCCTTCTGCAATGGCAGGTGTTTCAACAGCATATTAGTGCTTATCCGCCCACTGTCAGACAAAGGCACAGGGCAGCTCCACAGGAATTTGGGAGAGCCCAGCTTCCCACCGTGGGCTCAGACCACAGCTTCTCCAAGCAAATGAAGATCTAAACTTTGCCTCATCCACTGCACAGCCAGAGACCTTCTCATGCCAGAGCCATAGATACCTGCCTTTTTATTTGTTTTAATGAGCTGGATAACTTCATAGTAAACCTTTCTCCAGAGCAGTTCTTCTGCTTTTCTTCCATAATCCACTGGATGCAGGAACATCAGCTTCACACACAGCTCCCGCAGCCTGGGACAGAAAGCAGAGCATTCTCAGTGAGCTGCTGCAGCCTCAAACATAGCTGCCACTACAGAAGCACAGAAGAGGAAAATCCAAATCCATTACAATGGCTCAGCCAGGCCATCTGGTGATAGTACAGCCTGGATCACTCCCACACAAGAACACCTGGAAAAGCAGTACACTTAAAGCAGTGTCCTCTGGGCTCAGCTGGCCATCAGTGACTTCCTGAAGTGCAGTAATGACAAGAACTGGCTTGACAGTGTTAAAAATTATTAACAACAATCCTCCCTGCTCAGCAACCCCTAAACCTGATAAAAGATTTTACACAAGATTTTATACATGTAAGAAATTTCTGCCCTACAGTTTTTATTACAAGGAAGGAATTGGCCAACACAATTTATTTGTCATCAATGACACCCAGGAAAGCCTCCAGCCATGGACTGTGTTGCTCAAACACAGGTCTGAAATTCAGCCACTGCTTCTAAAACCTGGAAGGATCCCAGATCAACGGGCACACTATAAACCAAATAAACACTGAAGCTGCAGATTCAACAGCTCCACGTGTTGCTTCACACTGATTTTCCCCAGCCAAACACAAAACACGAGCATGCTGCTCAACTTACTTGTTCCTCAAGCTGATGTTCTCTGGCTTGAACACATCCTGATATGCTGCCTTATTGCCAAGGATGAGATCCAGCCGATGCACAGCCTCGACCACTGCCCTGCACAAGAACACAGAAACAAGAGTTTCAGGACAGCGGGTGAGCTGGGATCACTGCAGATCACAGGTGTCTGCACAGAACCACACTGGCCTGCTTAGTTCCACTGTCAGCACACTGCCCTGTACCACCACACCACAGTCACTGACTTCCTTTCTGCACTCTATTTGAAGAAGGATATGGAAAGCAGAAAAAAGCAGAGTTACATACATTATAGGCACTTTGCTGCAGAACAGCTGTTTAATCACCACTTACGGCTGCCTGTCTGATCAAATATGTCAATTATTTCTACAGTCGCAAAGTCAGAAATGTCTCTGGACACGTTAGCAACCTCAGCATTTAAACCTGGTATACCTACACTAAGTTTAATGTAAATAATGTAAAACTGAATTAAAAAAATTGATTGAATTCTAGTAACTACTGTTTTGATGGGGTAACTTCTAACAGTGTGAGAATCAAACCTCCTCCAATTCCTGTTTCGTCACCAACCTGCCTACCAAAAGAAGGCAACTCAAGTCTCTCATTTGCCAAAACTTCTCCATCTTCGCTACAGGGATTCACTGGTTAAACCCCTTACAGTGACAGGCAACAGATAGTCAAACCCAGCCTAGAAGAGGACATTTGTTTCAAGGTTTTGTCCCCTGAAAGCCACCTAAAAGACAGAGCAAGTGACCTCCAAACCTCTGAGCCATGCAAAAAGCAATTTGTTGAATCATTGTTCAAGACCCTCCTGGAGGAAGAATCCCACACCATGTGTAAATCTCAAGCACTCAAAAGTTGATAGCTGTGAACAAATCACACTGCAATTCTGAAGGCTACAGCGAAATAAACCCAGGGACTTTCAGCACCATTAGTGCTGAACCTCATCAACAGTTCACAGACAGCTCAATAAAGCACAATCAACCACCAGCCCTTCCTACACAAGAGGTCTGCCTCTATCCAAAGTCACCAAACCCACTCATGAAGTTAACTCTCCCCAGCTCTTCTTTAAGCAGTACGTTCCCCAAGCCATCGGCTACCAAACCCCAGTAGACGTTGTTCTCCCTCTCAGTCTCATGTCTACCACACCCATTGTCATTCCTCATTTCTCCAATACCTGTTCCACTGTGGCTGCTGAGCCTGCTGCACCCAAGAGCTGTTGGAGCAAGGAGATGAAGACAACCACAACGCACTGTGAACACAGAAGAAGGCAGGACTAGAGCAAACTCCTGCCAAGCAGAGCAGTCAGGTTCTGCAGCCAGTCTGCTGCCCCTCCCGAAATCTCTGTCACCTGCAGATCGGGAACTCCTCCATCACACTCACAGCACCACGCAGTGACTGAGCCTGCTGCTCTGGCACTGATGGTGGCCAGATGGAGCACAGGGCATTCCCAAGCCAAAGCCTGCAAGCTCATGTTCTGGGAGGCTGAAACCACCATCACCTCCTTGAAAACTAAAGATATTACTGCAAAGTAACTGACAGTTTCCTACGCCAGCCTCTCCCCAGCACAGCAAATCTCTCTTCACAAACTCACTACACCCAAAGGAACCTTCCTGAAAAACACCCCAGGACATTCCACAGCTCACAGAGAAAATGTCCCATCTCCTGCCATGCCACAGAAAACCTCTCACTCAAGGTAAGGAAATCTCACTTTTCTGTTGTTGTGGAAAACTCACTACTTCTGTTGTTTCCAGTAACCACAGAAGCTGACAGGAGAAGGGAAACATGGGGAACAGAAGTATCTCATGCAATGACTTGGGAGATCAAAACACCATAGACTTGAACCAACTTCTTCCTGAATAATCATGAAGAAACCCAAAGAGGTAGTAAGAATCCCACACAAAATCCTGTTATGTCCTTGACATCCAGCCCCTCCTGCTCACTGGCCTCTTTCTCATATGGCTTAAAGGGCATTTGCAAACTGACAGCTGCATACCCTCACAGCAAGGAAAGAAGCAAGTAAAATACATTTTGGTTTACAAGTAACAGGCACTGAGTATGCAGCATCCAGCCAAGTTCATATTGGGCTTGGGGCATTCCAACAAGCCCTTACAGCTTAGTTTCCCTACAACAGAACCCTGCAAAGCACAGGCAATCCACATCTCCTCACTGCAGCTCGGGACTGCTGTCCTGGCTGTGGCTCTCAAAGCCCCCCCAGTGCACCAGGAGCTGACTGGCTTCCTGTGCAAAGGGTGGCCAGAGGGAAGAGGAACTGCTGGTGCATTTGATTGTCAGAGAGAGCTATAGGAAAACTACAATTGTTGATTTCTGACACAGGCAATAAAGCAGCTGTAAAATAACATTCCCTGAGCACCGAATTTCAGCTGCGCACATCCGATACAAGTGCACATGTCCATGACATCCAATGTGGGAAATGATCCCAGTGGCCTGCCAAACAAGAAATATGGAAAAGTTTCCTTCTGGGGACAGGCTGAGCAGGGACACAAGAGGGTATTCCTCCTGCTCCTCAAGGTGGCCTGAAGGGCATCTGCCATACAATCTAGCTTTCTACAACAGCCCTGGATGGGCACATACAGACACTTGGTGTTCCTGCTCTTCTCTCAGGACTTGTAGAGAAATAAAGTTCATGACTGGAGAGCAGCAAGGTTGATGCTCAGATGTGGTTCACGAGACCTAAGGGAGGCCGCAGCTGAAACATTGTCTGGTCTGCACAGAACTCATGGTGCTGCTGGAAGAGCAGGAGGCAGGAATAAAGCAGAATCTGTGACAGCTGGCAGTGACCTGCCAGGATCCTGCATCTGCGGTGCTGAGAAAAGGGGACTCAGTGACGACAAAAGGGACAGGAGCCAGCCTCACTACAGAAACGTTGGGAAACATCAACACAGGCACTATGGGCCAAGTACTGATGAAAATGCACTTCAGCATCTGTACCCTGGATGGCCCGAGACCATGGGCTGAACTTTCCCTAGCAATTAAGACAACAAATCTTGTCCCAGGACCCATTTTTCTACCTGCTGTGTTTAAACATTGCTTTCAGACAGCACATTAGAGCCACAGAGGAGGCACATCAGATGCCAGTCTATTAAAAGAAACAAGTACAGCACATGGTGCCAAGCAGGGTGGAAACAGGCCAATGCCAAGTCCTCTCAAACCACACAGATACTGATCTGTCCCCTTCCTTCTGTGCCATTAACAGTCTGGGATGAAGCAAGGTGGTGGGGAGAATTATTTGTCCCCTCTGTTTCTTTATTTAGTACATCACTAACAGCCACAGTCGTCTGAGGAGTAAGACATTCCTCAGAGAAAAGTCCTGCAGTCATCCATCTGTGCTCTGGCATGTGTCAATCCACAAATCACACTGCCTGGAACAGGCTCCAGACAGGAACAGTACAGCTGAGTCCATGAGCTAATGGTTACCCAGAAACCTGTAAAATAAACCTGGTCACCTTATGCTACAACATGCATTGTAAAAGAGCACCCAGGATAATGCATTTGCCACATTCCAAGGTGAAACCTGGGAAGTATCAATCTAGGAAAACTTGGAAAAGATCAAAGAGTAGCCCATGAGCAGTGATGGGCACCATCATCTCTGAAAGGACACTCCAACAGCCAACATGCTGCCAAGGACCTCCATGACCTGAGCTCAACTCCCACAAGCTGACACAATACTGAACCCATGGGATCACAGTTTAGAGCTAGGACTGTGATATTCACACATCTGTGACTCAAAGGTGCCACTTAGTGTGATAGTCATGAGTTCCCAGAGACCAC
>VZTX01001035.1:0-25299 GCA_013400915.1 Pardalotus punctatus | reverse complement strand
CCTTTTGGGGTCCCTCCATCCATGCTGCCCTGCACCTTTTGGGGTCCCTCCATCCATCCCCACGCTGGGAAAGCAAGCTGCTCCTGCGCCTTTTGGGGTTCCTCCATCCATCCCCCGCCGGGAAAATCCTGTGCTCCGCTCCGCCGGGAGCCCCCGCAGAGGCAGCTGCTTTGGGGTCTTCCCGCCGCTCCCCCTCCACTCGCGTGGCTGCGCCCCAAGGAGGTGGGAGCGGATGTGGGAAGCAGGTGGGATCCCCTAAAAATGTCCTTCTTTGCCTTAGGGAAATGGGGTTCGGGCCAGGTTGGTGCCCGCTGAGGAAATCTCTGGGCGTCGAGGAGGTGTGGGAGGCGAGGCGGCGGCTGGGGCCGGCGCGGGGCCGGGAGGGCAGCCAGGCTCCGTGCTGGGAAAACATTCGTGTCTGGAACAAGCTCCCCGGAGAGGGGGAGATGTCCTGCTCTCTTCCCTGGAGACGAAAGTTTCAAACCTAATCTGGGAAAGAAGGGACAGAGCTCTAGACCGACGCAAAGAGCGCTGGCCGCCGCCCGACCGGGTGCTTCCCATCCCGGTGCTTCCTGGGCTCGCTGCTTCCCACCCTCAGCCTTGGAGCTGGGAAGGCTCCATGCAGGACCACAAGTGCCTTTTTCCTAAATTAGCAGTGGCTTTGTCTTGTAAGGCATCTATGTAGTTGGCAAGAGGCTCCCCGACGTGGGCGTCATCCCTACAGCACAAAGTTGCTGTGAAAGATGGGATTTAAGATGTCCTGGGAATGTGTGGGCTGCAGGGAGGATGACATCCTCATCACTGGGTAAATCAAATTGTAAATCAGTTTCTGTGTTAGTGGTGAAAGTGTAAAAGGTTAGGTCTGCTCTGGGCTTTGTGCAGGTAAAACTAATTTCCAAGCTGGGCATAATTGATGCAATGGGATTTCCCTGGTTGCGATCCAGAGGATTAAATGTAACTGACACTTCTGAGATGTTTGCTAGTTAGGAAGCAGTCTGGACACTCGGGTATGACACGAGCCTGGCAGAAGCCCTGGGTGAGCTCTGGCAGCCCCACTACAAGAGCCAAAAGCAAGCCAGTTTAAGCTAATTTGGATATTTCTCTGCAAGCTGTAAGTGCATTTCAGGATTGTGTTGGAGACTGACCTTCCCAGGAACCCAAGAACAGCTGCAGCACAGGCTGTGGCAGTGTCCTGATACCCTACCAAAATTCCTGAGCCAGAATGCAAAGTGGATCAACCCAAATGCAAATTCAGCTTTCCCATGCTTCTCAAAAATTGAGTGTTTTGTCTTCCTGGTGCAGACAACATCGATGTTATGACACTCTCTGGTCCACAGAGGGGAAGAAGGGGAAGTGAAACATACTTACGTTCTAGCTATATTTAGAAATTTAGCATGGTGCATTAACTGATATTCAGATTAGCTTTTGGCAGACACTGATGTCGAGGAAAATTGACCTGAGAACTGCCCAGGTTATACCTGTTCTCTGTACCAATACTCAGATCTTCATATTCAGCACCTTTTATTGGAAGTACTGTTGTACCACTGCTCATTCCTTTGCTCTGAGTGGATCCAGGATGGGGGGGAATTGCTTCCACCCATTTGCACAGTTTGGATAGAAGATAAATCTCTGTGCTTTTATTAGTTATTTAAGTAAGAGCTGCAACCATCAAACTCCTTTTAGTGACTGGCTACAGACTGGATAAAGAGCTTTTTGATTTTCCAGCTTAGGGCTGGTAAAGGTTGCCTGTGACTCAGGAACTCCATGATTCAAGTTCTTCCTTACAAAACTTTGGATGTTTTTCAAAGCTCTGGCTTAGTTCCTGGCTTTACTAATTGGGCGAGAACTTCCTGGAATCAGGATGTTAATCTGAACCTTTTTGTTTTGTTACCAATCTGAACAACTCCTATTTTGGCTATTGTGGCCAAAACTTGGATTTAGGCCAACTTTTAAAATAGGGTTTTTTTCCCCTTTTTCTTTGTTGGATTGGACAGAAATTGTAGCAGAAGCTGATCAAGGATGTTTGGTTGGGTCTTTGATTAAAGAATTGTTTCTGGAGGAGGCTTTGGATGCACAGCACACTCTGGAAGTGTGTTAATGTACAGGGGTGACACAAAGCCAGCGTGGTTTGTTTTTGGAAATGTGGTCAGCCAGTGACAGAGTGTGAAAGCAAGTCGGGATTCCCGAGCCCTGTCTTTAGTCACTGAGGTGCTCTCTGATGTTAAGCCAGTTACTGTAGCAGTGCTGGACCATTTCTTTTGCATTTAAGCAATGGGTGTGAGTCATTAACGCGAGGTTATGCATGCATTCATTGCTTTGGATGCCTTAAAGCTCGTCTTCCTGTTGAAGAGAGCTCTTGCTTGGATCTGTTCTGGTGTTAGGGATGCTTTGCAGCTCCTGACTGAGTTGTGTTTATTTGGGCAGTGAGATAAACCTCTGCTCTGCCCAAACTGGCAGAGTCTGTGACAGACCAGCTCTGTGCAGAGCTGTTGCTGAGCCATAGATTATTAGGACAAGTAGTATTGGAAATTATGTAAAACAAAGCCCAGGATAAGTGTGGGTGCTACTAATGCACCTCAAAATAATCAGTGTAAAGTGGCCTTTAGGGAATAGAGATTGAGACACCAGTCTGCTCACCTTTTTAGACACAGCAGACAGTCAAACTTACTCTTTTGCTTATTTGTTTGTAGAAATAGCTGTAGGGTTTGTGTTTTTCTTCTTCAGGGACAGCAGCTGAGAGTTAACACATGCTTGTGGCGCTCCTGAAAGCTCCAGCAGATTTGCTGAGATGTGTCTTTGAGCAGTCAGCATCAAGGCATAATCAGACAAAAACCTGTATCTGCAACATCATGCTGGTAAAAGTTAATGTTGATCAGAACTAGAGCAAATATTGGCTGGGCTTTGATACTCGAGGAACAAAGACACATGTAGACATTAAATAACAAGGAGACAAGTAAGATGAAGGTTTTTCTCCATTATGGTTTAAAACCAAATTAAGGCATGTTAAGATCAAAGTTTTGTTCTGTCCTCTGCAACTGAAAGGTAGATTTGTCTTCTTGAAAGTGGTGAAAAGATTGACTTCAGAATTTCTAAATGAAATGAAATGAAGGAGTGGAATCTCGTGAGTGTATTGCTGTGTCACAAAAATGGTTGGACCGTGTTCTCTCTGAAATCCTTTTGCCCAACACTCTTGGGCTGCAGGGCAGCTCTCTCTTGCAGCTGGGCAATGGTGTGAATTTAATGGATCCAAGCTTCCAGCAGAAACTGGAGGGTGAGAAGGAGCTGCTTCGCCGGGCTATACAGAAAGAACTGAAGATTAAAGAGGGAGCAGAAAACCTGCGCAAAGCGACAACAGACAGAAAGAATCTTGTTCACATCGAGCACGTGCTGAAATCTTCCAACCGAAAACTGGAGCAGCTGCATTGGGAACTTCGGGAGCTCAATGCACGGATTGTGGTGACAGACAAAGAGGAGAGTTTGACAGGTAGGTCTTGGATCACGATTGACTGGAAAATTCTGTTAGAGTGCTTCGATCTTTATAGATACTGAAGTTATATAGTCTTCTGTTGAGGGCTCATGAGTAGAGGGAGCTTCTTGGTATTTAGCTGATGAAATTACCTGTGGTGTTAAAAGCTGAGAATGGGGCAATAAAGGTGTAAGAAAATGTAGGGAGAAAACCAGCTGAGAGTGATGGGCATGGGCAATATTCAGTAGTAAGTTGTAGGTGGAATTGAAGAGATTTGAATAGAGTTTCTGGGCAGTTGAACATCCAAATATTTTACAGGATGAATGAGTATTAAATTGGAAGAGTGCTTGTTAGGACAGGTTCATTGATAAATTAAGAAATATTTACAGATATGAGCTTGAGCTTCATTTGAAAGTGTTTTGCAGTCAGTTTTGTAGACAAGACCTTTTTGTACTTTATTTGTAGCCTAACTTCCTTTAGAGTCACCCATCTATAACCCAGTGAAATGAAACAAGACAAGATGACTGATGGTATTGTGTTGTTTGTGCAGATGGATCTGTATCTCCAGATCCTTGCCTCTGGGAAAGAAACACAGACCCCATGGCAAGGAAGGTGGAAGCTTTGAAAAAGCAGCTGCATGTTGAAATGAAAGTGAAACAAGGAGCTGAGAACATGATCCAAATGTATTCAACATCCAAGGTAAGCAGGAATAAAGAGCC
Source organism: Pardalotus punctatus (assembly GCA_013400915.1). Lineage (NCBI taxonomy): Eukaryota > Metazoa > Chordata > Aves > Passeriformes > Pardalotidae > Pardalotus > Pardalotus punctatus. Next base: position 21,114 of record VZTX01001035.1, on the reverse strand, counting down.
ATTTGGGAACATGGATTATTGGATTAAATTTGTATTTAAAGTCTATACACAAATCTCTCTCTGATAATTGCCATGGGAGAGAAATTAACTTGCAAAGCTTTTTTGCCTGAATCCTACCTCTGTACTTTGGGTCTCAGCATAGTGACAGCACGTAAAGGTGGTGTAAGAGGTACATTCGGTCACTGATGAGGAAAGAAAGCTAGGAAAGCATTGGTGTTGTAACCAAGGTAGTTGATGTGATGTTTTAATATCACAGAGCTGTTTAGCATAAAGCACAGTGTGTGGTATCTCTTTATGTGAGAAAATTTCAGAGGTTTACTGGATTCATATTCATCTCATTTTTCGAGTTTGGCATAATCATATTTAAAGGTCAAAAGAAAATTTAAAACATTTCAAATTCAAGCTTATGATGAAGCTTAATTCAGTAAGACCAGCAGTGTAGAGGGCTGTGATATTTTTATTGGTTCACAGAACACTGTAAGCACAGTTAACCAGGGAACAACAAGTCTCAGTGACTGCAGCGTTTGGTATTAACTGGGCATGTCCTTGACCTGTCCTTTCCCTCTGCAAATGGAGATCGTGATCTCAGAGTCCTTGATCCTCAGTGCTGCCTCCTTTACATAACCACTGTGTATTCCGTTTCAGAGTCAGTTATGACCCTTTGTGCAAGCACCACCTCACCTTCATGTGAGAACATCATTATCACCCATTTGTAATGATCACGGTTCTCTCTGCGATTCCTTTCGGCAGGAGCGGAAGCTGCTGGCTACAGCTCAGCAGATGCTCCAAGACAGCAAGACAAAGATTGAAATAATCCGCATGCACATCGTGAAAGTATCTCAGTCCACAGGAGGGATAGAAGATACAGCAGATCCAGCAGGTAACGTGCTGTAGGTAACTGATATGGCTCACAACAGATGCAGACAGCCCCCTAAGATCCACAGTACTTGCCTGATTTTCATCCTTGCCGTGTTTTACCTCCCAAATGGCCAGTGAGGATGGGAACCACCATCAGTGCTTTGGAGCTGCGGATTGAGGAGCTGAGGCATCACCTGCGCATTGAAGCTGCCGTAGCTGAGGGGGCAAAAAATGTGTTGAAGATCCTGGGGGGCAGTCGGGTACAGGATCGCAAGTTTTTGGCTGAGGTAAGCAGATATTGCCCAGGCTTTCTTGCGAGGGTGGCTTCATGCCCTCACATAAGTGATTTAGCATGAATGAGCAGAGTTAAACAAGTTACTAATTTAGGAATTTCCTGTCTCTCTGTGAAGACTGATTGGGATCACTTTCCCTTCTAGGGATAGCATTCCTTGCTTTGGTGAAATCTCTCAGGAATGTCAGAAGTGACACTGATGGGGATTCAAGCTCTATGGGAAAATATTTAATCTTGTTCCTTTATTAGAAGGGTGTTGTCTTGTTGGGTTTTTTCTAAGCTTACTCTAGTTCATAAAGGATTAATAGTACCTGGTCTGAGGCTCTACATGGAAAATTTCTGCCTGCTTTCTGTTCTCCTTCACGTTGGTAGGCTCAGGGTCGTTTGCAAGAGTCCTCTCAGAAGATTGACCTGTTACGCTTGTCCCTGGAACGTCAGCTCAGTGAGCTTTCTCCTGATCACCCAAAAAGAGCACTCATCAAACAGGAACTAGTAAACACTTCCTCCCTGGGAGCCCGGCACGGCAGCATCCAACCCACTTCAGTCATCAAACCTACAGCCCTTACAGGTACAGGGGTCCTGCATGGCATGTTGTTGTGAGGAGGACAGTGGGAAAAATGAATTCTCTTTCTTTTCATAGTTGTTATATAGACATTGGATTTTCTAGGAGCTGGCCTTCTGTCTTCTAGGCCAGGCAGAGCTTTCTGAGCATATGGATTTGCAGCCTATTAATCTGGAGTAAATTTAAACTATTAACCAAGAAATCATGAATCTGAGAAATTCTTGGACCTCTTTGAGGGCAGGCTGACTAGAATCACTATCTTTACATAATGATACTCCTTACTCTCCTAAAATTCCTCAGGAACACTGGAAGTGAGACTGATGGGGTGTCAGGATCTATTGGAGAATGTTCCAGGACGTTCCAGAATGACTAGTTCTTCTCCCATCTGTGGCAGCCCAAGTGATTTGAGGTCCTTTTCCCGGACACGAGTTGGCCTGGGCATCCATGGCCGTGGCGTTGCAGGAAAATACCGGAATGAAGAGCCGTGTAGTGAGTACAGCATTCCCTGCTGACCTGTCCGTGGCATATCGGAGCAAGGGGGCTTTTGGGTCAGCCTGGTATGAGTGTTGTTATAAGGAACCTGATTTCTGCAAAACTGAGAGAGAGAATGAATTGCATTATACCTGGTCCTCCTAGGACTCTCCTGGCAATTGGTTGGCATGTTCACCTTCAGGGTGGGAGATTTTCTTTGGTAAAACGTTATAATCCATGTTTCCTCTTTTGTCCAGATGAGGTCCTTGCTGTGCTCAAAGTGGACAATAAAGTGGTTGGCCAAACGAACTGGGGACCAGTTAATAACCAGGCATGGGACCAGAGTTTTGTCATTGAGCTGGATCGGGTAAGTCTGCCCCAGATTCCTGTGCTGTTTGTTTTTCCATTTCACCTTACCTGATTTGCTTGTTTAGCTGCCATTCCACTTGGTTCAACCCTGTATTGCGGCTGTCCCCATGTCCTTTGATGTGCCAGTTATCTCAGCCTTCCCCTGAAGGCACAGCATCTCTGCCAGAGATTCAGCTTGAGCAGCATCTGTTGTCCTTCTCTCCTTATCTGAGCACTTTTATTTCATCTTATCAGCAAAATGGCTCTCAGGGATTTCTAAATGGGGAGCCAAGACAGCAACTTCCAAGAGGGTCTGTAGCTAAGAAGATCTGAAAACGTCAAAAAAAGGGAACAGAAGGACTAAAGAAGTTTTTTATGCATACTCTTTAGTTTACTGATTTTTTTTTTTTTTACAACAGCATGTGTGTGCCATTTCCAGAGCATGGAGCACTATGTAACTATTCTGTCTTTGTTTTCTCCCCCACCACTCACCCATGCCACCAGTCACGTGAGCTAGAAATTGCAATTTATTGGAGGGATTGGAGAGAACTCTGTGCAGTGAAGTTCTTACGTTTGGATGATTTTCTTGATAATGAACGTCATGGGATGTGTCTCTCGCTGGAGCCCCAAGGAATGCTTTTTGCAGAGGTATAAATATAAGCTTTGTTTCTATTTCAGAGAACTCTGTTCAGGGTGCCTGCCCTGACAGCAATTGTTCAATCCAGAATACAAGGAATGCAAGGAGCAATAATCTAGAAGGGTAGAATGACACCTGAAACCCTCTTGCATCCATAGCCCATGTAAGAATAAGGAACAGCATGATACAATAGATGTGCACAGGCCGTAGCCTGGAGTGATTCTTCAGCTGCTCCACTGTAATTATGTGTGTGCGCACTGTGAAATCCGTTCATTTTTATTTGCTTTCATTATGAGTCATTGGTGGCACTTTAATTAAACATATGGCTTAATGGTCAGGATTGAATCACAGAGACTGTAGAATCAGAGATCCAAACTGCCTCTGGCTATGCTTATTTTATCATCTTTCTGAGGCTAATAATAGTTTGAAGTACCATCAGTGTAGAGATCATCTCGATAGTTCCTTAAAAGCCACAGTATTTTCTCCTTTGTGTTGTGATGAAAGTTCCTGTGGTTATCATTCCAAAGTAGGATCTGGACCTCATGTACCAAAATTTGCCTCCTCTCCCCGCCTGCTTGTTTTTTGTGGTTGGTTTGTGGTGGTTGATTTTGGCTTTTTTTTGTTTTTGCTTCTGTGCCATGAACTACTGTGTCTGTTATCCTACAAATGCGTGTGTTCTTTATGCATGGCTTTACAAATTGGATAAATTTTTCTGGGGATATGAATTGGCCTTAATTCTAGAGGGTTTCTGAATTTTAGGTAGCAGATAATTCCAACCTCTAAACCCACAACTGAAGTAGCAGCTGATGAATCTAGAATAAGAGAGTCTGGAGTCTATGGGACTGACTCCAAACTTACCAAACAGATAGGAATGGAGAATTTGATGAGTGAACAGATGTGTGAAAATTTGGGTTTACAATTTAAACGGAGAATCCTGACAAATCCCTTTTGCTTCTTTGACAGGTGATGTTCTGTAATCCTGTCATTGAGAGGAAGCCAAAGCTGCAGCGACAGAAGCGTATTTTCCCCAAACAGAAAGGTGAGGTGCTGGAGAAGTGACTGTCCAGGGGGAGGGCAGGGGTTTGCACAAGCAGATTCTCCTGTCCCACTCAATCTGAGAGTTGTTAAAACTCTTGCTAATTACTGTGTATGTGAAAGTTTGCTCAGTCACACGAAGTGCAGGCAGCCTGTCTGCAGCACCATCTGTAATGTGGTCTTGTCATGGTGTTGTTACTCAGAATTAACACTGCTAGGAGGATTTAATTGCTAGTTATTTAACAGACTTCTTAGCTCTGGGGCCTCCAGCATCAGAAGGACATGGACTTCTTGCAGCAAGGAGGGGCCACCAAGATGCTCAGAGGGCTGGAACCGCTCATCTCCAGAGACAGGCTGTGAGAATTGGGGCTGTTCAGCTCAGAGAAGGCTCTGGGGAGACCTTGGAGCTCCTCCTAGTGCCTTAAAGAGACTGTAAGAAAGCTGGAGAGGGACTTTGGACAAGGGTCTGGAGTGACAGGACAGAGGGGGAATGGCTTCCTACTGACAGGGCAGGGTTAGATGGAATATTGCTAAGACATTTTTCCCTGTGAGGGTGGGCAGGCCCTGGCACAGGCTGTCCAGAGAATCTGTGGCTGCCCCATCCTTGGAAGTGTTCAAGATCAGGTTGGACAGGGCTTGGAGCAACCTGGGACAGTTATATCTATATGGGGTTGGAATGACATGGTTGTTAAGGTCCCTTCCAACCCAAACCATTCTATGATTCTACGATAAGATCCAAACTGTACTAATTGAACCAGCAATGCTGTTACTGATAAACTGATATTGGAAGGTTTTCTGGAAAACTCTGAATTACACAACACTGTAGCATGAACAGGCTACTGACTATTTATCAAGTCTCTAGGGCTGGCATCTCAGAATTATGGACTGGAATAGCTTGCATACTTTCTTATTTCTCTGCAAATTCTTTCTTGTGAAGCTGAATAAGGTAAAACTTTACGTGCTGAGTTTTTGTGGCAGTGGGGATAAATGAGATTTTATATTTATACTCTTCGGGAAGTAGTAAAAATAATGAAAGTATCCCAAATGTTTTACTCTTTTTAACACATTTTCAGAAATTTCCTGCTAACAGGCTGCATAATTAAAATGTAGTGTTGAAACAGAAGAAAACCCGACTTGAAGTAAAATCAATTATTAATGTTCTATTCAATTTCAACTTGAGGATTGTTATGATATTATATGGAGCTGAACGTAGGTGAAATAGTTGATCTGGTTCATCATCATTATTAATATTTATACCCTGAAGAAAAGCCCATTCTCCCAAGGGTGAGCTACCCATTTGGGGTAACCCATGGGTGTTTGGCTGAAAACTAGTTTAACACTACATGAGATTATAACACATTACAATCTCACTGGTGTTTTGACTCTGGCTCCTCCAGGGAAGGAATTTCTCCGAGCTCCTCAAATGAACATGAATGTTGCTGCCTGGGGTCGCCTGATGATGAGTCTCCTCCCTCCCTGTAGTTCCATCAGCACTCTGAGTCCCCCACTTCATGATCCAAATCACCCAGACTTTCCTCCAGTTTCCCCCCAAAGTCATGGTGATTCAGTGTCCAAACTGAGTAGGTAAGTGATGTCCTGAGTGTTGCTGGAATGGGTGTAGGGGAGATCTGAAAATTCTCTTTCACCTTACAGAGGTGGAGGAAGACACTGGTGAGAAAAATGTATCTGTCTAAAAAAAAGATGTACAGTTTCTGTGCTCTAAAGGAAAGAAAATTCCATTCATTAAATGTCTTCGCCAGTACAGTAACTGATCTCTGCAAGGTCACCATGTGATTGTGGTGATGAAAATGTACCCTGCCTTCATGAGAAATGTAGCACTCAGAAGGGACATAGCTGAGATTTTCAGTGTGCTATAGAAGAAAATTCCCCCCCAAATAAGCTTTTTTAAATTGAATTAGTTGTTCTCTAAAGAGATTATTCCCACTGATACACAAGACCTAAGAAAGAAAAAAAAATTACGCAGGTATTGTGTTGCTATTAAAATAAAGATTTCCTTTAAATTCTTGGTCATGGAGACTTATTTCTACACACCTGTGTTTCATTCATTTTATAGCATCAGAAGGGCACTGTTGGAATGTGAATCTAGCCAACTTTTAATTAATTGAGGAGAGAACATATCTTGTTGGTATTGCACAGACTTTTGGTGTGAATCAGGGAGTCCTGTTGTCCGGTCATTTGGACTGAACTAACACAACAGAGGTGATGCAAAGGTTTCTGTGTACAATGCTCTGCCCTAAGGCAAAATCTCCTTCAATTCTGTCTTACAAATGCAGTGACTTCCCCGTGGCCAAGCTTACATTTGCTGATGAAGCACCACCCAAGCCTCCACGCCTTTTTCTGATGGCCAACTCCAAGGAATCAACGCCATCTCCTGCAGACTCTCCGGTAACCATCTGGGCTAATTGGAAGAGTTGTCTTTGTTGGTTGATGCTCTTTCAACACTCTGTTCTTATTTATTATTGAAGAAATTCACTATACTTTAGACAGGTGTCTCATTAGCTGGCTGATCTCCAGGGCTTCAGAGTCCAGTGAGTCATTTTGGCATGGATTCTTCACAAAGAGTTGCACCTCTATTTCTTCTTTTCTTTTCTCCCCTATTTTTCTTTACATTATAATTTGCTTTTCTTGGAGAAGCAAAATGGGAGGTAGGTCAGCATTGGGAGTTCAGGGCAAGGGTACAGAACAGACTGCACAGAGAAAGCAGGGAAGGAGGGTCAGCAGGCTTTTAAGAGCAGATGAAATTCTTTGTCGTTAAAGAAATTGGGTAAAACCAAGAGCAGCTCTGCTTTTTTGACAGGAAGGAACAGGCAAACTGCTTTGAGTAGTAAAATGACCTGTTCTACCACATCTTACTCTTTCTCAGTTGGCTTTTGTGATAGAGGAAACTGCATTCTTTGATCATTGTGACTCTTTTAACATGAGATGCCATTTTCTAGGAAAGAAATGTTCTATCCTAGACTTTTAAAAGTGTTTATTTTGAAAGGTTTGACCCTATAAAAATTATTGTGCACAGGCATAGTTTTGTGTGCCCATAGATAATCTGTTCTCATGCTACTTCCCTCCAAGCAGAGGCAATGACCAACTGCAAGAACTTGTCTGTGGTTGTGCTGGCTCCTGACAGAGAAGAAAAGTTGGATGTGGCTGTCCAGGTTAGACTTGGTGGTTCCAGAAAATGACCCACTGTATTTTTCTTTCTCTTCCTAGTGGCTGAAGAGGCTGCATGTTGAGGAGAAGTCTTGCAGCTCTCCTATAACAGGATTTCCAATCCCAGCATCTCCAAGGTAACTATGGACAGCATGGGCTGTCTTGGGTCACAGATTAAAGAGTCCCTGGGCTGAAATTCTTGAGCATGAGGTCTAAAATTCTGCTCAAGGTGTGCTTTGGTTTCTCAGCAGCAAATTCTTAATGCTGAGTGTGGACAATACCATGAAAAATCTGCTCTGAACTTCACTTGTCTACATCTGCCATGTCTCACCTGCTCATTAACCCCAATCCTGAGCCTATTGATAGACTGTGCACTGCAGTGTAAGAGGTGATTTAGTAGAAGGTAAAGTCACTTAACTGTCAAGTGCTTCCTTGTGTTTGAAGTGTTATAGTGTGGTATATTTAGATGTGTCTGTGTTCTAAGTAATGCATTCCAGAACCACTTTTGGCATCCCTCACACTCTGCTATTTCTATTGATTTGCAATACATTGTCTTTCATTACGATGGGAGGCATAAAGCAGGAGGTTGATTATAGTCTATGGCACTTTTTCAGACACATTTTGTATGGAACAGGGATACACAGCAGTAAATATACCCAAGACAAGTAAAAAACCGGTTTACTATTGTTGAGCAAAGACTGACTGAAAAACCAGAAATAGCAAAATCTTCATGGACAGATACTCAGCTCTTCATTTTCACTTACTGGAGGAGTATGGAGTGTCTGCTGCCTTTTAAAAATGATCCTGGACTAAAGCATTTAGGGTGTAGGTTGTTTTGGTTTTTAAAAAAAATTTACTAGCAATTCTGTAGCCTGAGGTTCCTTTATAACATCTTATGGCTGACATTACATTCTACAGCATCTTTTTATTCAACTGTTTTTTTCCAGCAACATGTTGTTTGTTGTCTCGGTGTGTTTATTTCCAGTTTCTGCTTGAGAACTTCTATTCTTGTTATGCCTTTATCCTCCTAGCACTGTAGACACGTTCATGTCTGATTACCACAATTGCTGCTGAGCCTGCTGAAAGGAGCGTAGGTGAAATTGAGTTTTACCACCCTGAGGATGGGGGTGGAGAGGAACTAATCCTGTTATGGAAAGTAACAGAGAGAACAAGCCTGGAAGAGTCAGAATTGTTGCTCCTGTTGCAAGTACAGATGGAAGTCAGGCTGCTGTCACTGGGAGCACTTTCCTTGCGTTAGGGTTGCTTTCTTTCTGTGGCAGAACAGCAGCATAAGCTTTTGTTGTCAGGATTAGGTGAGGAGTGATTGGCACAGCTGTTTGCTCTCCTTTCTGCTATGGAGAGCTTCTTCCCTTGACACAAACACACTCCTTTGTTACCTGCTCATGCATCTCTTGGGTATCGTCTCTTCTCTGTTTTTCTGCAGGAAAAGGACAGTTCAGCTCGAGGATTTTCACTGCATCGCCATGTTGGGCCGTGGCCACTTTGGGAAGGTAGTAGGGAAGTACGCTGTGGAGGGGGGCAGTGGTTGTGAAGATGGGGCTCTGGCTGGGGGTTGGAATAGAAACACTGCAGTACAGGAGAGATCTGCAGTGCAGATACAGAGCAAACCCAGCTGATAACCGTTGTTAACAGTCAAAACTCCTGGAGATTTGTGTCAAGGGGAGTTCAAGTAATCTGATAAGGAAGTAGGAGATTTTTTTGATGTACAGCTTTTCTGTTGTTTTTCAGGTACTGCTGGCCCAGTACAAGGCAACTGGGAAGCTGTATGCTATCAAGGCCTTGAAGAAAAAGGACATTATTAGGAGAGATGAGATTGATAGGTGAGCTTTCTTTAGAGATGATACCATTGCCAGAGGCTACATTAACACAGCTGTAATCAAATGGTTAGTAGGTATGATGTGTACTGGCCATGGTACTCTGAAAGTTAAATGTGACCTTAAGACGTGGATAACTAAAATCAGGAATAAGGAAACTTAAAATGGTGTCTAACTTTTGTAAGAACAACGCCTGAAGAACACTCTAAAACTCAAGATTTGAAAGTATATAAGATAAATATTGTATTAGCCCTCACTTTTTATTTCTCTGACTTAAGATGTAAAGATTTTCTTCTTCATCCTCTCCTCAAAACAGGCTTTTCTGCTGAGTCTGTTTAATGCTAACATTTTTGTTCTTTGAATCCTGGCAGCTTGAACTGTGAGAAGAGAATATTTGAGGTGGTCAATTCTTCTGATCATCCATTCCTTGTGAACATGTTTGCGTGTTTCCAGACCCCTCATCACGCCTGTTTTGTGATGGAATACACTCCAGGTGGGGATCTCATGATGCGCATACACGAAGATGTCTTTCCGGAGCATATGGCACAGTGAGTTAGAATTAGTCTTGTCTCCGGGCACTATAAATTTTTAACTTGAATCTCACATATTTCCTGATAACCATTTCTGTCTTTCAGGTTTTATACAGCCTGTGTAGTCTTGGGGCTCCAGTTCTTGCATGAGAAGAAAATTGTTTATAGGTAATGCAGCAGAGACTCAAGTATAAGACAGTTCAGCCACTTGAAAGTTGATTTTTCCTGTAGTTGCATCTGGAGCTCACTCTCTTGCTGGTGTTTCTAATCTTTCTGCCTGTCTTTATTTTTCCTGTCGCTATCAGCATGTTCATCGTGCTCACAGTAGAGAAAGTCACCTAGAAGCTATTCATCTGGCATGTTGCAGGTGATTAATCCTCTGTGACATGTCAATGCATTCTGGGGGGCACCTGTAAGTCACTGCTTTCTTTTTCACTGGGATAGTCGGGTAATTTGTCATGCTGTTGTGGGAGCTCTTTTCCAGATGAATAAGCCCCACCCAGCTCTGAGCTGCTTTGTGAGCCTTTTGTTTAGGGGAAAATATCAGTAAATTAAGGGGAATCTTCCAAATAATGCATGATTTAAACCAAATGTAGACTGTATTTATATTTTATTCTCTTGATTAACATCTACCTTCTGCCTCTTGCAAAAAAACATGTTGAATGGCAATCCTCAGTATTCATCCACTGTTTTCTTTCATCTCCTTTGCCTGCAGGGACCTGAAATTGGATAATCTCCTTTTAGATGCTGAAGGATTTGTGAAGATTGCGGATTTTGGATTGTGTAAGGAAGGTGAGTGACTGGAGAAGCTGAAATTGAGCCATCAGGATCAGTTTAGGATCTGGGCTTTAGTAGGTGTTTAATCCCCATTTTAAAAATTAAAACCAAAAAAGCCAAACAACAAAAAATTCCTCACCTATCTGGCCATGATGAATTTGGGATGATGAGTACCTTGTCCCTTAATTTTCAGGAGACTTATGAAGGCATTTAAAATGCCAGAATATAAGATACTATAAAACGTGTACATGAGTAAATGAGCAATAGAACCTTCAGGAAGTTCCCTTGGCTTTGCTGTTTATTTAAGGATTGTCTGTATATTTGTTTTTTGGAGTTGTTGGGGGCCTCAGGTTTCACACTTCACTGGCACTTACAAGCATTGATGCCAACCCTCACCGGGGTAACAGCACCAGGTGACAAACTACAGCTTTCAGGAGGTGAGGCTGCATGAGATCTGCTCAATAACGTGTGCTGGATTTTACCAAAGTGTCCTTTTCCTACAGGAATAGGTTTTGGAGACCGGACAAACACCTTCTGTGGCACCCCTGAGTTTTTGGCCCCAGAAGTGCTGACGGACATCTCGTACACGCGGGCAGTGGACTGGTGGGGCCTGGGTGTGCTCATTTATGAGATGCTTGTTGGTGAGGTGAGGCCACCTTCCCTCAGGGGATCTCACTAACTGGGCTTGGGGACGTGATTTTGCTAATTTTGCTAAATGTAGCCAACTATTTATTGATACTTCAGTTACATTTTTCTCATGCGTAGTGCTTGCCAAACAGTAATTAATCCATACAACTCCCTGCTTTTCTCATGCCTGTTTAATAGTGAGGAATGGGTGTTGTGTGGATTAAATAATAGAATGTCCCCATTGCAGTCACCATTCCCTGGAGATGACGAGGAAGAAGTCTTTGACAGCATTGTCAATGATGAAGTCCGGTATCCACGATTCCTTTCAACTGAAGCACTTTCCATAATCCGTAAGGTAAAGGGCTTGATGGGTCTCTGGGAGCCTGAGGAATTTGCATTTACTGTATGAGTGGATCCAGAGGGACTTGATTAGGACTGGATAGCATCGTGTGTGTAATCTGGAGCTGCCTACAAAGGCTAAGGGAATGTTTAAAATTTGCACATATTTTCCTTCCTTCTCTTTACATAAATGCAGTTCTTCTGTGTAAGGATGACTAAGCAGGCTGCCTACTGTTCTGCGATGTCTGGCACGGAGAGGTGTTGATTCAAGGGCAGGGGTGTCAGAGCCATTCAGTGGAGATGGCTGGATTCAGTTTTTGAATGTGACCCCATAGGCACAGGTGCACAATGAAGCTGAGATGCTCCATGCAGTTTATGGCAGGTAGCTTATTGCTGTTGGCAAGTTGTTTACAAGGAACTAGGTCTGAGCTATTCCTGGCAAATGATGACCTTGGTGCAAAGTGAGAATGAGAAAACATCGAGGGATCAGTCCACCTCCTTTCTTTTGTTTTTCTCTCTGGAACATTATTTCTGTCTGTCCTTGTTGCCATTGTTTAATTTTGAACTGATATTTCTGCAGCTGCTTCGGAAATGTCCAGAGCGTAGACTGGGAGCAGGGGAAAAAGATGCAGAAGAAATTAAAATTCAGCCCTTTTTTAAGGTAGGAACTTGCTTTATCCCTCTCCCTTATTTGTGTTTGAGCTGAGAGCGATTTGCTCTCTGTTGGTATTGAGGCATATTTCCCTTTGTTATCAGGGAGATCTTAGTGATAGTTTCTGTTGCACCTCATTGCTCTATTCAGGAATATGCGTTTCAAATCTTTCTTGAAATCATGTCCCCAAATCTATTCTCTGGCATCTTTACGCTTCCAGAGCCAGTTCGTTATTTCTGATCATACATATTTCTGTGCACAAATATACTTAACTTTAGAGACTTGACTAAATAATCATATTTAAATCAAATTGCAGCATCGACGATGTTATCTGGTGATGACAGTGATTGTCAGTCAGTCTATTTGATCACATGTGTTTGCAGGATACACATGAATCTTAAGAGAAATGCAGGTTAAATTGCTTTTTGTCAGGGCAATGTGTCTGTTCCAGGCAAAGGTGTTGCCATTCCTCCTCATCATTGCTCATCTGCCAAAAGTTTTTAGGCTTATAACCCTTGTCTGGCTTTGCACTGGAGCAAGAAAAGAACTTGGATGTCAGCAGAAATGGCTGGGATCCACAGATCCACCTGGCTGTGGCTGAACTGTAATTTTGTCCCTCCTAAACACAGTTGTAGCTGTAAAATACACTGCATGGAATCTCTGCACTACCTCCCGTGCTGTTTGTTTTCGGCCTTTTTTCAGTTCTCTCTTTTTTTTCCCTTTTTTTTTTTTTTAATTAGTAGAAATAATGTTGCAAATGAACCAGAAGGGGGGCTGCAATTCTCCCTCTGACTTTCACATTTCATAAATAATCTTTGTGTCACTCTGGCCTGTTCCCTTCCTTCTCTTACAGGGAGTTGATTGGGATGCCTTGTTTGCCAGGAGGCTGAAGCCCCCCTTTGTGCCCACATTACGAGACCCAACCGACATCAGCAACTTTGATGAAGAGTTCACTTCCCAAAAGCCAATCCTTACTCCTCCTGAGGAGGTTGCTCTCCTAACCCGAAAGGAGCAGACAGTCTTCAAGGACTTTGACTTTGTTTCCAGACACCTTTTAGACGTGTAATTCCTGTGCTATAAAAACATGAAGAGGTTGTTACCGGCTTGAGAGAGCATAGAGAAAAGACTTTGCAGGGCCAGTGGAAAAGCCAAGAGGACTCATAGTGCAGGTAGTGCTGATGGCCCCAGGGTGAGGTGCCCTGCAAGCTGAGTGAACCTGCTGTGGGTTTTCCAGCCTCATTTGTTGGAGGGATACTGGATGTCAATTATCTTTAAGGAATAATCAATGTTTGACTGGATGTGTCTTCTGCTGTCATTGAATATAGATGAAATTTGGAATTTAAGCTGGACTTGATGAAATCAAATCATCTCTGCAACCCAAGTTATTCTTTGCCAAAAGCCTAAGTAAGTAGTGTGACTTTTTAAAGTTGTAGCATAGCAGGGGAATGACCACTTCTCACTGATTTTTCTAGAGATGCAGCATTCCCTCCTTGTAATGATTTTATGCCATTTCCCACTCACAAAAATTGGTATGCCAGACAAGGAATGGATTTTAACACTACAAACACAATGATGTTTAATAATGATCCAAGTGATTTATCAGAAGGAAAATGAATCTTTCTACATAAGGAGCTAAATCTTAGCTATTGTTTTTAATGATATCAAACCCCACAGCTTTGCACATGTTTTTTTCTTTTTTGAAAATAAAGATACCTTTCCATATACTAAATATTCAGCTTTCCATCTCCTTTTTGTCAGATGAATGTTTCAGATCAAGGCTAACCCAAATCTGTTCTACAGGCACGATTTTAGTTTTCTCAGTAAATGCCAGTAGTAATATTTTCTTTCTTTCTTCCTTCTCACTTAGGTTGTCTGTGTACATACTGCATGGTGTCATCAGCTGTCAGATACCAATGACTGCAGTCAGGTTATCTCTCCACAGATTTTTATCAGTTGTGTATGTCCTGTATCATTTTTTTGGAGACAGCTAAGTAATGACAGTGTCAATATTGGAAAATCAGTGAATTAAAGGTGATTTCATTGCCTTGTAATCTATAATGTAATTATACTTGATAAGATACATTTTCATCTCTTAAATTCATAGTGTTAGCCCGTTGGGCAAAAAGGGAAGGGATTTTAGAGATAAGGCATCTGATGCCAAAAGGGTCACAATCATTGCTCTTTCAGTTTGTCTTCATCAAAGACAGGAATGGGACTAAGGCAGCTGTGCTGTAGCTGGAGACAAGGATTGAGGGAATTGTTAACCAAGGCTGGTCCCAGGGCTTCAGGATTCAGCGAGGTAAGAGCCCTGTTTGTGCAAACCAGGGATATTTCACAGTCAACCTAGATTTCCTATTTTCAGAGCCAAGTATAGCTGCTTCTGAAAATTCCCGTGTACAAAGATCGTTTCAACCTCCCGCTCACCCTGGCAGTGCTCTGGCCCGTATAGAGCAGGACACACATTTTCCTCACTCTTGTTTGAGTGCTAGCAGTTGTTGTTGGCCCCTGTGGTGTGTTCTGTGGCTTTAGTTCAAGGCCACTGTGAAGTGGGAAGTAGCACAGTGAGTTGTTAGCACAGGTGAAACCTAGAACTTGGGTTCAAAGAAAGAGGCATAAAGAATTAAAAAATGCATACTTAATCTTTTATTTTATAATTTATGGTTGAGTAAATAAAATGGTAAATAAACATCCAGGTGCATTTTAAAGAAGTACCAAACAGAACAAAACTGCTTCGAGCTGTTGTACCTGCTGACAAACTTTCACTTAACTCATACCTAAAGAACCAGGAACTGCAATGTGAAAAATGATCTGCACTTTAGCAGGTACCACAGCAACACAAGCAAACTGCAGAATCCATTCTGAATGGTATAGCAGTGTTACAAAAATAATTCTTAGCATTCTGATATCCCTCTGATAGAGCTTCTACCCTGAACAAACCAGACTGGGCACAGATTGCAAACTCTGGAGCTGGTCAAAAAGGGATCTTTTGCTGTTTTTAAACTGCTTTTGGACTGTAGTGCTGTGTTAATGACTACACTGTCTTTTCATGAGTGTTCATCAACTTTAAACCCTGAGTGCTTCTGAGTTGCTGTTAATTCCTGAGCCAAGACAATTAAGGCACAAAATAATTTTAACATTTTGTTGTGGCGGTTTTTCTTGTTTTGTTTGGTTTTAACAGAAAAGGGTCAGGACTAAAATTCCCACTACAGCCTTTTTTGTTTTAAAGCTCAGATCGGCCATCCCAAACTTCCTTTCAGTTCCCCATGGAAATCTGAAGTATGACATTTTATTTCAATGGAAAACAGGTCCTCTTGCTGCTGTCCTAAAAGCTGTCAGCATCTCAGTGAATCAACCAGGACCTGGCAGCTTTCCTCTTGCATTGAAATTGTATTCTTGTATTAAAACGTCACTAGTAAGTTGAGGTAGTAGTAGTTTTACAACAGAGTTACTTGAGTTAGACCTGAGGTACCCACCTCTGCCACTGCTTCTCTGCCAAGCTCCAGCAAAGGCCTGAGCACAATGTTACCTGTAGAAATAACTTGGTAGACAAGGATTGATTACTTTTCTGTCCAAAGAAAAGTAATAGCATAATTCTTCATTGATTTGATTCAAAATAGTGAATTGTTAGCAGCATCATCAACTTAAAAAGCTGTGAGGAAGCTGCTCTGGGCATCACAAAGTACCGGCTAATTATCTCACACAATTAATTGGGTGTTTTACAGCTCTTTTTCATGCACATTAACAATATTAAGCCTCTAGTCTTTGCAGAAAGCATTAAGTTGAGGCATGTGGACAAAATGAAATTGCTTTTGACTCTAAATATTTACTCAAATATTTCTCTTATGTGCCTGATGCTACTGACAAAAGGCACTGCAGTTCTCACAATCAGAACTCACATTACACTGAAAAAAAGACCACAGGAATTTCACTGATCCTGGCTGGTTTTATCTGTAATTGCTGCTGTTCCCTAGCAGCAAAAGGAGAGAAAGACCTTGGAGAAGTGAACATGAATGCTCATACTAATCTTGCATCTCTTCTGGAGAGATCTGGATGCACTTAACAAAAGGAAATAAATTTAGAGAAATACTTTGCTCAGTCTGGAAACCAGCTCTGCTGGCTTTGGCCTTCCCAGAACTGGATTCTTGCCTTTAACAGTGTTATTTGTATATAAAAAATACCCCTGACTATCCTTGAAATGTACTTTGAAGATGAACAGGTTGTGGAGCAGGTTGCACAGTCCGTGGTGTATAAAAGTTCAGTGCAAGGAAACAGCAGCCATCGCATTAGCAAAGCCTTACCCAGCAGCCTGCAGGTGTGTTGGCACACTGAGACTATACAGGCTCACTGTTCCTGTGAAAATAGATTTTCTCCCATGCAGTGAGGTGGCGTGAACAGAAGAATCTCCAGAGGTTGAGGATTATCCCTTGGTCGAAGGGGTTCTCCAGCTCGGAGTGGCGCAGGTAGGAGATGCGGTGGTGTGACGTGAACTCCCAGGTCGTGGTGTTGCACGAGATCAGGTACAGGTGGGAAACAAGCAGCAGCAGGACAACAATGGTGAATATGAGTATCAGGAGGAAGGACACAAGGAGGAAAATGTTGTGCTGCAGCCACTCCCAGGATTGTTCAAAGTAGAGGCCTGACCTTTCAATTCAAACAGAAATGAATCTGTAGTTAAAGAAGCAGAACTAGTTTCATACACTAAGAAAACGTGATGACGCATTGAAAACTGAATCATTACTAATGAGCTGCTGATAATCCTCTACTATAGAGAGTTAATATACTATGAATTCCTGAGAGACTGCACCATAGGGATTGGAATCAAAGAAGTTTAGAAGCAGCTGGTTCCCCTGACAGCTGAGACACAGTCACCCTGGGTTAACTCCTGTATTTTCTAGATCCCTTCTCTCCTTCTGTCTTCTTGTCTGCCTCCCTTTCTCTTCCTAATTCTATTTTCCTGGAACTTTTGGGTAATACAGCATTTTGTAAGTTTGAAGGTTTTTCCTGGTTGGGCTAAGTTTATGCTAGGTGAATGCTAAATTAACACTGAGTACTGCTCTGATAAGTGATTTAATGTTGAATAATGTTGTATTTCATCTTTTGCTAAAAAGGGCTGGTTTTTGAGCACTTGATTTTGATATTTTTGCCTGTAAGCTTTAGTGTGATTTTCATCTCTTGACTGTATCTGGTGGGGATTTCTCCTTTGCACTAAGAGAGAGCAACAGAACCTTGAGTTAAACCCCTGCACCTGAGTGTCCAAGCCTTAACAGGTGCCTCCATTGCCAACTGCACACTTTTCCATCACCTACAGTGATGAGTCCCGCTGGCCCAGTGCCAAGTTGCCATCAGAGGTCTGGTGGGTCAGGCTGGAGAGATCTACAGAGCCTCAAGCTCCAGGAACACTGGGCTGGAAAGAGCCTGCTGAGGCCATCGCAGCAGGGCCCCAACATTGCTGCTCCCACATCTTTCTCAGCTGGAGAAGCCAGGTAGGGGGTTGGGGTAATTAACCAGGAATTAGGGTTGAGAGATCTAAAAGGTCTCGAGCTCCAGGAAGGTGGGCACTGGAAAGGACCTGCCAAGACAATCGCAGCAAGGCCCCAGTCTTGCTGCTCCCACCCCTTTCTGATCTGGACCCCCCATAGGGGTGGACACCTTGGCCCCAGCCACAAGTGTCCTGTGGCTTGGGTTTAACCTTCAGAGAACTGTCGAGCCTACAGCTGGAGGGACGCTGGCACTGGACAAGACATTGCAAGGGAATGCTCTGAATGCATTTTGAATGCATTGAAGAGTTGGAACCCTCTTGGAGTTTCTAGCAACTTGACTGTATAAACAAAGATCACGTTACAGTGACTGAAAGTAAATGAACAATGAAACCTAAATTATCAGATTCTCTTCAAGATTAGGGGGGGTCCATGATATAAAAGAGGGTGAAGATCAAAAGGCAGTCCAGCCATTGCTATGGTTCTATGCCAGCCTGAGGAGCACCACAAGTTTCAGCAATCTCAGAAGTCCAAATGCCACCTCCCAGCCTTACCAAGCCACGTGGCCTCCCCACAGCAGAACCACAAGCTGCACGCTCAAGTAGACTATGAAGAGGGGGTGATTCCTTTCTCCTACACAGTTCGTAAGCCAGGGGCAGTGATGGTCGTAGCGCCGCACGCAGTGCTGGCACAGCTGGCAGTGCCTGGCTCTCATGGGTTGCTGCAAAACACAAACAATCAGAAGAAGAAAAAACCCACTGGGTATAGCTCATGGCTGTCCCACTCCTGTTTGGTGGAAGAGAACATCATGTAAATCTGTCTGTCTCCACAATATTGTCCCTAAAACACTCCCACTCCCTCGTGAGACAACAGGACATCAGCATTTCTAAGACAAGTCAAAGGGATTGTGATTCTCCTGGTGAAGACCCAAATGGCTGGGATTCAAAGTAAGTGACTCTCCCACACTCCTCTTATCTACAGATGTTCTTTATTATCTACCTATTATAAGGAAGTCCAGTGTACCACGGAAGGAAACAGATCCAATCAGTGTAATCAGGAAGGCATGAGCAGAGTATTGAGGTGAAAAACTAGGACCACTGCTATCAAATAGAGAGGGCAGGGATGGGATGTTCTTGGCTATGCACAGAGAAGTACCTCTATATGAGCACAAAACACTTGCACAGAAAACAGCTCAATTACCAGGCACAGAGAAGGTGAAAGACCTGGCTGAGAAAAGTAGTGCTTCCTAGGATTTGTCCCCTGCAGCATATAAATGCTTTGCCAGCTTTTCCTCTTGCACTAAGCTCATTCCTTCTGGTAGATACTCTTCAGGAATTTATGGAAGCTGGGGTAATGCTTAATTTCATTAAACTGATAAGGATCACTCTGAAAACAAGGCTTTCTAGGCTTTAGGCAAACTGTTTTAAGAGCTAATTTAATTTCTGTAATTTCTCCTTCATGCTGTCTTTTACCATTAAGGCCAATGTTTTGTTGTTTTAGGGCCTCCAAACAAGTTCACAACAGTGAACCTTTCCCACATGTCACACTCAGCTGCCTTTCTGACTATTAAGGTATTTTCAAAATAACTTCTTTGACAGTACTGCAAGGTCTGGCTGACATGGCAGTAAGAATGTAGAATATAACTTTCCCATGGCAAAACAAGCCAGCAGGGACTTGTTTCAGCCTTGAAAAACTGGTCTGTGTACCAGTGTCCATCACTACCACATGTGTAGCCACACAACCTGTGGCCTCCTCTGAGCAGCAAAGACAGACCAGAAGAACACCAACAACAGCAGCTGCAGAACAATATAAGCTTTCAAATCACTCATCCCATCCTCTTTCAGCGTGTTCGAGATGCCCACCTTCACCAAGCAGTAACCACAGCGCCGCAGCTTAATGTCACCTGGAATCTGAGGCATAACCACACCTTGTCCTTTATCCTCACCTTCCTACAAAAAAAAAAAAAAGAGAAAGGGAGGGACTGAGGAGAGTTCCTGGGCTGCTGTCTTGACATGACTGAGCTGCCTTGCTGCACCCTTTTACTTAACAGTCACACAGTGCTTGTTACCTCTATCATTAGGAAGGTTAAACAAAATAATTCCTTAGAATTCCTACAGAAGCTGCAGACAGTTATGCTACAGTGAGACAGAATGGGCTGCTGTAACCATCCAAAGAATGTTTGCACTGAGGTAGAAATAACTGCGGACAAGATATACTCTGGGACAAAAACAAAGTTAGATTTCACTTCTAAACACAGCAACACTGTCTTTTCGGTATGAGCAGCGTTACTTAGTCATACACAGCCAACACTGCCATTAATGATGGATGACTAAGATTGATAATGCTTTTGTCCTACACAGTCTGTAAAGGCAGTGAACCTCGAGTAGACTATCAGTTACAGAAACTTTGCATCTCCATTTACTTAATTGTAACTTGTTTGTGGATGTGTCATCTGAGAGGGTGACATAATATCCATAAACAGTTCAATAAATAGAGCTACAGCGAGCACTGTCTGCCAAGCTTGCCCTCCAGTTTGGGGGTTTTTTGCACTTGTACCACTTAGCAGTGGTTAACATAAAATAGGTTATGTCCATAGGGCACTGCAGCCTCTGCTCTAGGAGAGGATTTGGGCTTAAATGGCACAGTCATGTACACGGGCAAAGTGGTGTGAAAGGCACGTTTAAAGCCTGTGGACCCAACTGCTGTTACAAAATACAAATGTAAGATAGTCTGTCCTCATCTCAAACCGTCTGTACATGTGTCCTTCATGCCGGCACAACAGAAACGGTTTCAGATTGTTCTTATCTACCAGAAAGGAAAAAAGCAGAAAAGCCTATAGACTTTACAGCCTCACCATTTTATTCTATTAATGAAGGGATTTACCTTCACTTCCTCTTCAGGCTTAACAAAACCCGGATCCATGAGAGAGACCCTGAAGTACAGCAGGACCGAGCACAAAACCAGCAAAACGAAGAGCAGCGGCTGAAGTAGCTCCCCGCGCTCCTCTTGCTTTTGCAAATCTGAAAGGTACCCAAATGAGACAGAGAGCGGCAGCTCCTCGTAAAGCGTCTGAGATTCTTCCCTCTGGCCTTAGCAAAGGGGTCCCGAATCTCCGAGGAGGAAACGGGGAGAGACCAGGCGGAGACAGGGCGAGAGGCGGAGAAGGGGCGAGAGGCGGAGAAGGGGCGAGAGGCGGAGAAGGGGCGAGAGGCGGAGAAGGCGCTCCCCAGACCTCCCCTGCCCGCGGGGCATCCCGGGCTCCGATCGCCCGTGTCCGACAGGAGCCGCTCGGCCAGGCCGCGACCCCATCCCCGATCTGCCCCCCCGTTCTCGGCCTGCCCGGGGGTGGAGCGGCCGGTTTAGCCCCGGCCGCCCCTTCCCTTGGCCCGGCCGGGCCCCGCCTCACCCGTGCGCTGCAGGAGAAGCCCGAGCGCCACGGCCGCGCTCAGGGCTGGCTGTGCCGCCCGCACCCAGCGCCCGCCGGAGCCCATGGCCCTCCGGCACCACCG